>CM070672.1:28908760-29079243 GCA_036346575.1 Dendrocalamus sinicus | reverse complement strand
GAGTCGCGATTTGGCGGCGACGACGGCGAGCCCCGCCTCGGCGCCGAGGCGAGGAGACGCGCGCGGCGGTCGCGATGAAGCGTGAGATGGACGCCGCCGAGCGTAACCGACGGGGAGCCGGGCGATCTTCCCGCCGGCCACCGCGCGATCACCCTTGCCGGTGTTCGCCGGCTGGATGAAGCCGCCATCGCTGCACAAGGCTCGCTTGTGGCACGAGGCTTCGTGGCGCAGAGGGGTCGACTTCGATGACGCCGCACCGGCGCGCGCATGGAGTCCGCTCATCTTCTCCTCGCACTTGCACCCAGAGGATTGGCGCGCCCATCACATGGACGCCAAGTCCGCCTTCCTCAACCGCGACTTGAAGGAGGTCACGCTCACACCGCCGGATTCGCCATCCCCGGCAAGGAGGCAGTGTTCTCCGCCGCAAGGCCCTCTACGGCCATGCGCAGCACCACGAGCCCGAACGCTAAGCCGACTCCACCTCAAGCAAACGGGTTCCAACAGAGCGCACACGAGGTGCGCAGCCTGCTTTAGACAGCATCCGCTTTAGGACAGCATCTCGCTTAGGACAAAGATTCGCTTGCTTTAGGACAAGATTCGCTTTAGACAAGATTCCGCTTAGGACAAAGATTCGCTTTAGGACAAAGATATTGACCGCTTTAGACAGCATCTAGATAGCATCTTAGCATATGCTTGGTGGTTCTCACTTATAATTTGCATCCGCAACCCTCAAAGTTGGCATGGCATTGTGTGAGCAATAAACAAGAAAACTTGCCCCATCTCCTAGTGTCATCCTCTCCATGAGAGTAAGGATCTTGCTATCACCAAGAGCAAGAGTCCAATGATTAACATGCGCGACGTGGCCACGCCGCTGTTGGGTCGCCGACAACTTGGCCCAATGACCGTGATTGCCGCAGCTTGTGGCAAGAGTCGCCTCGTCGCGCTTGCTTGCCCGCTACGCTCGGGCGCCCACAGAATCACCTCGACGCCCTCGCTACCGTCGGGCGCTTTGCGCGCTTGCCACGCTTTGCCACGTCGTCGGGAAGAAGGCTCCTTCTTCCTGCCACCTGGCCGGCACCCACCGCTTCCCGAGCGAGGAGGAGCTTCCGCCAATGGTGACGGTCCCGAGAGACGCGTGGCTCATCGCCGCCAACGACCTTGAGGCGACCCAACGCCTCGATCGTCATCGTGAGAGGTCCGTGAGACTCGATCGAGCGAGCCATCCGCTTGTACTTCTGGGACGCAATGAAGAGCTTTTCCACGCCTCTCTCGCCGTAGGTGTCGCCGCGAACCGCACCATCTTCTCGCAATGCGAGTGTTGAGACGAGAGCAAAGTCATCAACGCCTCACCGCTTGAAGGCCGTGTTCTCCCACTCCTGCGAGTGCTCGTGTAGACTTGCGCGCTGCCGCCGATGCGTCGTCGCAAATGATGGCGCCCAAGCCTCTTTGGCACCGCTTGTTAGTAAGCGAGAATCGCATCTCGCGGGACTATAGCGATGAGAGCATCCAACGCCGGCCGATCCCGGTCGAGTCGACGCCGCTGCATCGGATCGCGATCCACATATGCCGCGACCGAGCTTTACCTCATCACCGCACCACTCGACGAAGTTGGTCTTGGCGAGGGTAGGCCACCCGCCGCCGGGCCGACGCCCTCGACGATACCGGTACTCGGGTGACCACGGCATCAACCGGGGAGAGCCGCGCCGCCGCGGCGCCACGCCTCGCCGACCCGTCACGCCGCCGCGGCGTGTTCTCCAGAGCGCCACCGCTGCGCGCGCCTTCCTCGAGCGCCCGCCGCGCGCGCGTCGCCTGGCTGCCGCGCCGCCGCTGGCGGCGCGGCCGCCATCGCGCGCCGCCGCGCTCGTCCTCCTCGCCAGCCAAGGTCCGCCGGCGCTGCCATCGCGCAGATGGAGCCGCTGCTGCCGCCGCTGAGAACTCGACCTCGCCGCCGCGCGCGCGCATCCGCCGCCACGCTTCACTCGCTCGCCGCCGCCACCCCGCCGCCACACTTTGACGCTTCTTTCGCCGCGCAGCGCTCGTGCCGCCGCTCGCGTTCCTCGCTACGCCGAAGTTCGGCTTCGCCGCCGCCGCGTGCTCGGCGATCGAAGGCTGAGATCGCCTCGCGGACATGGCGCGCCACCGGGGATCGCCAGTGGAGAGAGCCGCTCACGAGCCGCCGCCGCTCACAGTGCGAGCGAGCAGAGAGATAAAGGATGCTGCCGCCGCTAGTTGGTGCCGCCGCGAGGCCGAAGGTAGGCTGAGGAGGGATTGAGCAGAGATGCTCAGTTACGTGATAGTACGGCTCGATACCACTTGTTAGTCGCTGATTCTTGCTCTTGGTGATAGAAGATCCTTACTCTCATCGAGGATGACACTTGAGATGGGGCAATTTTCTAGGTTTATTTCTTACACAATGCCATGCCAACCTCGAGGTTGGGGATACAAATTTATAGGTCATAACCACCAAGCATATGCTAAGATGCTAGTCTAAGATGTCTGTCCTAGATGCTGTCCTAGATGCTAGTCAAGATGCTGTCCTAGATGCTAGTCAAGATGTTGTCCTAGATGCTGTCCTTGAAGGCAAGAAAAGCCAACACGAGACTTATCCGTCATTCTTAAGGTGATGAATGGAATCAAGCAGTCGGCGGACGGACGAAGGCCATGTTCTTTTTTAGTTTTTGGCTTCAGCTTTTAGTTTTTCTATAGTAACTAGCTTTTAAACGGAGTATCTTTTTAAAATAGAGTATATTAGTTAACTGTAGTACATAATATATTGATTTCATTTATATCAGCAAAAACCGCACGTGAGTTTCAATTACTCTGTAATCTCTCACACAAACAGACCAAAAGCCACAAACCGCAACCAAAAGCTACAAGTCACAGCTAAAAAGAACAGACCCGAAATTTGCTGTTATACAGCATATAAGCTGTGTGGATTTTACTGCAAGACTACTCAAGATTTATCTTTGATGCTCGTTTTCCTTCTATGAGCCAGGTGTCAACTTGTGCAAATGGAGAGTGAGGCCGGGTGATGCAGAAATTTCTTGAAGTAAGGTTATGATTTGTAGGTGACATCAAAATAATTTTAACCTGTTGTTGCTACTTTATTTTAAGCCTCTAATGATAATTTGGGCCATCTGCACAAAATAAAGAAACATCATAATAGCCGGAAAGTAATATGTTCGCAAAACATAAAGCTTTGGGCTATGGTATTTGGTCCATTTCTGGAGTTAGTCAAATGTATGCCAGCCCAGCAGAATCTGAATCCTCAATAGTCCATTCATATTTGGGCTTTAGTTGAAATCCATTAACACCTCTACTTTGAGTTCACATAGATTTGCCTGTGTGACCACAAATTCACAATTGATGGCCCTATGTAGACTTACTAATGTTTACTAGCAGTACATGGTTTTGCAGCCATATTAATAAAGGTAGAAATAAGCAAAGCAAAGCCAAAAAAAAAAACTTTTTCTGGTGTAGGACTGTTCAAACGAGCCAACTCACCGTGTGAATTTCTTTCAGTCACTGTCATATTTCTTGTAGACTTTAGTCTCTATTGATCTCATTTTGTCAACCTCTGAAATCCTGGCTCTTTGCAAACTTCCATTTGATCACTTGCTCCCAAGGAGGGCTCAGCTCGTCATGGAGGTTCTGACTTCAGTAGCAGGTGATTTTGTCAGCCGGCTCATCTCTTTCCTATCGCAAAATTATGGGTGGATTCTTTTAGTTTTATGGTTTATAACTTAAATATTTAAATTCTAGCTATTCGCGAGAGGTTTAAATTCTAGCTATTCGCGAGAGGTAGTACGTCATGTAAAATAGTCACATATGATTTTAAGCGATATAGCTGAACTCAGGTACACTTTTACTACAATCTTCCACAACAAATAACACACCAATAGCATTTGGTGTGTTGAATTTAAATTCAAACCAAACCAAAATTCAAACCTAAATCAAAAAGGAAAATACAAATAAAAATCGGAAATCCGCTTTGAGCCGGCCGCTTTCTTTTCTTCCCTCCTTTCCTCCCTTGGCCCACTTCTATCCGCCAAATGGAAGGATGGGTTCTGTCCCCACCCGTCTCCATAGGGACGAGATCGGATCTTCTTTTCTCCCACTGGCCTTTGCCATGGCAAGAACTGCGCCTCCTTGGGATCGCCAGCGTCGCACTCCTCGCCCTCCTCCTCGCGCTAGCTCACGGCGGCGGCGGAGGCGTGCGCAGCCAGCGGAGGTGCTGCCGAGCTGGGAGCTTGGGGTGACGGCGTGAGCGAGGAGGCCGACGGTTCGGTTCGGCGATGGCGATGGTGGTGGTCGCGCGTCTTTGCAGAACGGCAACGGCTACATCGCCACTGCCACACGCAGAGGACTCAGTGCCACGCCGTGCGGGGCCCTCCTACTACAACCGCGCCTGGTGTTGTGGCAACTCCTACTCCCGCGGATGCTCACCATCACGCACGCTGCATGCCTGAGCCTCTCTTTCCCACATCTGGGGTGACGGAAAATTTTCTTATATTCTTTCGTGTGGTTTATTTTCTTGTGTTTTGTACTTTACATATTTATATTTCTAATAATAAATTGCTTATCTTGTGTATCTAGAATTGTATTTTACCTAGACTTAGCTTGTTGGTGCTATCGTAAGACTTAGTACATTTAGGCCTTAAATTATGCAAAACAAATTTTAGTTATATTTGCTCAAAAGCTGAGATTTAGCTAAAATAATTTAAAAACCTTCTATTCACACTCTTTAGTCAGTTACCCTTGATTCTACAGCTTCATACTTGGCCAGATAGTAAGTAGGGGTAATGCGGATGGAGCACAAGAGTGTGGTATATGGTAGTACTGCCAGATTAGTCTTAAAGATGAATCTTATGATGAATTCTGATGTAAAATAATGTGACCACAAGCTATAATGGATGTCGCCTAGCCAATTAATTTGCATCGACCGAACGCCGCTTATGCCATCCAGTAGAACACGCAAGGGTGCCAAATAGAGCCTTGACGCGCGGCATAAGAGGGCTCTGAGCAAATGGATAAAACCTCAGATAGGTGGAAACTTTAGCAGTGGAGCCACATTGAGAAGAAGCATTGTAAAGGCCTTATGATGCTTTTGTTGATCCGCATACCTAAGGAAGCATGCGAAATCATTAGAATAGCCATGCCTACGGCCATAGACGGACATGGGAATTTATTCGAATTAGTATCTATTTTATTAAAAAAACTATTTGTGGTCAAGAAGAAAAGATAAAAAGAGGATAGAATCCTCGAGTTTGATTTCCTAAGTGGATAAAACCTAGTGATTATAATGAGTGAATACAACCCTAATAACAAAAATAAGATAATGATGAATGAAACCATGTAATAGGTGGATAGAACCTGCACCTCAATCATTATTGCACAGCCTTACACCCTTTAAAAATATGGTTTAGTTAAAATGCCAAGTCTCATAATTTTACTTCAAGTAATTCAACTATGACATTTCGCAAATAAAAGAATCCAAACCTTCCTTTGTTAGGGTTGTTTGTACTCATCCTCACTCACTAAAATAACTCAGAGTCTTTGGATCAAGCTATATATATAAGCTATTACAATCTCTAGACTATGCAACCAAAAGGTCTTCTAGGCAGCACTCGCAAGGTATTCAGGTTTAGCAATTTGTTCTCGAGTGCAATACTACTTAGCCGCATAAGAAGGTGTCATGATTAGTGATAACTTCAGACTCAAATATAACATTTTGGGTAGATAGGTGGGTCAACATTAAGTATAATAACGGAAGCAAGTCTTGGGTTCCACTCAAAATTCACCGATCAGTGAGAATTGCGGTCCTTTGGGAGGGGAACTGTACAGAACACAAAGAATGCTAGGTGTGTATTGGAATATCTGCAATGGATTCCTTACTGCCTGACTGTGGATATGACCATTTTGTTCACTTCATATAGCACAACAGATGAAAATCTGCACATCTGTTTGCAAGGAGTTGCCCAGTAAGCATTTAGTTTTGTGATGTTTTCCGAAGTGGCTTAGTTGTGACGATGTAATTAGTTGGAACCATCCAAAGCATAATCCTGACAGCATTCTATTGCTAAAATAGCATTACTCATGTGCGATGCATGCCAAAAGGAAAAGGTAGTTAGAAAGCAAACTTTTCAATATTCTAAAAATAAGTCTAAAATTTCAAAATGGAGCTAATCCAATAGAAATTAAATGTAAGGACTTTTACAAAGTTGAAGCACATACATTCCGTGACTGTTCTTAGATAAACTTGCAAAAGGGAGAACTAACCTGTATCTTCTCAAAGCTGTTTAGCCTGACACCTTGTTGTGTTGATTCATCGAGCAGTTTATAGGCGAGCTACTATCATGAACGCTGAACACGGAAGGTTAGCTGTTCATAGGATGATATGTACTCTTGAATTCCCAAGAATCTGCAGTCAAAAGGGTAATATAAAGAAAGAAGCTGGCTACATTCTGTCTAGGTTTATAAACAGTAGCCTAGGCAAATTTGTCCATAAACACAGATGGCATGAATCTTCACTTCTAATCACATAACCAGTTAACATGTGGGAAAGAATAGAATCCATGTTTTAGAGGAAAGATACAATATATATACACAACCATATCACACAATTGGCAAGGGAAACCATTGTAAAGTACATGCTTATTAAGGCGTCGGCGTCGCCTAAGCGGTAAGGCACTTCATCGGCAAGGCGTCGACCGCGCTTTGCCTCGCATGCCTAAGGTGTCCGCCTTAGTATGAAGGTGTCACCGAGGCGACGCTTAGACGGCGTATGGCGTCGGGAAGGCTCGAGGTGACACCTTACGTATGGAGGAGGCGACGACCACGATCGAGATAAAGAAGTGAACCCAGCGACTAAACCACAACCGAGTAGGCGGCGCTAAACCGTAAAAGAACCCTAGGCGGCCAAGCACTTGGAACCGTGGGTGACGGCGCCTCCATCTCGCCTCGCTCTCCTCGGGCCGGATCTTGGCATCGCCTCTAGCTCCATCCCGTCGCCCATCGCCCAACAAAGAACGCCAACAAGATATCCACCTCCTCCGATCCTCCACCTCCTCTCCCTCCCCCTCCTCTCTCTCGCCTCTGCTCTCTGCTCAGAATGAACTAGGGGCGGTGCCATCGACAAAGTAAGGAGTTGGGAGGAACCGAGTGAGAGGAACATTGGTAGTGAGTTGGGAGGAACAGGACAGCGCCATCGGCAAAAGGAGAGGAATCGAGAGGCGCCGTTAGCGAAGCAAGAGTTGGGGAGGAACTGGGTAGGTGAAAAAGGGATTGGTAAGTGCGGCATTTTTGCAATTTAGTCTTTGGAGTTCTATGAAATTGTAATTAGGTCCTTCTTCCTCTTTAGATTTCTTATTATTTAGACCTTCGTAACTCTATTTTCTTCGCGTTAGATGTGTGTAAAGCGTCGCCTCGCCTCACACCTTACCGCTTAAAAGGTGTGAGAGGGTGGGTCGCCTCACCCATCGCCTTAATAACCTTGGTAAAGTAGCATGATCTATGTTCCTGTATAGTAATCTGGAATGAAAACAACTAAGGAATAGCACATACGAATCAAAATTGAACAACTTCACCTAATACATGCATCGAGCACCACTTGAGCAGGTCCAGACAGCAAGCACGATCACCGAAGAAACATCAAGCAAAAGGTGGCCCACTGTGAAATGGCATACATGACAAATAATTAAAGTTGAAGTGGTTTTAGTTAGAAAACTTATTCATATTGAGATGTAGGGATAATGAGGAAATATCATTCGATATAATGCGTACAGCTATAGAAGGTAAGAGTGAAATGGGAAAAGAAAGAAACAGACAACGTATGCAGTGTAATGCTGTAATCCAAGGCAAACTCAGTTTTCGTGCCAACCAACTCCAGCTTCCAGCGGAAGGATGCACACAACATACTGGTAACTAAATTACATAGACTGCCTAATAAACCTTTGTACGTCTGGTTAAAAGATGAGTAGCAAATAGCCAAATAAAGCTTTTATACCAGTTAGATACAGTGTATGTCCCATCAGTACTTACAAAAGAACATCTCACTGGCTATTTGGTAGTACCAGTCAGTATGTACAATGGAGGAAGGAAGTGTCTTGATACAATGGATAATTGGATATGTAAATATGTAATTAACAAAACATGATGTTGCAAAAGGAATATATGCCAGCTTCTCTTGAGAATAAAAAGAGGAATTCCCCTCTATATTGGTTCCTTACAGTCACTTCTGTTATGATCCCAGGAATGCCAATAGTCTAATTCATAATATTACTATCAGGTAACACATAAATGGGTCCTCTAACAACAAAGTAGCATAGTCTAGCATGTATAGAAGTTAAAAGTTGCTTAAGAAAATAACACCATACAGTATAAGGTATCATAATTAACAGTGAAAAACAATAAAAAAATGGAAGTCATTTTTGTAGGTAGCAAAACATGAGCCTTGACCATTAGCTCCTAGCAGCTCTGAAAATCATCTTCAATGTAGTTGATTTCTTGCAAACTTTTTGACAGGCACAACACTTTACAATCTTAGCAGCTAATCAAAGTCAGCAATCCTTCATGGGACAATAGAACTACCTCCATCAAAGCATATTTCTACCAAAGGGAAAAAGATCACCGCATTTCTTCCCGGGGAGAAAGGAAAAGAAGGAGCAAATCTAGCTTGCCTGTTTTGGAGGAGAAAGAGTAGAAGAGTGAAGCCAGTTGGGGGGAGCAGAGGAGATCGACACCAATGAAATCCTTCTACCGTGCAATGACAAGATCGTAGATGAGTTATCAATTTGCAGTTCTTCCCACTCCAGCTCTCGTTCTCCACCCTTCTGATCTCTAGCTATCTGATCCATTGCAAGTGGGTGAGGAATTTCCTGCAATGTAGAAAAGGGAACAACGTGAAAATGTTATCTTTATACCCGGGTAAAAAAAGGGAACAACATAAAAGCACACGAACATAAAAGAATGTCAACAAAGAATAGCGCGGGAAATTATCAACAATTCGACACACAACACCCAACTCAAAACCAGACGTGAAGCATATTTCATCTTCGTACTGAACATATCAGGCATGATTCCTAGATGCACTTTAGTCTTCATGGAATCAAGCCTAAATAGAGCACTAAAACTCCTAAAAGAATTAAGCAATAACAATGGAGCTGGTAAAAAGATCTGCTTGGTTTCCAGGCAAGCTATTCTCTTCATTGGTGGGAGTTTGTAATGGCAACTATTTGCATTTGCCTCATTAAGCAACCAAAAAAGGCATTAAGCAACCAAAAACACATTAGAAGTTACCTTGAATTGGTCTATGGGACTACGCATCCAATCGTGGCCTAGGAGCCGGCCACCACCTCCGGGCCGCCGTCGTGGAAGAACCGTTTGTCGCCGCCGTGGACCCTTAGCTTCCCCAGTCGTCGGGTCCAGATCCACGGCCCCAGTGGACGTCAGCCGCCGGATCCACAACAGGCGACGACGTGTGGGTGGGACCAGGGCAACGGCTGAGCCGCTCCGTGTGAGGGCCCGACGGTGGCGAGGAGGCGATACGGGCGGAGGGGGAGAGGCAGCGGTGGTTGGGGGAGTCCAGGAGGAGAGGAGATGGAGGGAGGAGCAAGAGGGGGTAGCGCGGGGGGTGGCGGTGGCGAGAGGCAGAACGCTCACAGGGAGAGAATCGACGGGTTGGGGGCGCCTGTCGCCGTCACGGGCGGGTGGGTGGGAGGAGGACAGAGAGCACACTGGGCAGCGGCGGAAAGCCAGAGGTGGGAGAGGCAAGCAAGGGGAGGTGGCGGGGGTGAGGCCAGCTCCGGAGACGGCGAGATCGAAAGGGAGGAGGCCAGTGTTAGAGTACAATACATATTTAGGATAGAGTTTAATTGGAATTACAATCCCATATATTGTCTTACCTCCAAGTCTTGTAACTCTATATATACCGCCCGAGAGGCTCAATACAATACATCCAATTCCACCCAACTCTATCTTCCTACATGGTATCAGACGTCTAGGTTTAGATCCAAACCCTAGCCGCCGCTCGCTTCCGCACCGTGCGCCCCCGGGGAGATCTATCTCCGTCGGGGGCAGCGCCACTATTTAGGCGGCGGATCCTATTGATCCGGCCGCCATCGTAGTCGTCATGCAGCAGCAGATCGGGCCTCCCCTTCCCCAGACGCCGCCGCACCTGGATTGGCCTCCCGCCGCGGCCGCCGCGTACCACGCGGATCCGCCGCCGCCACCTGCGCCGACGACGCCGTCGCCACGCCGGATCCGCCGCCACCACCTCGCACCGACGTCGGCTGGTCTTGCGCCGCCACCGCGCAGCCCGCCGTGATTCCGTGAGGAGCCGCCGAGCCGCCAACCGGTCGCCAGCCTCCGCGCGGATCGAGCTTCCCGCCGATCCGGCCGGCACCGCCGCCTCTCCCCCCTGTGCCTTTGGGTGGCGCCTCCTCTTCCCAGTGCCGGATCCACCGCTGAGGAGATCCTCGCCGGCCCGCTGCTGAGCGCCGCCACTTGATCCGCCTCGCCGCCTTCGCGCTGGCCTCCCGCGCGGATCCGCCACCGCCGCCGGCCCTCCCCGCCGCCGCCTACTCCTCCTCCCGCAACGCGTCAGGTCGACGCCGCCTCCACGCCATCTTGGCCATCGCGCGCCTCCTCTCGCCTCCTTCCCACGGAACCATCCGCCACCGAGGCGCGCGCGTGGGAGACCGGAGGGAATGCGATGGGCTTGGGTTGGTTTGGGCGATGGTCGGTTTGGGCACCGCCGAGATGAGTCTCCTTGACCAAGGTCTTGGATTTTTGACCGTCGTGAATTGCACATGGAGGATCCATCGCTGCCGTTATATCCTTTTTCCCGATCACCGACGGTTGAGTCGCCATCGCCTGTCGACCTGCCGCGTATCTACCCGACATCGGCGTGCGACTACACCGCCTCTACCTCTTCGGTATGCGGCGGGCCGGCACGCGATGTCGAGGACGCCGCGCGTCGCGTCTCGGTCATCCCGTCCGCACGTCTTCATCGCCGGTCGTCGTATCGCCACCACGGACGGGGCGCCTCCGGACTTCTTCCATCGCCGCCCCGCCGCGCGTATTCGGCCCGGACACCGATTGTGTGCGATCCACCCGGCTCCGTGGCGTCCGTCGTCGAGTACTACGCGCATCTTCTCCGAGCAACGAGTGCTGCTGCCGTGTCGCCTCCTCGAGCCGCAGCACCGCTGCGCGTGTGTCCTCGCCGTTGCATCTACATCGCCGTCCCACGTGCATTGACGCATCGTGGTTGCGCAATCTCTTGTGCGCCATCTGTCGCACATGGTCTTCGCTATACCGACGGGCCTTCATCGCCGACATAGAGCGCTACGCGCCGCCAGACCTTGCGTCGGGGCCGCTCGCCTTAGGCGCCCGCCCGCCTCACGCCGGGTTGGAGCGCCCGCTCCGCATCGCTTCTTCTTCGCCCAAAGACAACCACGCTGGTTGGGGCCTCTCCCTGTACGTTGCGATGCGCAACATCGGTGATGCGTGCTTTCGTCCCATTGCGTTGCGGTCCGCAAACGCACACGCCTCGGCTCTAGCGGCTTAATCGCATCGACGGCGCCGACCTCCGCTCCGCTCTCGTCGTCGCCTCGATTGCATCGCCGCTTTCGCCTACATCCTCGACGCCGCGATGCGTCGACCTCGGCATCGCCCTTCCACGACGATCGCCGACGCGTCTCGTCATCACCATGGCGCTCTTTGCGCCGCGCTTTATGAGCGACCGCCTCGACATCGGTGATCCGACCACGACTACGCCGACCACGGCCATCTCGGCAAAGGCATCTCGACCATGACTACTCCGCCTCGCGCTCGGTTACCTCGACATCGGCACAAAGGGCTACCGCCTTGCTTGAGCTACTCGCTTCCTCGCTCGATCCACAAGATACGCGCGCATCACCGATTATGATCATGGGGATGTTAGCTCTTCGGCTTCTTCTCCAGTCTCACCATCTGCGACGCTCCCGTTGTGACTGTGGGGGGATGTTAGAGTACAATACATATTTGGTAGGATAGAGTCCAATTGGGATTACAATCTCATGTACCGTCTTGCCCCCCAAGTCTTGTACATCTATATATACCGCCCGAGAGGCTCAATGCAATACATCCAATTCCACCCAACTCTATCTTTCTACATGTAACAGTGAGAAACTACGAGGTGTTTTATGCAAAATATGGCTTTAAACGCTGGCTCGGGGGATTTCACCGGTATTTCGATAAATTCGGTGGCTTTTCTATAAAAACGGATGACATGGACACGGTGCGAGGGCCGGCATTCCTCGGGCTACATGTGTATGTTACTAGCAGCATAAGCGCGACATCACGCCGCGCTAGCTACCATGTGGACCGAAGTAAAAGAGACGACAATTCGTGGGAGTTTTTAAAAAAACAAGGACACGTGCGTAATTTCAGGAAAACCGAAGGTCTTTTTCGTAAAAACCGAGGACCTATACGTAACTAAACGAGGACCCGTACATAATTTTAGAAAACCACGTGGTACTATCCTTCAAAGGATACACAATTTCGGTGAAGTGGAGGGGGTTTTCGGAAAAAAACCTGGCAGGGACTTTTTGCATGAACCAAGGACCTTTATGTGATTTCAGAAAATATAGGGGCCTTTTTGTAAGAAATCTGATGTGGCATGTAGGGCTGTAAAAAAGCTCGAAGCTCGCGAGCTACTCGAGTTCGGCTCGTTCTAGGTTCGGTTCAAGCTCGGTTGAACTTTAAACGAGCCGAACTCGAAGCTTGATCTCGAGCTCGCGAGCTTCATTGAGCCGAGCTCGAATAGTTCGCAAGCCCCAATTCGAGCTCAAATAGTAATACATATTAATTCTTGAGCTTACTCGAGCGAACTCGAGCTCGAGCTTTTCTTATTGTTGAAAATTAGTGTATATTTGAATTATTTTGATCATATCGAGCTTACTAGAGCCGAGCTCGAGCTTAAAAATTTTTATTATTGAAAAATAGTGCATAATAAATTATTTTAATTGTTACCGAGCTTCAACGAGCCGAGCTCGAGCCTACTCGAGCTTAGGCCGAGCCGAGCTCGAGCCTAGGTCCAGGCTCGGACCCCAACTCGAGCTCGGCTCGAGCTTGGCTCGAGCTTCTACCGAGCTCGAGCCTGGAAGCCCAAGCTCACTCGAGCTCGGCTCGTTTACAGCCCTAGTGGCATGGGTGGGAGGCCAGGAACTTCCCGGCTTTAATATACTGATGATTTTGGCTTGAAATTTTGACTTCTCACTTATATTATATTATTTCTAAATTTTATTTTATTTTGGTTTTTTGAGTTTTTTTGTCGGTTCTTTTTTTCTGTATTCGTTTGCATTGGGTGTGATATGCTAATTTATTTTTTTATTTTTAAATTTAGTTACGTCAAATAAGTCACCATCAGTTATAATATAATTTTAGCTAATTATAGTATAATTTTAGCAATAAACTAGTTTTTTTAGTCCGACCGAACAAATACTTAAGAGTTCTATGATTGCTACCACTTTACTGGAACAACGAACTAGAAGACGGCACGCACGTACATCGGTGTTTACAGCCCTTTAGTTTTGTTGCTGGTTTCGCTGATTGGAGTCAACTCAAGAGGACGACCACCCAAGATGTTGAAATCTTGTTTAACCTTCCCTTTGAGAAAGCACCAAGGCACCGATTTCACCTAGGCAAAAAAGCGCTGTCAAAGCTCGAGCTGGCGCTCAGTGATTGCGAGCGGTTCATCCTATTCCCAACTTCCTAGGGGCCTCAGTCACACTCGACTCGTAAGAAACAAGACAAGACAAGGAAGGAATCCAAGTTCTTGCTCGTCTCTTCCAAAACCGGATAGGAAATTCCACCTGCTTGGTGGAGATCCCACACGAACAGCTGCCGATTTACTTGATCGCCTAATTGTCTTTTAGAAAAACCGAACTGTTTTGCAATGGTAATGCAAGTGTGTCTACTACTCTGCCTCCAAACAGATACCGTTTTGGATGTGTCCCGGATATATATACCTTCTGAGTTTCGTAGGATTGTTAGAATTGCGCATATATGTCGTTTAAGGCATCGATTTATGTACTCCCCGAGATGACATATTTGGAAACAGAGGAAGGGAAATGGCGTAGGTAGATGAAATCATGGCCCTGTTCTTTTTTAGCTTTTGATTTCTGTTTTAGATTTTTTTTATAGTAACTAGCTTTTAAACGGATTGTTTCTTTAAGATAGAGTCTATTAATTAGTTGTAGTACATACTGTACCTACTTCATTTATATTGGTAAAAATCACACGTGAGTTTCTTTTACTTTTTAATCTCTCGTATAAACAGCATAAAAACCACAAACCACAACTAAAAACCCTAAGTCTCAGCCAAAAAGAACAGTCCCATATAATTGCCATCACGTCACGTAATTTAACTAATGAATACAATGGTCCCTGTTTGGAATTTCTTCTTCCAACAATACCGGATGAACTAGCCATGCATCTCCGACTCTTCTCCGAGCTCTCCCTCTCTCTCACGCGCAGGCTCCCTCCTCCTCGGTATATATAGCATTCCACCTCTCGAGCTTGCGTGTGTTCTCCACACTCCTGTGCTTTGGTGCGTGCGGCTGTCGCATGCGTTTCTGTGTGTCTAGTTACTTCCACGGCAGTGTACGTCTTCCTGTCTAGTCGAATACTCGATGGCCGTGGCCACCACCAACGACACCAAACTCACCGTGCTGGACCCAACCACCGTACCGGAGTCCATGGAAGCCTGTGGTGACACCGACGACGCCAAGTCGCCGTCGTCGCGACAAGTCCAGTGGCTGCGCGCGGCAGTCCTCGGCGCGAGCGACGGCCTCGTCTCCACGGCGGCGCTCATGCTCGGCATCGGCGCGGCCAGGCCAGCTGACGTGCGGGCCGTCCTCCTGTCGGGCCTGGCGGGCCTCATCGCCGGCGCATGCAGCATGGCCATCGGCGAGTACGTGTCCGTCCACGCGCAGCTCGACGTGGAGCTGGCCGAGCTCAAGCGGGCCGAGGCTGCCCATGGGGCCCACTGGGCCGGGCCGGGCTATCAAGCCCAGGCCAGGCCGCGGCCGCCTCGGCGCTGTCGTTCGCTGCAGGGGCGGGTGTCACGCTTCTCGCGGCGTGGTTCGCAACGAGCTACAAGGTGAGGGTGGTGGTGGTCGTGGCGACGGCAACCGTCTTACTGGCGGTGTTCGGCGCTCTCGGGGCGGTGCTGGGCCGAGCTCCGGGTGGTCGGGCCGGGCTGAGGGCCGTAGTCGGAGGATTGG
This sequence comes from Dendrocalamus sinicus, assembly GCA_036346575.1. Classification (NCBI taxonomy): domain Eukaryota; kingdom Viridiplantae; phylum Streptophyta; class Magnoliopsida; order Poales; family Poaceae; genus Dendrocalamus; species Dendrocalamus sinicus. The sequence continues at coordinate 29,063,977 of CM070672.1, read as the reverse complement.
TGGCCATGGGGATCACTTACGGGCTCATGAACCTGTTCAGGACCACCCGTGGAGTTTGATGGGCTGAGAGAATTCGTCATGGGTGGTCAGTTCATGTCCATTCAATCTCCCGATTGGTGTATTACGATGAGCAATAATGTATTTATGTATGTAGAAATATTGACTGACACAATTCTCCAAAGGAAAGAATAGCACTGTTGAAACATTATTCTAATTGCGAAGAATCGATTGCAAAGATATCAAAAGGAAAAGATGCTCTGAATTCTCATTTTTACGGTACTGCCAAACAATAGAAATGATGAAGTTGCTCGCAACAGAGCCGCTTGATTTAACCTTGTACCATGAAGACTTACAGCTTTTACAGGCAAAATGCATCTCTGCATCAGGGCTTCCGGTCTAACTTATGAGCCAATTCGTCCCTTTCCTCTCGGTTCTTGCATTAAAGATCAGTAGATCACATTATCAGAATTGGACATCAAACTTCACCAGAGGCAGAAGAAAGGAACATCGTGGTTGAAATGAAACCATTTGATTGCATCTCACTGCATGCGCTGCAGACTTGCAGTTAAACATTTCAACTTTACATCAAACCCACAACTGGGTCGTCATCTCAGAGCAGCTGGATGGATGGATATAACTTATACATAGCGTTGGTCGCATCCTAGCAGCAAGTAGCAACTAGCTGCTTAAGGTATGGATCGTCAGCGCTAGCTTATACTACATAGTACATATGGCTATGTTCTTTACATATAGCTATGTTCTTTTGGCTTTTGTCCGCGTCACACACGGTTTTAGGCTCGGAAGCCGCTTAGAGAATCTGCTTCAAGAAACTACTCCGCTTGTTTCGACTTTCAGAGAAGTCAAAACCCCAAAAGTCCAAAAGAAGGGGTATATACAACACAAACTTTTGTCATCATACTGTATGCTAAGGGTCTCCATCTGTGGGTTTCTCTCCCAACTTGGTGTCCAGGGGCCGTCTTTTGCCACGACTCAGTATCGCTTCTCTAATCTCCTTGTATTTCTTCAGCTCCTCCAGCGCATCGGCTGCCGTCCTAGATCTCAAGGCAGAGGAAGGCACCACTGCAGAACTCGATGCGACGTCGCCATGTTCCTCGGTCATGACCCTCTGAACTGAAGAAGATTCTTGAGGAATTAGGGGGGCTCCAATTGATGGCAGGCTTTCCCTGAGGCCCGGGGCAGTCTTCAGCATGCGCACAAGAGCCCCAACAGCTGCAGCTGGAGTCCTCGTCAACGAGCCTCCAGCATCATGGTTCGTTCCTTGGTCCTCCCTATCCGAGATGTCAGCCCTGGAAAATTGGGCAAAATCTAGTTTTATATGAAGATCAAGAAGATCCAAATAGGTGAATATCTAAGAAATCAAATGTGCGGTAAATCCACAATGTCTAGAAAAGGAGTTGCAACGCTATCAAATTGTTTGAGCCTGCTTGGCTGCTGCCAGCTCCCAGTGTGTTCTTGTTGATTAAAATCAACAACACAATGCTAAGCGCTAGTCCCTGTATAGCCGCTGTATAAAAGGGGATAAATGTATAGCAATCAACTTACCCCAACATTATTATGTTGACATGAGAATATTTAACTATCTTAACTACTTCAGAGGTAAGCCACTATTGCTTGTTTAAATCGGTAAAGGTGGAATAAGTTGGACCTTCTAGAACCTTCTTTATTAGCTAAATGGCTTAGAATTGCTGCAAAAAAAAAAAAACTAATGTAGCAGCCAAGCAAAATATAGGGAATGGTTTATCCTGCACAGAGTAAGTTCTTAATCCAGAAAAATTATCCCACAACCTAGCATTTGCCTGACAATATTCAATCATTAACATTCACAATTACAGCCTGAGAATCATAGGGGGGTTAAGAAAATGACTACATGAGAAAAAACATAAGCTGCACAATGAAAGTGGCAGGCTAGAAATGATATGTAACCCCTATGTTCCATATGAGCATTCCAAGCTATATCAATTTAGTATAACTAAGACTAGTCTACAAATAAGATAGGGGCAGGGAACCAGTAAAAGATTTTGAGCTAACCGACCATCACATTTTTTATCCATAAAAATCCTCACACGTTCCTTGTCCAAAATTTATCTTTTGATTTTACAGGGTAAAATTTAGGGTATGCATGATGTTTCTACTTTGTATGTCAAGCCGTTGGATTGGTAAACTAAATCCTAGCAGAGTGCTAGAGTCCAACCATTGTTATAAAAAAACAAATATCCTTATTCACCAAACTTTATCAAAACCTATGCAGACTCAACCCAAACAGGAGATTAGCGCCATATTGGACCTAGGGTATGGTAGGCTTAATGTACCCAGGCTTATTTTACCCAACTGAGACAGGACTATGCCGGGCCCATCTCCACCTACATGTTTAGGTCCAAGCTTAGGGCACCCCGAGGCATCAGGCATACCAAGTTACCAACAAATGTTTATTATGTATTGCCCCTTCCCTCTTGCCTTCTCTGCGTGATTCCCCTCCTCCCGGGTTAAGTTGTTCATGTCCCACCCCACACAGCCTTCTAGCTAAATAATCTTGCATGATATTTCTATCAATTATTAAAGAAAACTAGAGATGTAGCACTGTCTTTGGTTCCGATCCATTCGTCATGTAAATTGAAAGCTAGCTTATATAGCAATTTCTATGCTTTTATATGTTTGTGACTGTACATACTACGTTTAATAAATCAAAAGTAATAGCCAAAAGTTGTTCTCGTCACAACACATAGTAAGCAACAACCGGAGAAGAGTAAGAATCAACCTAACATGGGAAATAAGAAACATAGGGAATAACGAAAAGTAACAGAACAAGGGAAAAATTGAAGATGTAACTGTTAAGTCTCTAGAAGTTGGTTTTATTTGAACAAAGGTGTAGACGTGTGTGAACTGTGAACTACAAATATTGCAAGTGCCAGCAAGCTTATCTTGATAATATAGAGAACAAGAAGTGCACAATCCAACATAAGGACCATGCAAAGAAAAATGTTACAATGGAATACACATCAGCATATTATAAAAATAATGAATTATCTGTAATATATTGCCAACTAGTATGAGGAATAAAACTGTTCTGACTCGTGTTACATAAATACAAGCAAATATGTAGCTACTGAGAATATAAACTAGCATTGCATAGCAAACATGGTGCTTTCTCATTAAGAAAATACCTATAGAATTAATGAAACAAATTGGAAACTTTAATTGAATACAAAAGCAGCAAACAAGTTCATAGACCTCAATGGGCAATGAAAATTATACTATTGCCCTCTTATCTTGGAACAAAACTACAAAGATGGCATTTCTAGGCAACTAAGACATTTTGAGATGCGTTTACTCTTTAGACATCCATTATCCTTTCATAAAGCTAACACATGGTAAACCTCATTGCTATGTATCTACTAGGAGCATTAACGCCTGTAAGATGCAAATCCAGTTTGCTCTACAGGATTGTGAAACCCTATACCATGCAGTTTAAAGATGAAGAATTGTGCTGCAATTGCTGCTTCAAAGAGCATCTGAAGGATGAGATGTTCACTGCAAAGTTACCTTAGCTTTGTACATCAGTGGCCACCTGGCTAACATTTCCCTTTAATGGCATTCCAGATCTAAAGAACTATCACCTACTAAACTAAAATAAAGGAATGTCCTATCATTATCAGACAATTTTTAGGATAAGATATATTTCTTTTCAATTGAGGCCACTATATGATATCAACATCTATGTACACAGAGAAACCACAAGTTTTCATGAGGATGTGCATGTAAAGGTCATCAGACAAAAACCACAAGCAACAGTGGAAACACTTAGGTGGAACAAATGTAACAAAGCATATATATTTTTAATAAGGAGGAGAATAAGCAAGGGTACCTGCTAAGTTGATCAATGATGGTGTCTCTATCTTCCCATGCAAACACCAACTCCCGATCATCCAGTTCATCCATGATAAAAAGTTTACTTGAGGTCCGAGTCAGCTTCAGTCCACGAAAATATCCCAATTCATCTTTACCAAAAGATAAGACCTACAGCAAGAATCAGAACCAGAAATTCATCAGTCAAAAATCATATCCAATTATCCAAAAATAGAACCTCATAATAAAATTAGTGCTGTTTTAGCAAGCTTCACATATGCTCGAGAAGATCAAATAACAAATATGTGAATATGTGATTACCCTTTGCAAGGCCTTGTTATTATCAAATTCTCCCAACCTGACCAAATCCTTCCTTACATCTGAGTTATCGTCAGGAGGTGTCAGGTTGTCATTTCGAGATGAGCACTGGTGCTTACCCTTCCAATGTGGAGAAGGAGGCAGCCCACTGCCACCTCCGCCAGCCCTCACTGTGGGAATAATTACTGGAGCACTCTCATATCGAAACAAAGGATTTTTTGGATAGTTAGCTGAAGGGGAATAGGATGGTGATGGTGACAAGGGTGGTGATGGATAGCATTCTTCAAATGCTGTATTTTTCTCCAGCCCAGAGGATGATGTGCTATGTTGACGTGAGCATGCTGTTACAGAATCATCATGTATAAGGATACGTGGCTGTAGGCATCCACGGGGTTCTAAATTCGTAGGAGAAAGAGATGGTGATACCGATGGTCCAGGTCCATGCTCGATGCTCCAACTGTGCCGCCTGGTCATTGCAACACATGCAGGTGCAATGCCAGCTGAAGGCAGGGAATTGAACTTCTTGAGGAAGTCTGTTTTGGGGCTCCCGATGTAATCCATTATAAGCTCCGTTGGCATTGGTGCGGTTGGCTCCGGTGCTGCCACCACCTCCAGCACTGGCACATAAGAAACTGACAAGCTCAGGCGGCCAAACAGGGTTTCAATTGGAGCAAATGCATAATGCTTCATCTCCGCATCCTCTGCCCGGGTAAACGGCTCAACAAATGATGATATCCTGTGTGACAGGTTCAGAGGTTGGATTCTCCCAGACGAGTTCAGCTCTCGGAAGAGATTGTATGCTGGCAAGAGCCTGACAACCAGATGCAATGACCGGAGTAACACCGTCGAGCCCTTGTAGGTACTCCTGTACAAGCTACGTTCCACAGCCTGGCTGTTCCTAGACTTCCTGCCCTTGTTCTTGCTGCCATTACCGTTGCCACTGCCAGACTTGTGGGTTTCATACTGTATTACCCACCTCTCTATGATCTTGCCAGCCCCAGCAGTGGTGGTGTTGGTATTGTCGCGGTGCAGGAGGACAATGTCAATGACCAACGGCTCAAGGTTGCTCTGTCGCCACAGGTCAAAGTTCTCAAGTGCGGCCGGGCAGTCCCGGAGCGCGAGATTGAACCACCGGTCACGCGGTTGGCTGCCGGACATTGGCGACGACGGCGCGGAAGGCCGCGTGAAGTTGCGCGATGACTCATAGGGCGAGCGCGACTCCAGGATGATGTGGAGGCTCTTGGCGAAGAACTCGGTGATCACTTGCTCCACCATGGGTGGCTCCGAGGCGGCGTCGGCCATGGTGGTGTGGTTGTGGATGGTGCCAAAGACAAGAAACTGGTCAAATTTGGAGCTATTGGAAGCCAAGAAACAGATCGAAAAGTGGCAAAATTTAGATTCTTTGATGGAGTCTCTGCGGCAACAAGCCAAGCAAAATTCACTAATTTTAGGTGGCCAAGGAGTGCGGTTGGATTTCTTGAAGCAAGAGAACGAAGCTACCAGATCAAATTGGTAGGAAATTGGATGAAATCGGAAGGCGCATGGAGATAGCAAGAACCCTAAACTAAACCCATCAAGAACCGGAACAAAAAAAAAGTTGCACCTTCGTAACTCCAAACCGCACAAAAAACGCAACTTTATCCCGAAATCCCACCAGTAGAGAAAAACACCAATTTCGTGGGAAATCTCGCAGCCAAACAAGAGCAAAAGGAAGCCGCAAAAAAAAAGATTTCGACTTAACAAAAAAGAACCCTAGAAAAATCCCTAAAAAGCTAGCAAGTGCGAGGGTTCTTGGAATCCTGATTCGAGTCCAAGAAACCGAAAGGGAAGCCGCATTGGATTCAAACCCCTCTTCTCTCCTGGGGAATCGAACGGCCGGGGCCTAGGCCCGACCACGAGGAGTCGGGGAATTGGAGGTGAATTCCATGCAGGAAGAGGGGATAAGTAAACTATGGGAAAAGAGATCACCATTCACCAGCAGCCGTTGGCTGTGGGGAACTTCTTTTTTGAACAACTTTTTCACTTTTTTTTGTTGCCTTTTCTTTTGCTACCCGTAAATATCTTTTGCTTTGTTTTGTATGCGTACGATTTACTTTTTTTTGTAAAAAGGGCCGCGGATTCGCTACAGTAGCAGCTAACAAGGATTATATAAAGCCCTGATCGGTTCGACTTGCACTTCGGCTTTTATTTTTTTTATTATTCATAAATTTCATCTTTTCTGAACTTTGGCTTTTATTGAGCTTTTTCCGATTCTTTTTCCGTATTCGTTTGTATTATACATATTGGGCTAACATATTTTTATATTTTAAAATTTTTAAATTTAATTATGCTAAATAAGTTTCAGCCATTTCTGATTTTTTTCAGATATTTTTAGCCATGAGCTTTTAAGCCCAACTGATCACCATAACGTGTCTATAAAATAACAGTGTGTGTGATGTGTTGAAAAGACACTTGTCTGTAATTAATTGGAACTCAGCAACAATAAGGAAGGCATTTCACTAGCACGGGATTAACTACCACCTTATGTTTGACATATCATCTTATTAAAATTAAAGCATGCAAGGTATTACGGTAAAACAAAATACTTGGTATTTTAAATATATGTATAATATGATTAAAGTAAAGATTTGCCTTGCTCAATCGCTTGGCCTTACTCTGGATCAGCTACGTACTCTTCCGAAACCTCGAAATCTAATACAGACAACCAATCCAAATAAATCCTTATGAATTCAAATAAAATAAAATAAATTTTAAATGAACTCTATTTTAAAAATTTTGGTGTTATTGGATAGACTTTGACTTTACATAAATTTAGCGAGGTAGAACGGGTCTCTAGAAGTTCCCCGGACCCGGACCGGATAGAAATCATAAAAAAGAATAAGGGGGCGCGGGAGAGAGTGAGTAGGTAATCTTTATTTATTTTCCTTTAGTTTTAAACTTTTATTTATCTTTACTCTTGAGGCCATACGGAGGCCTTGTGAGGTCTAGGGCAGGGCTATGGGCCCACATGCCATAGGGCATACAATTATGTATCATAATACATTCTTACATCTGGCGGTAACATCTCGCTTATCGCTTTCTGTTAGGCCAGTCTCAGTGGTGGGTTTCATTTCCCAGTTTCCAATACTGCCATGTCAGCTTTGCAGATTTGGATTGAGAAATGAAACTGGATCTCTCAATGGGGGGTTTCATTTCACTGTTTCATAGACAAGCTGCAGCAATTAATGTATGCATGATGTTGTGATCCTATGTGCCATGTAAACTATGTAGCCGTTTGAAAATATATCTAAACTAAACATAGTCACTTTGGTAACTACAATATATCTCATGCCGACAAATAATCATGGTCAAATAAAATATATTAATTAATCCAATATTCATGAGTACATTCGCATATATATGAATGCACAGCAGATCCTCGAGCGCTCGAGAACGAAACGACCGGTCTCGGTGGGGTTTCACTGGTTTCATCGTGTTGGTAACAGGACGGATGGGTTTCATCCTGATGAAACTTTGTTGCTCTCTCTCCTCATAAATTTCTTGCCAACTCAGCAAATTTGCTGATGTGTCACTGCATTAAATGAGAATGAAACTCTTTTGAAACCCCCATTGAGACTGGCCTTACAGGAATTAGTTTTTAAACGGTATGTCTTTTAGGATAGGATATATAGATAGATTATAGGAGACATTGTATTGAGTTCAGCTATACCGATCAAAATCATATACAACTATTTATTTCTACGTATTATATCTCATATACGACCAAAATTCAGAAAATATAAATCCAAAAATCAAAATCACATCCTAAAAGAATCTACTGGAACGCCCCATTGGAATCAAACCCCTCTTCTCTCGGGGAATCGATCGGCCGGGACCTAGTGGCTGACCACGAGGAGTCAAAACGCAGAATTAGAGGTGAATTCTTTGGAGGAAAATGGGATATATGTAACAAATAGGAACAGAGATACCAGCAGCCGTTGGCTAAATTAGAATGATTAAGCGTGTACAAGGGGAAAATGTTATTAATATCTTTATATTACTTAACTTATGATGATATCGGATCGACCAAATTGAGTAGATATTCTATTTGAATTCATATTCGTCACAATATTTGATTCGTATTTGTATTCAAGAATATTCGAATTTATATTTATTTATAAAATATGAATCCGAAAATAATAACGGTACTATTTGATCTGTTTTCATCCTTAGATAAGTTTAATTGCCGATTTTATGGGATTTGATCCTACGACCTTCCTATGTGGTAGCAAATTTTTGTAGGGGAGTTTGGAAGTGCAGAGAAGGACGCCCAAGGGATTTCATCAAAAAAATGTCGTATCCAAATTGTTGCTAGATATTACATGTTGAGCTTAGGAAAAAAATGTGGAGGGGAGAAAAGGAGAGAGTGAGCTGGGCAGCAGGAAGGCCCAGGCCCAAAGACGACCGATCCAGCGAGGAACTAGTTGGGTTGCCCCTCGACGTGGCCCATCAGACGGCCCTGTTGCCTACTGTCGCCAGCCCATTCCAGTAGCTTCCATATTATTCTTTGCCTTTTTCATTTCATGTTTGTGAATCTCTTTTCACCTTGGACCACCGATCGCTTTTGGTGGATTTTTTTTATTGTGATTGATAATTTTTTATCTTAATATGAGCACTTGTACGAATAAATCGAATACCATAAACTATTTTAAAAATATTATCTTAATAAATAGTTTTAAAAATAATAATGAAGAAGTCATCCTGTTTATTGAAAAAAGGGGGACTTAAAGCTGAAGAACTGATTCGTGCACCGTTGTGGCTGTGGGCTGTTTTCATGCACACTTGCCTAGACGCTTGCATGAATTGCACATAACAAATCGATCGATAGGGACATCCAGGCGAATAGCTAATGTTAGATCATGACATGATAATTAATCTATTAATGTTACCTTAATACCATATATTTTTCGGGATCTTTTCATTAAGATAGAAAAATTTTCAAACAAGTTACAAGACGGCTAGGCCTTGAGACCATAGATTTTTTCCGATTACGTTGAAGATGCACATGCGCACATACCACACCACACGAGCACACATCCGAACAAAGGAAGGTCTAGGATAAATTTGTAACCTCACAAAATTCTTATCTTGAACAGTATCTACGTGTGTGTAATAAGTGAACACAAAGATTTAAACTCGGTAGATGAAGTTGTATACGCATAACTCCACCACTCCACTAAGAGGGGTTCCCATAAACCATAGATGATTCAGATTTCCCTATCCACCAATCGTTGACTTTTTCATGATAAATTGGGTCCTTGCCTCAGTTCAACAAAATCATGGTACCATCTATTGAAAGCTTCCTGATAAATTGGGTTCTTAACTACTTAGAAGTTAGAATGTGAAAATTTTACAGAGATTCCATGAAAGTTTCGAGAAAGAAGTTTGCCCAAATTTTTTTATATATTTTCTTCTTTTCTGCAAGGAAACAAAGCTTTTAGGCCCTTGCTTGGAACACGAAGAATTCATAAGATTCTTGCAAAGGGATATATACTATTTTCTATAAAGTTATGGTTAAATTCACCTAGTTTACCTAGCTAGAGAAAAAGCCCGCTCAGCACATTTCAAACGAAACAAGGACTTGAATAGTATTTTGCTGACGGTTTGGGCTACTGCTGTCTTGGGTACCCGATCGAGGCACAACCCATTTAGGTACGACAAATAAATAGGTTAGGCTGTGCTGGCGCACGGGCCGAGGTCAGAGCCCAAGCACGGGCCACGACCGTGCTGTGCTGGTACGGGCACAGTTAGGCCTTAATGGATCGTGTCGGCACAGTTGGTCCGTTAAGCCGGGAAAAAGAGAAAAAATAAAAAATATAGAAAATTAAGGAAAAATTATAGAAAATTGTAGAAAGTTATAAAAAATTATAGATATTGTTAATCATCAAGATAATTATTTTCAATGATATAATGAGCTTTATTAACTTGTTAAATTATATGGCATGGATGCCTCATTAAAAACATTACCAAGTAAAAAGTCAACTTGAGAAAACTTTGGTAAAGAAAAAAGAGTACAGCCTATAAAGCTCACTAGTGACTACATTTGAAGAAAAAAATATTAAAAATCCCATTCATTGCTATCTAGATACAAATTCTCAAAAGATTCTTCTAAGTCTGTATTCTCTACAGAATGTTGGAGTCTTGATTCAGCTTTATTCCTAGTCTTTGACGGTCAGAAGGATTTCGACCATCTCGTTCGAGAGACTTGTTCGACGCCCCTCGATTATTCTTCCAGATAGACTAAAGGCTGACTCCAAGGAGACCATAGAGACAAGAACAGTCAACACATCCCATGCTAATATGAATAGCATTGGGTATGTTACTATCTGAGTTTGCCACCACGAGAGGATGTTCAACTCTTGCTCGAAGCTGATGCTATCACTATTGAGATAGCTTGATAGGTCTCCGGTGCTTTCCTGCCTTCCTCCTCCTGACTGATGTGTACCTGCACAAGAATCTTGAGGAAGAACAAAAATCATGCCTCATTGCATAGTCCTCATAGGAGGTGCTAGGGGCTACAGAGGTCTTTCCAAACGTCGGATCCAAACGTACTTACGTATTCCTTGTATACCTCATATAATTTATCCTTAATTGTTCTATAGTATGTACAATAATCTAAACCAGTAGCATCACTTAAAAGTTGTAATACATTTCTAAATCCTTGGAGCTTGGCCCTAGGATCTAAAATAAATGCAAATGCATATAAATAGGAATTTCCCTCCAATATTTTAAAAACTTAGTTTTCATGGTAATTACAACATCTCATAGTATAGGATCATTTTCAAAAGCCTTTAGGTGAGTGACACTTTCAAGAATATTATGAACAAATACAAATGAGGTAGAGTAGTAATCGGACTCAGTAAGTTCAGGGTCTCTAACTTGGGTTCTACTAGAAGAGCTATGAGATTGATGAACTTGGGTGTGAAGAAAGACAGATAAGGTGCTCTTATATGGCAATGTGTGTTTAAGCATATGGTAAGTAGAATTTCATCTAACAAGCATGTCTAAGCCAAATTTTCTAGGACGGATATTCATTGCTACTCAAAAGTTCTTATATGCGGCTATTCGTTGGTTAGAATGATTAATATATGAAATTGCATCTCTAAAAGAATCAAGACAAGCATTTAATATTTTTCAAACTTGATTTAACAATAAGATTAATAATATGGCAAGCACAACATTGATGCAATAAGAAATATTATGCATAAGTATTGAATAAAGGAGTAAGAATTTTTATAGCCTTATTTGTTTGCAATGCATTATCTAAAGTTATAGAAAAATCTTATTCGTGAGGCCAAAATCTTCTACAATTTTAATAATGCACTCTACAATATTTTCAATAGTATGTGCAACATTAATTAATTTAAATCATGTAATTCTTTTCTTATTACCCATTCATCATTAACATAATGAGCAACAACACTAATATAATTCTTCCTAGCCCTACTACTCCATATGTCTGATGTCAAAACAACAGAGAATGTACAAGTATAAAATATTTCTTTCAATTTTTTCATGGTAGTTGTTATAATATTTAATTAAATCTCTAGTTGTAGTTTGCCTAGATACAGCACTAAATCTAGGGTTATGAATAGTCCTAATATATTTGTGAAAAGCAACAGACATACCAAAATTTAAAGGTAAATCTTGAGAAGCAATTAATCTACAAAGAGATTCTTGGGCTACCTCCGAGTTGTACTCGCAAGTACGTATCGAGCCGTCGAGGTTGTATTGCAGCTATATCTGGTACATTTGTATTCCTTGCCTTCTTTTGCAGCTTGCAGCGTGCCGTTGCAGGTGACTCATTCCACCTGAAGATTTTGCAGATAATTTGTTAACACAAATTTTACAAGCAGCGTATCTTACCAAATTTCCATCATCGTTGGTCTTGAACTTTTTGTTGAAATCGTTCCAAACTCCCAATGTAGTATCTCTTATTCTTTTTGCACTCGTGCTCTGGGTTGTGGATGCACTCGTTGAGCCAACAGAAGATGGACCCATCGGCGCTTCTTCTAAAATGAACATCTAACTTCTCACGTGCGTATAAAGTGGTGCTCATATTGGCTAGCTAGAAGCTAATATGAACATCTAATTTCTCAAAATGACTTCTCTACTCTTCTCGTTCCCCATCTCATGCACGTATCTCTCCCTCACTTTTCCCATCACTGGCCCCCTCCTTCTAAAAGCCACTTCTTTCAACCCTTATTATTTATTTTTAGCCAAATGCTATTAGACACAACCAAAAGCAGTCAATTATATTCTTTTTTAATTAAAAACCATCAATCACACAAAAAACATAAACCACACCAACACCCAAAACCAGCGCAAACGCAAGGCGAAGGTGTTTCCTTGGCTCTCCTCGCTTCGTCACCACAGTCACTTGTTCACAGCTTCCGCTCATCTCGGAGGGAGGGCTTCAGGTTCCCCTAGATCCCAGGTAAGAGATGAGAGAAAAGGATTGAAGAAATTATAGATCAAGACTTCTATAGTAGCCCAAGCAAAATCATAGCGTTTCTATATTTAAGTTAGATGTCTGAAATATACTCTTTCAAGAAGGAAGTTAACAACTTTAGGCCCTGTGAAAAATCTAGACCTATCATTATGAGTTAATGATGAGTTTGGATAATTAATGATAATGAATTGTTGGACTAATATTTTTCATGAGTTAATGAATATATGTTATGTCTCATGATGAAGACTTTAGATGGCTCCATATGTTGATTGTCATCAGGTCAAGTAATGGATGTCATGTGTTGATGATTAAGTCAACAATCTGAACTTGTAGAGAAGATCAATTATTGGTTCTGTTTGGCTTGGCATTGGATGTATCATAAGATTTGAACAACAATAAGGGTGGGTTTGAATGGGCTTGTGGCTTATAGCTTTTACTTTTGCTACAATAATTAGCTTTTATACAGTGTGTTTTTCAAGGCTAGTCGATTGTAATACACATTGTACCGACTTCAACTATCTAGGTCAAAATCGTATGTGTCTATTTCTTTTTCGCAATATCCCTTATGAATAGCTAGAATTCGAAACCAAAAATCACATCCAAAAGAACTCTCCGTAGTGCGTATCAACTGATTGAGAGCATCAGCACCAAGAATGGTGCATGCAAGATGAGAAAAGAAGGGAAAATTTCAAGCAAAGAGCAAGTCAATGTAAAGTGCATCTCATTTAGGTCATTCAGGATAAACTTGCATAGTTGACTTGGTTGAATGGGAGAATCCACATCAATATATTCAGTAGAGGCTGAATGGGCCCATTTGTCAGAGTCCGTGGATGCGTGATCCACTTGGCTTTCCGTAAGCTAGCCTCAAAGGCATACTAGGGTTCCCATGAAGGCGTAAAGTGAAAGCCTAGCTGGGCCTGTGATTTCGTTGTGGGCTGTGATATGCTTGTTTTTTTTCCTGGCTTATGGCTTTTAGCTACGACTTATATTTTTGGATTATTTGTGAGAGAGTACGGAGTAATAGAAACTTACGTGGGGTTTTGATGAATATAAATAAAGTCACTATAGTGTGTATTATAATTAACTTATAAATCTAGTCTTAAAAAATACTTTATTCGAAAGTTGGTTATTATAAAAAATAATTAAAAATTAGCGAGCTAAGGTGCTGCTCGGTTGGGCTGAAATAAGCTAGCTTATGGCTGAAATTGCACTGTAACTGACTGAAATTACACTGTATTTGATGGTGGAATATTTGACGTAACTAAAATTTAAAAAATTTAAAAATAAAAAAGGTTAACTCATCACGGACAACGCAAATGAATACAGAAAAAAAACTAGCAAAAAAGTTCAATAAAAAACTAAAAAAATTAGAAATAATAAAAAATAAATTAGAAATTAGAATCTTTAACTGAAATGAGTAAAGCCTACAAAAAAAAGGCCAGTTGGGTTGGTGACCGGTGAAAAGCGAGCTCGCTGTGGTGCCTTCCCCAAATACCAACAAGGGTAGGCCACGCGCCCCCACCCGCGCATCTGCAGCTACTCCACCAGCGTCTTGGCGAGGCTGACACGCCGACCCCACGTGTCGTGCCCCACATGTCAGCCAGAAGAGACAGAGTCGGGAAGTGACAGAGTCGTCAGTACAAAAAGCACGCAATGAGTCGCTTTCAGCCAGAAGAAGACAGAGCCTTTCTCTGTTTAACAATACGTTTTTGTAAGCCCTCGTGTACTAGGAGAGGAGGCCTGAGGAGAAGCGGGGAGAGAGAGACAGAGAGCGACCCTCGCTTGGTGCGGCGATTTCTGTTTCTCGCCGGATGCGCCGCGCCCCAACGGTGACTTCTTCCCCCTGCTCTCCTCTCCGGCCGAGATGATTTTGTCTAGGGCAGAAAGTCCATGCTTTTATGTCCCTGAGTCTTTGGCCAATGCGTTGTTTCTAGTGCTGCAGTGCGGAATTCTTGGATGAATCTGTATGAGCCTGTTACTCATGCCCCCCCCCCCTCTCTCTATAAATTGCTTCGTTTATACAAGTGGTGTGGTCGGATTTGTTCATGTGGAAATTGATGATAGACAGGTAAAGAAATTCGTTTCGTTCCTTTGAACGCCCAAAGAGACCGGTTCTTTAGGCTTCTGTGCTGGATGTTTAGGGGTTTTGTGAAGGAATAATTACCCTGTTCTTTGGTATGTGCGTTGTGATGTTGGGCCGAAGATTTCCTCCTGGCCCGATCCTGGCTTCATGCTCAACTATGCATATTTGTGCTTGGAATGTTGCTACTATTCTAGAATTATTGGATGGGTAGCTCAGTGGCGGATCTAGGAATTTACGGATGGGGTTTTGGTATAGTGTTTTTTAAAAATCTATACTTATGTTGGCTTATGAAAACTAATGGTAAAAGTTACACTTTCAAACTATTATAGTTCAACGTAGGGTGCATTTTTTCTTAAATAGATATTACCTCTGACATTATTCTCTGTTATCCTCCACATTGACATAGGAAAAATTATTAATGGTGTCTACCTATTTATTCTTTAATATCTGGACAAGAAAGTAGTAAATAGTTTTAATTTTTTTTGACACATGTTGCCTCTATAATTATTTATCTATCTCTTTGACACTAACTACAATAAACAATTAACATGCGCATTTGGTGAAAAATATTGCTTCAAAATATAAAATGTAAGTATTTGCAAATCAAATCCAACTCTCTCAAACATTATTTTATTCTGGACTGAAAGGAGTGTATAAATTCTTATGGCCATTAGATTTATGACAATTAGCACCATTAAATTCCTTCAGTGAAAACATCATCTAGATCCTTCCAGCAAGCTATCTAGGTTATATAAAGATTTACAAATAATTTAGTTGGATGCTGTAGAGCATTCTTAGAAATAAAATATCTCTTTCAGTTTTTGAGAAACTTGTTGAGTGCGTGTGGGTTGAAGATAATATTATTTTTTGTAAGGGCAGAGAATATTATTAGTATAATACAATACATGTTATCTTTTACATCAAAACAACAATCGATAAAATAACAAAATAATAATACCTTACATTGTTTGAAAATAATGACGTATTAAAACCAATTAAACACAACTAGCGCGCAAGCGAATCTCTTATGGTAAAATTGTAAAAATATATACATAGCGAGCAGAGAAGAGGATTTCCGTGCATATTCTCCTTTAGATGACAACCCACTTAAGCATTGAGTTCACAGTTTGCTGTCAATATATACATAGCTGAAGCACTAAAAAGTTGCAATATTTGCTAGCACTAGTGATTAATTAGTTGCTACTGCACTAATAAGACGTGTTGACCCTGCAAGTTTGATTTGTAGCTCTGATTGCTTAATTAGATGTGGTTGTATTCTTTTTAGCACTCCAGCATTCGTTTGGTTCATTTTGCAACTATTGCCACTACAGCCTGTGGCTGTGATATCATCAGGAAGAATGATAACCCATATAGTTCCATTTGCACAAAGCTAATGTACAACATCTCTAAAAAAATGTGGTAGTTGCATTGATTGTGTCCAGTAGTACCTTATTTGATTTTGATTTAGGTGACCCTGATGAAATTGAAAATCAAAATCTAGCTATGGTGTGTGGTTCCAAACATCGAGAAGTACGCAAGTGTGCAATATGCATGTGCTGGGTTTTCAATAATTTATCCCGTATTTCCTTTTCAGGTGATATCGTGATAGTGATGTGAAATCTTGTGGCACTTCTTGTACCTTTTATATGGTATTAACAAGAAGTATAAGTGTATGAGTGATCCTTTTGGGCAAATGGAAGGCGACAACCTACCCCCTGGAAACATGATTCAAGGAGCTCCTTATGGCAGTTTAGACTTACATGGTAATTCCATGCAAATGCATGCTCCAAATTCTGGAAAACAGGTCTTCAACCACTCTCAGATGCCAGGGAATTTCACCATGCCTATGAACCAGGTTACAGAGCCTGATAACTTGTCTGGGTTTCAATTTGGAGAACATGAAAAAACTGATCACCACCACCACCATAGGCATCACTCAAAGAACTCCATGAGTGATGATGAGGAGCATGATATGACTGAGGATGCCACTGATACCCAGAGTGGCAAAGGCAAGAAGAGCTCTGCTTGGCATCGGATGAAATGGACAGATTCAATGGTTAAGCTTTTGATTACTGCAGCATCTTACACAGGGGAGGATCATGGAGCTGATTTTGGTGGTGGGAGGAGGAACTTTACAATGATGCAGAAGAAGGGCAAATGGAAAGCAATATCAAAGGTCATGGGTGAGAGAGGCTGCCATGTGTCACCGCAGCAGTGCGAGGATAAGTTCAATGACCTCAATAAGAGATACAAAAGGCTAACGGATATCCTTGGTCGTGGTATTGCTTGCAATGTCGTGGAGAATCCGGCACTTCTTGATCTCATGGATAATCTTTCCGATAAGATGAAAGATGATGCAAGGAAGATACTGAGCTCTAAGCACTTGTTCTATGAGGAGATGTGTTCCTACCATAACAACAACCGTGTGAATTTGCCTGAAGATCCCGCACTTCAGCATTCACTACAGCTTGCTCTTAGATGTAAAGAGGAGCATGGTCCAAGGAGGGATGCAAGTGGAGATGCTGAAGAAGATGAGCATAGTTCAGATTCTGACTATGAGGAGAATGAAGGAGAGCATCAAGCGGTTCATACCAACATGAGGGATCCATCCGTGAATAAAAGGATGCGTCATTCCGTGGATCATGGTGATGTGGGTTTTGTCATTTCAAGCTCAAATGATGGTAGTGGGAGGTCTGATCCCCATGGCATCATATTGGATATCAACAAAGGTTTTCCAGATGGAACCAACTTGGCTTTCGTGCAAAAGGATTTGGCTTCACAAACAGCAGAGCTTCAGAAACATCGCTTGCAGATTGAAGTAAAGGCACTGGAACTCATAAAGCAACGTCTCAAGTGGGAGAGATTTAAGAAGAAGAAGGACAGGGAAATGGAAAGGATGACATTGGAGAATGAACAAATGATGCTTGAGAACAGGCGTTTGGAGCTTGAGCTAAGACACAAGGAACTAGAGCTTGAGCTTAAGCCAAAAGGCAATTCAAATAATGCATGATATTTATTTGTTCAACGTTCCGATTTGTAATATGGTAAGCAAGTAAACGAGCTTTTCCATCTATATTTGCTCAGAAATTGATCAATACTCACCTGTTACGTGCGCGGTTACTGTAGTGGTACTATACACCATGGCATTGTAGCAGTGCTGTTCACCGTGAGTACCGCCGTTTGTATTAGGCATGATTTGTTATTTAGAAATATATCTATTAAGTGTTTGCTATTATCTATTAGTTAGGCAAGTTATTATTAAATTGAATTCTTAGAGATAAGTTTTCTTATAGACTATTTCTTAGGAATCAAGTCAGATCATTCCTATAAAATGGATAGAATGTATCTGTTATGAATATTGTGTGTATTGATACGAGACTCAAAGGGCCATATATATAGGAGAGTACAAGAGGATATGCCACATAGAGATAAGGCATATATGGAATAGAATACAAACTCTATATCCTAATATAACTCTATCTCCTTAACACCCCTCAAATGCAAGGTGTATGCAATAGCATTGCATTTGAAAAAAAAGGTTAACACTAAAACAAGATAAATCCGAAGTCCGAGTCTTGATAATGTAAATCGTTGCGTGCGATTTTGAATAAAGCTGTCAAATCAAGCGAAAAGGAATAGATAGATGCATGACGGCGCGGATCGAAGCCCAAGAGGTGGCGGCGCGTGCACGAGAGGATGCGCGGCGACCTTTGAAGCTTAGGCGCGGCTAGAAAGCGGCGGCATCATGCGACTTCTACGATCGCACGCTCGCTCGAGTAGAGCGGCTGTTTGTCATGCAAAAGAAAATTTCTACACTTCTATGGCTGACAATAAATTTGTGGACTCGCACGGCTTGGACGAACTAAAAATTAGTGACTACGGATTTTGGATGGACGCAGCGAAATACTCAAAACTGACTCAAAAGAACAGATACTAGCAGCGGAAAAATAACTAAAGATGAGACTAGCGTAGCAGCAGCATATCTCTCTGTCTCCCCTATATATCTCTCTGTCTCCCCTCAAGATCCATCACCCATTGCACCTGGCGTCCGTTCCCTCATCTCCTCCCTCTCCCGTGAGGGATTCACCTCGCCTCCCTCCCGTCTCTCTCCCTCGCTCAGAGAGGAGGGGAGCGGCGGGCTCCAGTGGGAGGCGCCGGCCGGGAGTGCGATTGGCCTCGGTGGCGCGTTCGAGGGCCGGCGGCCAGTGGGGATCGCGGGAGGCGGGGACGGTGGAGTCGATGGCAGCGCAGCGGACCGGAGGCGGCGGCGGGAAGAGTGGGCGCGAGCAGCCAAAAGACGCAGGCGGCAAGACAGATCTGTGGAAGGCGCGGATTCGCGGCGGCGTGGCGCGGCGCAGATCCGGCGGAAGGCCACCGGATCCGATGCGGGCGTGGCGACCGCGCCAACTGGCGCGGCGGTGCGAAGCGGCGCGAATCTGAGAGGCGGCGGCAACAACGCGTCGTCCGGATCCGAAGCTTCAGCGGCGGTTGCCGAGGCGCAGCGCACCAGCGTGGCTCGGCGGCGATCCGGCGTGGAGGCGGCCGTATCGGCGAATCAGGCGAGGCGGTGCGGGGCGGCGGTCAGCCGCCGCCGATGTCCGGTGAGATCGCGCGCCCGGCTGCTGCGTCGAGAGTGCGGTCGGGTCGAGGAGCGGCGAGATGACCCAAGAGCGCGGCGGCGGCGGCGCGCGTGGCAGCGGCGCGGCAGTCTGCACGGATTCGGCCACGGCCCGCTCAGATCCATCGCCATCAAGACTGATCCGACGAGATCCATCAAAAGAGGTGGCCGCCCGAGTGAAGATCGCGCCTCGCAGCGGCGGCGAATGAAGAGGATGGAGAGCTAGAAGGCAGCGGTGGCGGCTACAGTAAACCCTAGCATTAACCTAAGCTCTGATACCATGTTATGAATATTGTGTGTATTGATATGAGACCCAAAGGGCCATATATATAGAAGAGTACAAGAGGATATGCCACATAGAGATAAGGCATATATGGAATAGAATACAAACTCTATATCCTAATACAACTCTATCTCCTTAACAGTATCCACTATGAACAAGTCCCTATTCCTTAAATTCAAGTTGTGGTCGTTCTGGTTATTCTAGATCTATTCTTCCTTCAATCAGTACCCTCCTTCGTCTAGCGCCGTTCTACTTCAAGTCGTCACCGTTCGACCTCTATCCGACAAATAATTACCCCTTGTTGTGTTAGTTTACAATAATTGGTATCAGGGCTATTCACCATGGCTTCTGGTGCCACACTATCTCTTTTGGAGAAATTGAAGGCTAACAGTGAAGAACAGAAGGTCTTCAACGGTGGCCACCATTACCGCTGTGATGGCGAGCTGCCTCACGGAGAGGGTGTAATGTTACGTATGCGATTATTGTAGCGTTACTGTTCATCACGGTATTGTAGCGATGCTGTTCACCACGAGTACTATAGCACTGCTTGTATTAGGCATGGTTTGTTATTTAGAAATCTATTTATCAGGCATAGTTTGTTATTTAGGAATCTATCTATTAGCTATTTCGTATTATCTATTAGTTAGACAAGTTATTATTAGATTGGATTGTTAGAGATAAATTTACCTATAGATTATTTCTTAGAAGTCAAGTTAGATCGTCCATATAAAAAGGATAGCATGTATCTATTATGAAAAGCAAAGATGAATAAATAAGTCCCTAATTTTTAAAGTCCAGCTGCGTTCGTTCTCTTGACCGGCTATTCTAGATCTATTTCTTCTCCAATCGGTGTCCTCCTTTACTTAGCGCTGTTCTACCTCAAGTCGTCGCTATTTGACCTTTCTCTGATGGATGATTGTCCCTTTGCTTTGTTAGTTCACATCATCATTTTGAACAACCTCTCCTTGGAGTTTTTTCTTAACAAAGTTTTTAGTTATACTGTGCTGCTAGATATGGGCGTCATGCACTTGTGTTGTTTCCTATTGATATAATCTTCACATTTGGTAGATAACTACAAACATCAATCTCATGTTTTAGTTAATGACCTATGTGATCCTTGAGATGCCTTTGCTGATGTACGTTAAGGGTTTGCATATGAGAAAGGCATCAGTTAGATCAACTTGTGAGTAATTACATTAATAGTATCTGTGGTAGTGATTTTAGTCATGTACGTGGTGTATTCGGTTGATACATAACCAATGAATAACAGATTTGTTACAGATATTAAAGGGAACAACTGTACCACCAATAGTGATGCTGCCCTGATTAGCTGAACTTATGTTGTGTCAGTTTGGCACTTACATAGCTGGGTTCCAGCTTATATATGAAATGGATGACTGTTCTTATTTTTGTCTGTAGAAGTTGTAAATAGAAATTTCTGCAGAATTAGTAATAGGAAGTTTGTTAGACTGACAAAAGTAGCTAGAGCTTTGACCCCCCTGAGCTGCCAATGCTCGTTCTATTACAAAACCCAAGGCTTGATCCATTAGGGTGTAGAATACATTGTTACAGAAAGCTTAGTCAAAGTTCGGTATTGAATGCAGGATACTCTCAATCTGCATAAGTGAATAGGTGTTTTGTTACTTTATTGTTTAATTTTGCCTGAGGTAGGCTGGCTGGCCTGTGCTTTAATGATGAGCAGTTTATCAAGAGATACTCATACTACAGAGGGCAGTGTGCTCATAACCACAATTTGCTATAATTCTGAAGATGATACCATTGATAGACCAGTGTGCTAGTATCAATGTTAAATTTGATGCACTTCCTTTTCATTTAGTATTAGAGGCGAGTGAACAAACCACTCAAAATTCCAGCGTTTCAAGTTTATCTGATTTGCTAGATTGCCTTCCCATGCAGACCTTGCTTGCCTCCTTGGAATTGATGTTGTGTGATAGGCTAATAGCATTGCACGGTGGCATTGTATTGAATCATTCATTTTCTTTCTTCTCCGTCCTTTCACTAATTAAAATTGTTTATAGACTTGAAAATTGTTGTGCCTGAAATTCACTCATTCTCTCAATTGTTCCAGGTCACAGGTGGCTTTTCATTCAGAACATTGTACCGCAAGAAGGGAGAGGAGGTAGTAGATTAGTCTTCCACAAACATTTGGATTCATAGGACTTGGTTCAGCGACTTTCTGGTTTTCCCTTGTTATGAGAATAACGCTTGTATTCATCATGAGGCTAATAAGCCAATATATACAAATATAGGTATGACATATATGCAGATAATCCTTTATGCAACAAGGAAAATATGCAGATGATAATACACATCTAACACTCTCCTCAAACTTATGTTGGATCAACAACATGAAGTTTGGAGAGATTGCTGTGCTGGGTTTTAGTATGTGCCTTCACAAAGAAATCTGCCAACTGAAGCTCTGAAGACACATACTGAAGAGCAATAACCTGATTTTGCACCTGTGTCCGCATATAAGAAGCATCAACACCAATATGCTTTGTTAGCTCATGTTTTACTGGATCTTTAGCAATACTAATAGCACTTGTATTATTGGATAAAAGAGGAGTCGATGTAGAAATAGAAACACCAAAATTCTCAAGTAACCACTGTAGTCAAGTAACATCCGTAGTCAATAAAGCTATAGCTCGCAACTCAACCTCAGCACTTAAATGAGAAACTGCTGCCTACTTCTTAGTCTTCCAAGCAATGAGAGAACCGCTAAGAAAAATACAATAGATAGAGAGAGACCGGCGTTCAGAGTGATCACTAGTCTAGATGGCATCTGAATATGCCTAGAGTTGTAAAGAGTTGAAATGAGGAAAAAAGAGATGGTGAGTGATGGTTCCACAAAAATATCGTAGAACATGAAGAAGATAACTATAGTGAAGTTAAGTGGGAGTAGGGATAAACTAACTCAAGATGTACATATGGTACGAAATGTTAGAACGAGTGACACCAAGATAAAAAAGACTCCCAATAAGGTGATGATAGCAAGTAGGATCAGTAAGAGGCTCATCATTAGTGGGTTGAAGATTAACATTAACTCTATGAGAATCTCAGCTGTTCGTTGATCAGTAAGAGAAAAACGATCAATAAGATCCTCAATATACTTATCTTAGGACAGATAGAAACCCTTAGATGTAGAAATAACTTCAATCCCAAAAAAGTAGCGAAGAGGACCCATATCAGACGTAAGAAACTGCTCACTAAGACGCTCCTTAACAAAAGTGATATACCGAGAATCATTTTCAGTAATGATCATATCATCAACATATAAAAGAAGCGTCCGACTATGAGGCGAAGTGTGAATAAAAAGAGTAGGATCATGAGCACTGCTAGAGAAACCAATCACAATGACAATAGAAAAAAAATGATTAAACCAGACTGAGGAACTTCCTTGAGGTCGTAAAGAGATCGACGAAGACGACAATCATACCCTCAAAATAAAATACCTGGTGGTGGTTACATATAAACTTCCAAACGCAGCTCACTATTGAGAAAGTCATTCTTGTCATCAAGATAAGAGATGGACCACGGCCGAACAGATGCCACAACAAGAAGAGTATGAACAATGGTCATGTGAGCCACAGGAGCAAAAGTCTCATCATAATTATAACCATGCTCCTGCTAAAAATCACGTGCCATGAAGCAAACCTTGTAGCCCTCAAGAGAACCATTAGAGCAGGTCTTCCTTATAGACTCACTTGTACGTGATAGGAGTAACATGTGCAGAAAGAGGGACAAGATCCCACGTGCTAGTACGCTCAAGGGCAGCGATCTCCTTCGCCATCGCATGTTGCAATTCCTGATGAACATCATCATCATGATAAGAAGTCAGTTCAGCAATAGCAGTGGCAGCAAAACCAAAGTGCTCAAGAGGCCGAATAGACTGGTGATCACAAAGAACATATCGAGAAGGATAAGCCAAAGAAGATGGCCCATCAGAAGAAGATAGCGTATCAGAAGAATTCTCAACTTACGAACAATAAGTGTAGTAGAGAGAATAAGAAGGAATAAGGCCAAGAGGAACTTATGGTGGGGATGTCGGTGACAAATGAGACGCCGACAGTGAAGGAGGCACGGTGAAGACGAAAAATATAGCAGTGGTGGCTATATGGTGGCAGGAAAAGTCAGGAAAGAAAGAGGCTCGATGGGAGATGCTAAAGTGGAGGAAGGAGAAAGACAAGGATAAAACAGACATGACTCATCAAAAGTACTATTCGAGAAATCTGTATCTGTCGGCCAACATGATCCCAACAATGATATCCTTTATTCTTAGTGCTATAGCCCAGAAAAATACACTTCATAGACTGAGCAGTCAGCTTGGTTGCTCATGAGGTGCAAGAAGAACATAGTACACACACACCCAAAGAGGCGAAGACTAGAATAATCAAGAGTCTTGCCATAGAGATGCTTAACTGAGATCCCATCCTGAAGAGTAGAAGGTTGAATATTGATCAGGAAAGTGGCAGTAGAAACAAGCTCAGCCCAGAAATATGGTGGAACAGCAGAAGCAAACATAAGAGCATGGGATGTCTCAAGAAGATAATGATTTCGTTTAGCGACACCATTCTGGGCATGAGCATTGGGGCAAGAAAAATGAGAAAGAGTGCACTGCTCGGCAAGAAAACAACAAAGGATTCCTGATAAGTACTCCCAGCGGAATCAACACGAATAAAAGAGTCAAACTGAGTACGGATTATGGTGGCAAAATTCTTTTAGATAGATAAAACCTTTCTATGAGATAACATAAAGTATATCAATATGTGCCAAGAAAAATCATTAATAAAAATTATACAACATCGATGATCTCCTTTCGAAACCAAAGGAGTTGGACCCTATATATCAGAATGAACAAGATAAAAAGGAATTGACGCTGACTTATTGGAAAGATAGGGAGTTAAATCTATTTGCCAAGATTACAACCCTGACAATTTAGAGAAGTATCACCAGACACAGATCCTAAAAGACCACGACAAACTAAAGAAGACAGATGCGACCGACAAAGATATCCCAAACGATGATGCCGCTGGGCAAAAGACGCGATAGAGGATGCAACAGAAGTATATGCAGTAGTAGAGGCGACAAGACTGACAAGGGTAGCAGAAGGAAGATGAAGCCAATCAAGCTCCCAAAGACATCGTGAGTCACGGTGGTGAGGGCCAGTACCAACTAGAGCCTCCATGCATCGATCCTGAATACAACAAGAATCAGAATCAAGAATAATACGACATCCATGATCAGTCAGCTGACTGACAGATATGAGTTACATGGTTAGTTTGGAAACATGAGAAATAGTAGGAATATAAAAAGAGGATTTCAAAAGAGTGCCTCATCCTGTGATAGAAAGAGAGGTACTATTTGCTGTCTAAACAGTAATAGGAGCAACTAAAGGATTAATGAAAGTAAGACATGTAGAATTAGATGCATATGAAAGGAAGCATCAAAGTCAAGAATCCAAGATGATATACCTGACGAAGGAGAAGTAGAAGGTGGTTTCTCACTAGAAGACTGTGCAGCAGAACCAGTAGAATCGGATGGTGCAAAAGTAGCCATGCGATGTAACAATGTGAGAATCTTCTAAATGTTAGAAGAATCAGAGCTCCTCTAAGAGGAGGAACCTCCAGTGCCCTTCAGAGGATGGCCACCTTGATGTAAATCCTTCTTCTTTTTGTAGCAGAACTACTCTGCATGCCCATCCTTGTTGTAGTAAGTGTAGTGGAGTCCCCTACCAGCAACAGCTGTCACTGGTGGAGACGCCATTGGTGAAGGAGTAGCTGGAAGTGTAGTGGGTGTAGAAGCTGGAGGAGCTGCCAAAATCAAAGGAAATGATAGCGATGATAGCAGACTTACACCATGATGGCAAATCTCCTTAGTATGAACAGCTACAAGGGCCTCTAATAGAGTCATACGAGGGTGGTGAGCCAACAACTGAGCACAAGTCTACTCATACTCAGCCCAGAGATGTGTCAAGCAGTTGTAGATGCGACTATTGACGCTGATGGCACTGACAAGTGTGGCAAATATCTGATCCCAAAGAATCAATTTGACACCACACCGCAAAGAGCTGGGCATAGAACTTATCCACAGTGACATCTCCCTATTGCAATGATTGCTTCTGATGGACAACAGCAAGATATAAGGAATCACCAGACGGCTCGTAGAGGTTGCGCAGATGCGCCCACATCACTTGTGCTAAAACCAAGCCAACCACATCCCTAGTGAAATGCACCTCTATACTAGCAACCAGAATAGCAGAGACATGCATCCTCATCAATCCATATCTTGTAGGAAACATACTAAGTCTAAAAAGACTCCACAGCATCCTTAAAAGCATCAGATGCCTCCTTACGAACATCTTTAGAAGTATCCTTCAGGAGCACAAGCTCAACAGGTGGAACAGGGCAAGGTGGACAAGGCAGCTCACCGATGAGAATGTTCCAAAGGAGCTGACCACGCATGTGGATGCACATGTTTTGAAACCAGTCCTGATAATTGAGACAATCGAAGATCACCGAGCAGTGCCCAAAGATGACATTTTTCTCTTTGTTTTTGTTTTTATCTTTTTTTTTGAAGAGTTAAGTTACATGTTTGTATTGAAAACCTAAAACCAAAATGAGACCTTCGTCCGAAGAGAAGATGCGACGGGCAGAATGAAATCCATTGGCTTCAACAGTCGGCAACTTCGGTGGTCGGCGACTTCAATGGCCAGCGGCTCTAGTGGTGGTGGCCTTCTCCTTGCAGTGGACCTCACGCGCCGAGGAGACAACGCAGATCGGTGGAACAGCCCGATCCAAGGGGCCTAGAGTAGATCCAATGGTCGGTGGCTGTGTGATCGATGACTTCGGTAGCCGGTGGCTCCAACGGAGGTGGCCTTCTCCCTGTGGTGAACCTCACACGCTAAGGAGATGATGCAGATCGATGGAGCGACCTAATCCAAGGAGCCTAGAGTCAATCTGGTGGCCAACGGTTCAATGGTCGGTGACTCTGATGGTCGACGGTTCTAGCTATCGGGGACTCCAACAGCCGGCAATGGAAGACAGGGGAACCTCACTATAGGCGGAGGACAATGACAGATCTAGTTTGCAACTGCATAAACCAAGACAATGGCAGCCTAGTGAAGATGAACTAGTAGTGGATCGTCTTGATGAGAGTGGTGGAGACGACAAAGCCAGGCGGCTAGAGAGGATGAACCAGTGGCACGAAAATTTTAGGTTTGCTCTGATACCATGTTTTGAATAGTGCTAGTATTCATCATGAGGTCAATGGAGAAACATATATACAAGTATATGTATGGCATATATACAGGTAACCCTTTATACAACAGGAAAAATACACAGGTGCACATCTAACACCCCTCATGCTTGTATCATTCCTTGTAGTATGATAGAGTTAATCTAGTTGTCTTCGAGTCTGGTCGAGTCCACGTCCAGTCCTATGACCACGACAGTCTATACGACCACTGTAGTCGTAAAAGTACTATAGGGTCGTAGTCATAAAAGATCAGGATTCAGAGTCTGCATAGAATTCAGATTAGTCAAAAAGGAAAATCAAGGTGTGTCCGTGTAGGACTCTCAACGTGGGATGCCGCGTTGATTACGGAGTTTTGTATGTTACTTCTTTATGTAAGAAAGACAAAAAGGACGCAGGCGTATCGTGTTGCCAAAGAACTATCTATGTTTACTCATATTCGTGTGCGTGATCTCAAAGTTCAAGTTCATTGCTCATCTAGATCCTAGGTAAATTCCCCAACAATTGGTATCAGAGCCTAAGGGAACGAAGCGATGGTCAGCAACGCTGGTGATTCATCAAAGTCAGGAGTGCTTGTCAAGACCATGGGCAACGAGCTCGATCCATCGAAGTCAGGCATGTTCGTCAAGCCGACGACAAGAAGCACCTCGATCCCGATCCAATACCCAATGTTGAGCGAAACAAATTACGGCATATGGGCCATTAAGATGAAGTTAATCTTGCATTCGCTAGGGGTATGGTCGGCGGTCGAAGATGGAGACGACGACAGCGACAAAGATCAATGGCAATTAGTTGTGGCGATATTGTGGCGATGTCGCTCTCGAAGGCAATCAGTTGCCTCAGAACCTACGAGGAAGGATTCAAGGGTCAATGGCACTCGAAGGACGGTAATGACAAACTTCTCTTTACCCAGAATGAGTGGGAAGAGAGAAGCTTGAAGACAAAGAAGCACGAGGGTGCTTCTAGTGCCAGGAGAGGAGGTCGTAACAGAAGAGATCAGGGACGCGGCCGCAGACAAAGCGAAGGCTGAGGCTATGATGATTGTGTCATAGATGAATGAATGCCGCCAAACTCCAACAAGACCAAGGTGAAGTGTTTCAATTGCAATAAGTATGGGCACTTTGCGAAAGAGTGTCCAAAGCCAAACCGAAGAGAAAGGGCCAATCTCATTTCGAAACAGAACGACGAGGATCCTCAACTGCTGATGGTCGAAGCATGAGAACTCATCCATACAGTCCCAACGCCCAAAGAGGAGGTATTCCTGCATGAAGAAAAGGTGATGTCGAAACTTAGCGGCACCCAAAACAAGACTTGGCATCTTAATACCGGCGCAAGTAACCACATGACCGGTTGCAAGGAGAAATTTGCTAAGATTGACATGACTGTAAAAGGCTCAGTTAAATTTGGAGATGGTTCGGTCACGGAGATACAAGGAAGGGGCTCGGTGCTGTTGGAGTGCTCTACGGGTGAATATCATATCCTCACGAATATTTAATACATCCCGAAGTTGAGAAGCAATATAATCATCCTTAGTCAGATGGACGAGAACGGTTGCAAGATTGTGGTCGAAGGAGTGATGTCAATCTTAGACATAACTTGTAGGTTGTTGGCTAAAGTGAGCAGATCAAGAAACCGGATATATGTGTTGCACATCAATCCGGCTTTCCCGAAGTGTCTTCTGGCAAGAAGCACCGAAGAGGCGTGGTGATGGCACTCTAGATACGGGCATGTGAACTTTCATGCTCTGAAGGATCTGGCTCACAAGAAGATGGTGCATGGGATGCCCATGATTGAGCACGTGGATCGCATCTGCAATGGTTGTCTGGTTGGCAAGCAACATCGAAACTCATTTCCGACCATGTCTCTATACCGAGCAGTCGTTCCCCTCGAGCTGTGGCACGATGACTTGTGTGGGCCAATCACTTCGACCACGAATGGAGGAAATTGTTACTTCCTGCTGTTGGTGGATGACTGCACAAGGTCTATGTGACTGGCTTCACTCCGAAGCAAAGATGAAGCATTCGAGGCATTTAAGAGGATCAAAACTGTAGGTAAGATGAAGACAAATCTAAGGCTAAAAGCTCTACACACCGATTGTGGTGACGAGTTTAGCTCGAACGAGTTCACAGACTACTTTGAGCTGTTGGGAATTAGGCGTTATTTGACAACGCCTTATTCTCCCCAACAGAATGGTGTGGTCAAAAGGAGGAACCAGGCAATGGTCGGAATGGTGAGGAATCTGCTGAAGAGTATGGGAGTCCCAGGTGAATTTTGGGAAGAAGCGGTATAGACTACGTTTATCTCCTAAAGTGGGCACCAACGAAGAGCGTCATCGGCAAAACTTCTCACGAAGCCTACTACCCCCGCAAGCCAAGTGTTGGTCACCTCTGCACGTTCGGGTGTGTTGCACATATGAAAACGACCACGCCACACCTCTCCAAGCTAGCAGATCGAAGCAAGCCAATAGTGTTCATTGGGTATGATCCGAGGACAAAAGTTTATCAGATGTTTGATCCAGATACATGATGAATTGTGGTGACTCGTGATGCAGTGTTTGAGGAGGAGAAGTGGGAGTGGAGCAGAGATCCCTCGGCAGAAGTACGACTGATTGGAGATATCTTCATGGTACATAGCCGATATATGAGGGAGAGAATGTTGGAAATAGTCCTATATCAATTGTGGGAAGGAAAAAAATATAAATTTTAAGTGTGAGAAAGATTTAATCTGTTGGACTATCATTTGAGAGGAGAAGGCTCGGTACCACTTTCACCATTTTTTCTCGAAAACGCAGGAGAGCTGCATTTCATTGAAATAAGAAGAAAGCGGGCTAGAATCCCGGATACAATGGACACAAACCCAACACCAACAACAACCAACAACACGGACCCAAGAACAACTGGGCCAAAGACCAAACAAACAACCACAAGAACTAGGCGCTTAGGTTCATAGGCTGCGATCAAGAGAGATCCTTAGCTCCAGCTAATGCCCACAGCGCGCTCTTCCCCGCTAAGATCAACAATTGGGTCATATTCGGGATGCCTTATCGAACACACATCGATTTACGTGCTTCCAAATGAGCCAAGCTCCTAGGATGATGAGAGGTGAGGCCCATTGAACTAGGCCGGACGTTCTTCTGCGACTCTCTCCCACCAAGCCACAAAGGATCGGTCATCGGGTTGAGGAGCAAGAGAGTGGAGCCCAACTTGTGCAAGAAGAGGAACCAAGCTGTCTTGCGAAACACAAGATGTGAGGAGGTGATTGATATCCTCGTCCTCCCGATCACAAAGCGGAC
Organism: Dendrocalamus sinicus; assembly: GCA_036346575.1. Taxonomy (NCBI): domain Eukaryota; kingdom Viridiplantae; phylum Streptophyta; class Magnoliopsida; order Poales; family Poaceae; genus Dendrocalamus; species Dendrocalamus sinicus. The sequence goes on along the minus strand of CM070672.1, from coordinate 29,033,756 downwards.
ATTGCTCGAGCTTAGGCACCCTCGCCGCCGAGCGATCTGCATCCAACAATGATTATGAGCAACCAACCACATAAAGAAATGACACTTAGCGGCGCCAAGTCTTCCAAATGATCTCTACTGGTCCAAAGGTTTGAGCACCCAAAAAGACTCTCATATGCTGATTTGGCGAGTACATTCCGTTGGATGAGAATCTCCACACATGCTTATCCTCGGCGGTTGCAAGGAAAATTCGACAGAACATCCCAAAGCTGCGAAACTCAACCGAGCTACCAGAGAGAGCTCCACGCAGATCCGTGACCCAAGTATTATTAGAAAGCCCTTCACATGCGGTGCCAATTTTGATTCTCCTCTTAGACACAAGCGACTAGCGGGTTTGGGGCTAAGTCGACAATACTGCCCATGGATCCACCTATACGCCCAAAGCAGCGTTCTCGAGCCATTACCAACCTCGGTGATCAAAGCAATCGAGAAAAAGCACGCTTTGAGATGGTACTTGAAGAGGTAGAGATGCCCATGGGCGGTGAGGTTCTGTTTTTGAGCCAAACCCACCTCATTCTAAGAGACCAAATCAACCGCTTAAGATCGAGATCCCTAGACCTCCAAGGTCAACAGGCACACTGCCGTACTCCAAGCCACTAAACAATGTCCTCCTGTGCATCTCTCGACCTCTCCAAAGAAAGCCCCTCGAATTTTATCCACTTCCTTGATAACCCAATTTGGAAAATCCACACCATAGCGGATAGATAAGCATTCCTGTTAGCACATATTTGACCTGAACTAAACGTCCACCCTTGTCATGAGATCGACTTTCCAAGTTGGTAAGCGATCGCCAACCTATCAATAAATGGTGAAAGTGTTCTTTCTTAAGCTTGGCCAAAGAGAGGTAAACCAAGGTATTTACAAGGGAAATCGAGACGTCACGGGCGTAATTGTTGAATGGTTTGAAGCTCGAATCACCACACCTTATTGGCGAACATTACTTTTTGGAGGTTCGTTTGAAGGCCGGATGCATCGCCAAACAGCCATAGAATGTCCAAAGCAACAGCAATGTCTGAGGCCTCCGGGTGGAGGAAAACCACAACATCGTCAGCATACAAGGAAATCCGATGATGAAGTGAACGGTGAGAAAGAGGTTTTAACAGTCCTTCACTAGCTGCCTTAGAAAAAGAAAACCAAGAACATCCATAACTAGGATGAAGAGCATAGGTGATAAGGGGTCCCCTTGCCGCAGCCCACGTCTGTGATTAATGCTCTGACCTGGAACCCCATTTAAGAGGATTTGAGTAGAAGATGTTCCAAGCAGTCCACTAATAATATCCCTCCAAATCTGTCCAAAACCGATTCTTTAATACCGAAAGCGGGAAGGGCCAAGAGACACTATCGAAGGCTTTGGAAATGTCAAGCTTCAAGAGAAGTCGTGGCGTGCATTGTTGATGCAAAGATCTTGCCGTTCTTGAACCAACATGAAATTGTCTGAATAAAGCGACCCTTAATGAAAGCGGTTTGAGCAGGTGACACCATTTGCTGCGGCGCTTGATCGACAATCTATTAGCCAGCAATTTCGTCACCAATTTAGCAACACTATGCACCAAACTAATCGGCTGAAGTCTTTAGGATGTTCAGCTCCTCCTTTTTAGGGAGGAGGGTAATATAAGCCGTGTTCAAGGAAGTAAAACCTCGAAACTTTCTGCTCCAAGCGGTAGCCAAAGCGCCATTATATCACCGCAATGATAGGCCAACAAACCTTGAAGAAACGACACATGAACCCATCCGGGCGGGGGCCTTGTCGATGGTAACTTTTAACGTGTTCCAAACCTCCTCCTCGAAAAAGCGGATCGGATCGGACAAAACATGACTTTGAACTCCTAGTTCAGCCGAGGTTGATAGAGCAGATGCAGTTCACACTTGTACCAAGAAGACCATCAAAGAAATCAAACAAAACATTAGCTTTGTCGTCATGATCAATGAACACTTGATCTTCCGCAGCCAATTTACCAATAAAGTTTTTTCTTTTTCGATGGCGGGCATGAAGATGAAAGAGCTTGGTATTGGCATCCCCTTCCTTCAACCAAGAAACTCTAGATCTCAGTCTAGCAATCGTTCTTTTAAGAGATGAGAGAGCAAGACAGTGTTTCTTTAGGTTCCGCCATAACCAGGTTTCCCCTGCAGAAAGCAGCCTCTTATCATTGGCAATTTCTAACTGGTGAAGGACCTCCCTTGCCAAGGCTAGGCGGGAGAAACATGGCCTGATTTATCATTCCGCTTTGCAAGGCACGTGCAACCGCTTTGCATTTGCTATCAACCGAGAAAGGACAAGAAAGCAGAACCTCCACTGTGCTTTTTTAAGCATTCATAACCACTTCTTGAAACCATCCAGCCGTGGCGAATGACTCAAAATGAAAACGCCTTGACCTGTTTGATGCAATGCGGCCCGACGAAGAAGCGATGGTCGGAATCATCAGAGATAAGCTTTGAAGAAAGCGTTGGGATATAGAACTTCCAGTCAAGCTGTGCCAAAACTCTATCAAGCTTCACAAGTGTAGGAAACTTGCGGTTCGACCAAGTGAAACTTCTCCCATGAAGAGGAAATTCTTTAAGAGCGGATCATCAATTAACCGCTTAAAACGACCCATCATGCTCCTGTTGTAATTAGAATTATTCTTATCAGAATCTCTATAAATCAAGTTAAAGTCACCACCAAAGACCAAGGACCACCACAAGTGATCGATGTCACGCAGCTCCCGCAAAAAAGAATTTTGTCTTCATTGCTTTGAGGACCATACACACATGTAAACCACCAAGAAGCACCATTATCTGGCCAGAATTGAACAGTCACACTATGAGCATCTATTCGGCAAACACCAGTAGCCCCAATGTGTCTGCGCCAAGCAACGAAGATGCCTCCACTAGCTCCCACTGCAGGCAGTTCAACGAAATCAGCGAAATCAGACCCTAGAGCAGACAGAAGCACTCCTCTAGAAAGACCAGCAATTTCGTCTCTTGAATACACACTATATCGGGCCAGGAGGACTCAACCATAGTGCGCGAGAGTCTGCCTAGTTCTGAGTTAAGTCCACGCACATTCCAAACAAAAATATTTTTGGATCCATTAGGAACAAAAGCGGTCGACCAACGGATGGAGCTACATAGCTACATCACGCCCAACGCCAAGTGGTCCGATTTAGGATGGACCACTTGAACAAAACGCCAAAGCAAGCAAGTGAGAATGCGAGAGAGGTGGCGAAGAGAGCTTCAAGCTGCTGCTAGCTCTTTGATCAATACCATCTGTTCACCGACAATGCCCAAAGTCCTCATAACAATCTTCTTGATCTTCTATCAAGGTCCCCAACCGAAATTCCACACCGGCTCACAGGCCAGTGCTGACGTGGCAAAGCGATGGATCTGAACACGACCCTCTCGATGGTTTGACTTTGATTGGGATTTCTAACAGTATCGGAGGGTGTGATAATCGGTTAATGAAATCACGGTGGGCGGCAAGGCTGGCGCGCTTACACTAGTCCCATTAGATCGCTCCTTGGAGCGCCGAGTAGACCATCATTTCTCGCGAGAAGCGCTGGAGGAAGCCGATCGGTCGGCGCTAAAGCGGGTGAGCGATCAGCGACAAGCGCAGCGGGGTCCTCATCACGGAGAGATGTCAAAGGAGATGCCACCCTCGAGCACGGAGAAGGCCTTTGAACAAGATCGGTGACAGGCCGCAACATCGAGGACAGCGACACTGCTCAATAGCGGCCCATTGGAAGGATGGGCCTGCTCTGTCAACAAAATATCAACGCGATGGGCCTCCGCATTCTCAATGTCCACATCCGCAGCGAAAAAGGAGCCAGGTTATCCACCGTTGGTGCGGCAGGAGGGACAGGAGAATCCACCTCGACAGCCGCAACCTGAAGGGAGCCCGAAGGTGATGGCGCTTGGGAAACAGGGGAAGCTGTCGCGCCATCAATGGGCAGACAGGAACCCCAGGCGGCAGCACCGGCAGGGGAGGCCACCGGGGTCAAAGAATCTGCAGCGAGAGACGAAGCGGTGGGGCGCGGCCCAAGGCGTGAATGCACCGAAGCCCGAGGAGGAGGCGCAGCATCCGAGCGTGGCTCTGACGGTGCCCTCCGAGAGGGAGAGCGGCGCCGGCGACGAGCACGACGCCTTCTGCTGCCATCTCCAGGCGAAGCCGGAGGTGGTGAGGGCGGCTGCCCTGTTGTCAACTGGGCCGGAACCACCTCCAAATGGATGGGATAGACCAGCCCTCTCTTCACCGGTGGTGACTCCGCTTCTGGCTCAAAAGGCTCAGGGATGAAAAGGTCAATAGCGGCCGGAATGCGATCAACATTCCAACACCACGACGTGAGCCTGAACGAAGATAAGTCAGTCCTCGCCGCCGAAGAGTGATGCAGGGAGGAAATCCAGCAGTAGTCGCCCAGGATGTGCCATAGCACGACAAGGTCATACGGCTATTTGGGAAGGTTGCGAAGGACATGTTCACCATGGACTACTTCCACCAGTACCACTTCCAGGCATTTGCGATCTGCCTGAGCAGTTTCGACACCAAGTTGGCTTGTGAATAGAACTGCCGGGTTGCAAGCTTCATGGATGCTGCTTATTTGAGACGCTGATTGTCGCACATGCTCCTCCAAGAAGCTGACCGTCCCCAAGTTGAGCAGGGGACGCCATTCAGTTGAGGCGCCTTATTAGTTAGTAACTCAGAAACACCCCAAAAACAAAAGGGTTATTTGGGCTGTGGCTTAAGGCTTTTAATTTAAAATTTTGAATTCTGGCTGTTCGCAAGAGAGAGTACAGAAAAAGAGGCACTCGTATGTAATTTTAACCGATATAGATGAATTCGGTATATTGTCTACTATAATTGAATTGTAGATCATGTCTTAAAAAATGTATCATTTAAAAGCTAGTTACTATAATATAAGCCGAAAAGAATCCAGCCATTAGCTGCCTTGTTGTTGCATTGTATCCCCATCTTTTCTTCTGTAGCTTGCTCTGGAACAACTAGTCTGGTTTTTTTCTTTTAGCAAACTTAATGGGATTGTTCGTCGGTTACGTATTAACTGAGAGAGTTATACTTCATTGGATTCAAGTTTAGATAATCTCAGTGATGGTGGAAAAGTGTTGCTTGAATATATATTGGGCATCTGTGTTGTGATGTCACAGTCAGAGATCAGATTTTGTTTTGCTTCTAAGTGAGGTCTGAAGTAAGGCTTCTTTTGCAGAGAGTAAAGCATGCAGATAATTTCATCAGGCAGGCAGTAAACAGATCTTTTAATCGCTACCCATGTAAGCCTGCATCAACATCCAAAGAAAGATTCGAAAGTGACCTTGTATTTTGGATGCAGAGCTATCTATTTGCAGAGTTTGGTGAGCCGAAAGGGACAACAAGATGCAACATCTGTCAGTTTAGTTAAAAGCCAAAAAGGCAAAAGAATGTATAGAACGATCCAAAAATACATCTATAAACTTGCTCAGCAGCAACCCCTTACCCCTGAATCAAGGTGATCTTTTTCACTGTTTGCCGGCAAATTTGACGGTTTTATTCAGGGTTCAAGAAACTGAAATTAACTATGCTAAATCCTACCGTGAACCTGTTTGGATGAGGGGGATTTGGCTCTAGGATGGGGGGAAAAGGACTGGACCATCACTCCAATCTTATTCCGATGCCATCTCCCATCAACTTTGCAAAAATCGACTGAATTTCCTGCTGCGCAAGAAACCGGGTGTGTAGGGACCAAAACCATGGACCAATTGCGACCATCGACTGGAGAAGGAACATGCCCTTGGGATCACTGAGAGTGGGGCATCCACTTCAAGGAAAAAAAAGGGGCAGATATTTTCGTGATCCATACGTGCATGCATCCATCCATCCATCCTGAATTCTTGATTCCCGAGCGAATGATCCACCGACGATGTGCCTGTCAGTGTCAAAACTGTCAGGTAGACTCTAGAAGCCCTGCTGGTCAGATTTAGTGTTGTGCCTGAATGCAATGCAAATATGTGGTAGATGTGTGTGTGTTTTTGCCGTGGTTTATAGTTTATGATTTTTGGTTTTAGCGTGTGTGCTTTTGAATAAATCGAATGCTAATAAATTGTTTTGAAAAAACTGTCGATAAGTTGATTCAAACAAGATGAGAAACCGTCCCATCTATTTATTCGAGAGAAACTATAAGCCATAGAGCCCGATCTTTTTGGTGAGACTTATGTCTTTTAAGTGTGGCTTGTGACTTTTAGGTTGTTAGTGTAGAGATTCTGAATAATAGAAACTCACATCTTTGTTTTTGCGATATAAATGAAGTCGGTACATTATGTACTATAATTAACTAGTAAACCCATTTTGAAAAGACATTTCGTTTAAAAGCTAATTCTTGTAAGAAAATCAAAAGCTGAAACCAAAGGCTGAAAAAACAGGGTCATAATCTGAAAGAACTAGATCTAAGGCTTAAGCCTCTACTCTGAATTTGAGTCTGAACTTGACCAACAATAACGTTGACGATAACATATTTTTCCAGTTCAACTGGAATTTTGACCGGCTGATGAGATTGGGTCCATCTGTTCTTCAATTTCACACAACTTGGCCCTGTCCGTTTTTATCCAACCCTGAATTCGCTGCGAAATATGACCTGTCCGTATCATGACCACAGTGGATGAAGTGAACAAGCCGTGAACAAGACGAAAAGCAACAGGTCTCCGTTCGACGGCAACCGCTTGCCTTCCTCCCAAGTCACAAAATTGATACGCCGCTAAAACTCGCCGGTACGCCACTCAGCTGCCGGATGTCCCTGTAATACCGGGTAGCTCTTGATTTTCATTCGCCGGCTGACGTGTCCGGCCCCATGATCAGGGCCCACCTGTAGAAATCCATAGGTAGGCCCGTTTGGATACGTTTTCCCCCTTATTGAACTCTTAGGAACTAAATCTCAAAATTTCCAAAAGTGCCCTGCTAAGCTATGGTTTTGACTTTTTTTAATACTGTAGCAATTAAAAATGTATTGTAGACTTATAGGTGTAGCGGCTATTAACTTTTCTAAGTAATTAAAATTTTTAAAAATAAAAGTTATATCATCAGGACAATGCAAAGATATAAGGAGAAAAGAAAAAACCTAAAAAACAAAATAAAGACGAAATTAAAAGGCGAAGCTTGGCCCTACTCAAGTCGAACTTATACTTTTAGCTTCTAGCTTCGTAATTTCGTCTTTTTCTTGTTTTTTGTTTTTTGGGCTTTTTTATGTATCTCTTTACATTGTCTGTGATGAGAGAACCTGTTTTATTTATTTTTTAATTTAATTATGCCAAAAAAAGCTTAAAACAGTTATAATGAAAAAAGTCAAACATCACCAAACAGTACCAAATAAGCCCAAAAGCCAAAAGCATAAGTCTAAATAAGCACCCTAAAACCGTTTGAAGCGGGGCCTCAGTATATGGCCCCGCTCGGTTGGGCTGAAAAGCTGTGGCGCTTATGGTTGAAACTGCACTGTAGCGGATGAAATTTTACTGTACCTGAAAGTGTCTTATTTAGCGTAACTAAATTTAAAAAATTAAGAATAGAAAAAAAATATGTTAGCTCATTACAGACACCGCAAACGAATACAGGAAAAAAGAACCAGTAAAAAAACTCAAAACAAAGCCAAAAGTTCAAAAAAGATGAAATTTATAAATAGTGAAAAATAAGTCTAAAGCTGAAATAAGCGGGCCTAAAAGACGGACTCTTCTAGTTTGATCTCCCAAGCTAAATTAGTTGCAGGCTGTAACGTAGAACATACGCGGGATGAGATCCCCCGCCTCCCCTGATGGATCTACCACCTTCAACATCGCCTAACTCGATCGACGCTCTACCGGACCACCTGCCGAAATCGATGGTCAATGGCCAATTAATTCAGAAACGCAACCCCGGACTTTGTTATTGCTAGAGCTAAAGCTAGAGAAGACGTCGGCTATACGATCAAATCCATCACCGCTGCATTAATCTCATAATAATGTTCCACTTATTTTGGCTTAAGCTTCTTGCTTTCCGGTTTATTTTTTACTATTCTTAAATTTCGTTCTTTTATGACTTTTTAGTTTTTTTGAGTTTTTTTGTCGGTTCTTTTTTCCTGTATTCGTTTGCGTTATCCGTGATGGGCTAACATGTTTTTTATTGTTTTAAATTTAGTTATGCAAAATAAGCCACCATCGGTATAGTGTAATTTGAACAACTCTGATATAATTTCAGTATAAACCGAGTTTATTTTAACCCAATCGAACGGCACCTTACATCGGGCGGGCCAAAATTGCCTGATATGAGGTGACAATTTCGTTAAGCCATGAATAGCAAATCCATGGCATTATTATAGTTCTTAAGTATTGCTAGTTAGCAAGTAGCCACCAAATTGGACAAAAGTAGCACATGGAAGAAGAAGGTTCTATGGGTCCACGTGAACCGTGATACACATTCTGGTTCTTCATAAACAAGTTCGGTTTGCATGGCACTGACTCACTGAGTGTGTCTCCATCGTCTCAGAAACGAACAAAAAAAAAAAAGAAAAAGAAAAAGAAAAGAAGAAAAGGAGGTGTGTCTCCGTGACAGCCCAAAGCCGGATAGCCAGCTTGGTGCAACAGTGGTTCTGTTCGGCCATCAAGCAATCAAGCATGCATGCTGATGTCTGATGCACAACCGGTGAAACATCGCTATTGGCGCCCCAGAATTTGACAAAAGTGATGCTGAGAGTGGCCAGCTGAAAGCATCGCCCAATTTTGACAGCGTACCAAACGTTAGGATTGCCATCACTTTGTGCTAGTCGATTTAGTCCATACTATTTATTAAATTTATCGACCGTAGTTAAAAGTAATCGGACGTAGTTTAAGAAAATAGATCTGAGTATGCTTCATCAGGAAAGAAAGAGGAAAACAACTCGATTGGAGCATACAACATCTATGCAGAGATGAAGTCCACACGTATAAAACCGTTAGGAGATCTTGTGTTTATCCGTAACGGAAACTGCATGCTTCTCAGTTCTTTGTGTTTTTCTTATGGTAGCATGCATCGGTTTTTTTAGGAAGCAGAACACGTGTAGGAGCCCTGTTTGGGACAGGAAATGTTGAGGTATGCTCGTGGCTTTATGCAAAACTCTATGTTACGGATAGAACGGAGGCTTGACAGGAATGGATGCTTCCTTTAAATTCTCGACATAAAAGGAGGCCCTTTGGTAAATTGTTGGAGCTCAATTTTTGCAAAAATAAAATAAAAATCATGCTAGCTGAGCTTAATTAGTCCCCAGCACAAGCGATTGGAACACGACTTTTGAGATAGCTCGTACTTATCCTAGTGGTGTCTAAGCGGACCGTGCCTACGGACCGACCCATAGCTATTCTCGTAAGTATAGCCCACAGACGTCACAATGAACGCTAGCTTGGGTTCGCCGCGGCATGATGGGCGGGCCATGCCAGGCGCCACCCGGCCTAGTGTGCGAAGACGCGACGGAACACACAATAGCGGTCGGACACGGCATGGCCCGTCTTGCCGCGACGCGGCTCATTCGCACGCTTTGTCCATAGCGCGCCACGACCGGTGGGCACAAACTATTTGGCACGAAAAAGTGACCGTTAGACATGTTTGGCATGGGCATGACCCATTTAGCACGAGTAATGATCAATTTTTTGAAATTTAAAGTCTTTTGTGAATTTAAACATACAACAAAAAGGTCTCTAATTTTTTTTATATAAATAGGCAGCATACCCCCTCATTCAGCTACACCCTCACCAGCAATCTCTTCTCAATTTTGATATACTTTGTGATAATTTGTCAAAATTAGAAATAATTTGCCAAAAATTTGAAATTTTGAAATCCGGCCTATAGTCAAGAAAAGAGATAACAATACTAATTTTCATGTACTTATATTGTTCTTATTTTTCTTCATTGTGATATAAAATAGGTAATAGTAATTTTCTATTTGCATTTTGCAGTTTTCCATATTTCTCCAGAGAAAAAGAGGTCTAGACTTAGCACGTCGGACGTGTGGGTAGATTTCGACAAGATAATGAAACAAGATGCATCCGAAGATTAAATAAGAGTTGTTGTTTGCAAAACATATCATCATGAATTATCTGTAAAGTCTTTAGGTGGAATCAAAACAAAGGTATAAGTAGTCTAGGATCCTTTTTATTTTTTACTAATCTTAAGAGAAAGGGTGAAAGACCGGATTATAGGATAAATATTATACTATTAAGAGTGATCATGGCCAGTAACTTGATAGCATGTTCTTGTGCCATTTGATCAATTTAGGATTATGCTTGCACTTAAAATTAAAATTGATAGTCAAACTATGCACTGTCAGGAATATCGGAAGTACCAGAGTGTAAATGGTGGTACTACCGCATTTTGGGAGTTCCGACAAAACAAATGGTACGTTTTTTTTCTAGAGAGCACTCTTGGAATCAATTTTGTCTCTCTGGAAAACGGAAGTATCGGGGTTTCAATGATAAAACTCTGCGGAGCGATAATACCATAACCCTTGAGTGGTACTTCCGAGCTCGGTTCAAGTCGCTTGGGCTTTCCTCAATGTGGACTAGTAAAGACCAAGCAAGTCTTCGATACCACGGAAAAATTTCTCGAGTCATCTTGTGATTTTTTGCCTCTACATTTCGCATATATTTTCTAGTTTTGTGATTGCTAAGATTGTCTTATTTACTAGTGTTAGAAATATATTTGTAGAGACTAGTGCATGTAGTGTCTTAGGTATACTATAATTGAGTAAGTTTATATTGCATTGAAATCTTGCTTAGTCTATTTTGTGGAAATTAGTTTTAGTAGGCAAGAATTTTGTGAACCTCCTATTCATCCCCTCTAGTTAGTTATTCTTGATCCTACAACAACAACTAGATATTTACTTGAATACTACAATAATGATCATGATAAAATTTAAAAACTATTTGAAATCTGTACATTTTCAGTGGCCTTGATCTCGAACATATAAAGTGGTCAGTCTATGGAGGATTGTCTTAGTATAGTCGTTCATTATATGAATGATGATTGGGTATTGGAGAAGAGAATCATATGTTTCAAAATAATCGACGTAGCTCATACGGGTAAGAATATAGCAGAATATATTATTAAAGTCGTAGAAGATTTTGGTTACAAATAAAATTTTTTGCAATTACCTTGAACAATACTGTAGCAAACTCCAGGGCAATAGATATTCTGACTCCCTTATTTAGTGTATACGCCAAATCTTTCTTACTACATCAGCGATGCGCGTGCTATATTATTAATCTTATAGTTAAATATAGTTTGAAGAGGTTGAATTCATATCTTCAAGCTTTTTGCGATGCAATTTCTTTTATAAATAATTCTAACAAACGAATTGCAGCATATAAGACCTACTACATTTGCGATGGGTGTATGTCCACGAAAGTTCGATGTGGACATGCGGGTAAGGTGGAACTAACTTATTCATGCTACAAAATCTTTTACCCTACAAGCCCATATTTTCTATTTTTATACCAAATCTACATTTGTTAAACTTTACTTTTTTCAAAAATTTTGAGCAGTAGGACGATCGAACTCGCCGTCGGCAGCAAAATGGGTGCGTGTTGGTCCGGCATGAACCCCTCGCCGTGCCTCGGCCCATAAGCCGACATAGCATGGCCCGACCGTTTAAGCCGACAGCTAAATGGGCCTGCACGATGAGCGTGTCGGGCGTCTTTGTGCTACCCATTTGGGCATGACCGACTCATAGCACTACTATAATCCTATTCCTCGTGAACAGACGACGGATGGGTCACCCGATGCGATGCGACATGGCTCGGATAGGGTACAATTCGATTCGCCCGACGGTACAACCCACGTGCTCGCCTTCCGACCTAGACACGGCGACGAAGAAGGCACGTTTAGCCAAATGGGCTCACGATGGTGGTTGATTTTACCATCGATCGTAAGTAGTTTTACCGTCAAGCCACCGTCCACGTTTAGAAAAGTACAATAATCCTAATACAAGTAATTTTATTATCAATTAAAAGTAATCGTACTGCACTACCACATGAGAGTTACTGCTCGTGTCGTGCCGGGTTAGCCTATCGTGCCGAGGTGACGGTTCAAGCATAGCAATTGGGCTAAGCCAACACTGCTTTTACTGACCTAGGCCAATAGTACCGTGGCTTGGATCGCCACGGTTGGTCATGTCCGTTGGTCAGCTCTACTCAGTCCGTACGACGACTCGGGCTCGGTCGTTCAACATGGCGTGCCTGGCCCCCGCAGGGTCAAACCCGGGTTCGTATCTACCGGTGTCTCCGCGGCCGCGTGCGCGCGAGGATTTCCCCAAACTGCCCCCGGTTGGTCGCCGGCGCACGCGGGAAGCGGAGGGGCAGCTCGGTAAAGCTCGCGCGGCGGACGTGCGAACATTCCGACCGCGTGCGCAGCCACGCGGCCCGGGCCCACGTGGCAGCGCCTCCCCGCGTCGGCCGCGTTTCTGCTCTGCTCTGCTCAGCTCAACTCGGTTTGTTTTACTCGTCAATTTGATTTGATTTGATTAGATTTGTTTGGTTTACTCGTCATCGCCATATGCATGCATGGCAAGGCGACTGACTGACTCACTCCTGACCATTGGAAATTAGATTTGATTTAGATTGGTTTGATTTATTCCGCGATTAAATTAAATTAAACAGGTATGTACGTTTGGCTCCTGTCGCAGAGGTTGTCCGTTTGCTAATCTGGCCTCATGGATTGATTCTTTCGTGTATCCACCCCTAACCCCGTGATGTGACCAATGTCTGTTCTTTGTGGCTGCGGCTTGTGACTTTTAGGCTGTTCGTGTAAAAAATTATAGAATAACAGAAACTCACGTGTGGTTTTGGCTGATATAAATGAAATTGATACAGTATGTACTACAATTAACTAGTAAACCGTATCTAACAAAAATACTCCGTTTAAAAGTTAGTTAGAAAAGCCGAAAAACAATTTTTAGAAGTTAAAAAGAACATATCCCATAATGAGCATGAATGGCGACATTGTGCTTGTGCATCACATCAGTGTGCCCATGGCAACTGTTGTTACATTGCATGGAACATCTTCTCGTGCCAGTCGGCAAACTGCTTTGCCAAGCATCGCAGCGAGAAGAATACTGACAAGGAGTATAGAGTGCAGTTTCTACCGTATTTTTCTATTTTTCCTCTCATAAATCTGTCCGTATTTTTCTAGACACAAGGGAGTATGTGTTGGATAGCAAACCACCCTGAATAGTATGGCGTTTCTTCTTCCTAAGTAAGGCTCATTTGCAGCAGGGAAATTCCATAGAGATATGGCAGGAACTGAAGCATCAACTCTCACTCTACCGAGGGGTTTTGCACAAAAAAAAACTCCTGTCGGAATAAGGCATTTGTAATTTGCCCTTCAAGTTCTAGCCGAAGTATCATATAAAAGCAGCGCAATGAAAATATAACTTCTTCCCGTATAACGTAATCTTGCTATCTCCATCTGGGTTTTTATGTAAACAGAGTTCAGAGAGCACATATGTACAAAATCAAGCCATCATTCATTAGAAAGAACTTGGGTGCCAATTACTAAACCTTCAAGGACCTCTTGACATTTGCGTCCGTTCATATTGACTTTGCTGATGGTTTGCCTCTTCTTAATTGGCTTATAGTTTTTAGACTGTTTATGAGAAAGAAAGAGTACAGAGTAACTGAAACTCGCGTATGGTTTTAGCCAATATAAATGAAGTCACTATAATGTATACTATAATTAACTTGTAGATACCATCTTAAAAAGACCATCAATTTGAAAGCTAGTTACCGTAGAAAAAACGAAAAGCAGCTTTCAGAAGCTAAAAAGAACAAACACTTAGCTTATAAATAGTAACAGTACGTAGAAAGACGTACAGAGAGAAACTTGCATGCGATTTTGGCCGATATAAATAAATTTACTACAGGATGTACTACAATTAACTTAGTAGATCCCGTCTTAAAAAAATACCACGTTTGAAAGCTGAATACTTAAAAAATATTTACTATAGAAAATCATTTTAAAAGACAATATGAACATAGAAAAATAAAAGGCCCAAACGACGATTAAAGTAATCAAGAGTCATAATTAGCCCAGACCGTTCCTCCCTAACCCAAAAAATCAATAAACTAATCGTCTCCCTAATCACAATCCCATACATATATACAACCATCACCACCACCACCACCTCCACATCTCTCTCCATTGCAGCCTCACAAAACGTATCCGCGAGCCATGCCGACCTGCGCCCGCTAACCCGCTAATCCTCATCTCCAAGATCCGCTTCGCCTGCTCCGGCGGAACCCCCCGGCGATCTTGCCGGCGACCATGCCGGAGACGGACTACCAGGGATCGTCGTCCCACTCCCACTCCCACCCCTCCCCGTTCTCCTTCTTCCGCCGGGATAATCCGCTCCTGTCTCTCCGCCGGGATAATCCGCTCCTGTCTCTCCGCCGGAATAATCCGGCGGCCGCGTCCCCGGTCATGCCGACCGGCGAGGAGGCTGACCTCGAGGCGTTCCAGCGCCACGTGGCCGCGCACCTCGCGGACTTGCGAGAAGGGGAGGAGTTCCTCTCCATCGCGTGGATCCAGCGGCTCCTCGAGGCGTTCCTCCTGTGCCAGGAGGAGTTCCGGGTGGTGGTTGCCCAGGCGCGCCGCCGCGGGGCGCTCCCGGCCACGGCGGAGAGGCTGGTCGGGGAGTTCCACGAGCGCGCGGTGAAGGCGCTCGACGTCTGCAACGCCGCGCGCGACGGCGTCGACCAGGTGCGCCGCTGGGAGCGTCTCGCCGGCATCGCGGCGTCCGTGCTGCTCGCGCCCGGGGAGATCCACGAGGGCCAGCTCCGCCGTGCGCGGAAGGCGCTCTCGGACCTCTCGATCCTCCTCATGGACGACGCCGCGGCCGCCGGGGGCAGTGGCGGCGTTGCCTCCTTCCTCTCCTCCCACCGCAACCGCTCCTTCGGCCGCACGCGCGCCTCCCCCTCCCGCGCGTCGTCCCTCGGCTCCTCCTCCTCCTCGTCGTCGTCTTCCTCCCCCCACTTCCGCTCGCTCTCGTGGAGCGTGTCCCGATCTTGGTCGGCGGCGCGGCAGCTGCAGGCCATTGGGTCCGGCCTGGCTGCGCCGCGCTCGCACGAGGCGGGCCTCGCGGCGCCGGTGTACGCAATGGGCTGCGTGCTCCACCTCGCGGCGTGGGCGCTCGTCGCCGCAGTCCCATGCCCGGACCGCGGCGGCGCGCTCCAGGCGCACCACCTGCCCGCAGCACCGCCGCGCGCAGCATTCCCATGGGCCCCGCCTCTCCTCGCGCTCCAGGAGCGCCTCACTGAGGAGGGAAAGCGCAAGGACAGGCGCAATTCTTGCGGCCTGCTCAAGGAAATCCACGCGCTAGAGAAGTGCATGCAGAGGCTCGCCGAGGCAATAGACGCGGCCCCCATCCCACTCTCGGGCGAGAGGGAGGCCGAGGTACGGGAGGCCGCAGCCGAGCTTGCTGCCGTGTGCGCCGCCATGAAGGACGGGCTCGAGCCGCTCGAAAGGCAGGTGCGGGAGGTCTTCCACCACATTGTGCGCAGCCGCATGGAGGGCCTCGACTCGCCTATGCTCAACGTCGATTGAACCAACAGTAATTAACATTAGATTGCGCAATGTGGTGGTGATAGGTAGCTCTTCTGTTCTTGGTTTTTGCTCAATTGTGATCTGGTAGTAGCAAGTATAAAATATGTATCCTTCTGTAAAGGAAGGGGGAAAAAGCAACCATCTTTGTGTAAAGATGATTCCTTCTTCCCATGGTTTGATGCTGCATTTGGTGTATATCATCCAATTTTTGTGTTAGTCGTGTACATGTGTGCGGCTAATTCTTGGGTAACTTATGTTCGTAAAATCTGCGAGGTCACATTGTAAATGTGTCCTTAGATCGAGAATTTTAACAAACAAGAGAAAAAAAGGAAAACATTTCGACTGCAATATAACTCCATGGCATTCTAGGCTCTTATTATTCAATTTTTCCATGTTCTGATATTTCAATCAATGTCATTCTGAAGATTGTCTGAAGGCATTGTTCTTGGGACTATGTGTGCAGAGTTGCTCAAATGCGTCAATAGTTGTTGCAAAAATGCTGTGATTTGTGGCAATCCAGTTTTTAAAGTTTTCCTATATGGGTTTGTGGAGTGCATAATTTGGTTGTTTGTTCAATTTGGCAACAGTCTGGATTTTAGATAGTCGACTACAACTGATTGGTGTGCGCGCCATTGAAGGCCGTACTTACCAGGAGCAGAAAGAAAATCTAAAGAATAAGATCATCGTATATAACTTTCACAATGAAAATTAGTCTGTATAAGAGTAACATATTTTAGAACATAAGCACTTGAATTAAATTTGAAGACCAAGAAGACAAGCACAATGAAATGGCATATGATCAAGAAGATTCAAGGCATGTGCTCTTTTCCCCCCTACTACATACGCTTCTATTGTCAGACCAAGATCAGGCCAAAAGTGAAGTGGTGCTTTAGGTTGCCTATTATTATACTGTTGAAAAACTAGTCGCAGCATGTTATCCTGAATTTATGTGTTAATAAACTGATGCAGTACTTGGTCCATGTTAGTTGTATAGTTCAGATGTCTGGTTAGCTGCACATCTGTACATTGTCATTGTGTCAACTTTGGTAGGTGTACTTCCTAATATTTCAGTCTTTTGATATATTTAAGGTTCTACTTGTCACTGACACCAAAACACAGCCGAGAACATTGCTTCTTGTTTTTGAACTCACAAATGTTAGTGATGTTACAACTGAATGCCTTCAAGCGTTTGCTAATCTTCTCCATGGTTTGGCAATGGAAGAAATATCAGCTTTCTTCTACCTACAACAATCCACTGGTTGAAGCTTTCGTCACAGTTACAGGTGTAGCAGACAGGACAACAGTTTGCAGAAGAAGCACCAAAGCGAGAAGAAAAAAAGATCTTATGAACCCCATTGTGGTGGTGTTCTTCAACTTTTACCATACCATTACCTTTGTGTGTTCTGAACATGCAGTGTGAGCTTTCCATCATCATTAGAAGCAGCACTGTCCTGTGTCCTCTGTAACCTCTAAGCCTGCCCCCCTTTCCATGAGTCTGTTCAGTGTTCACAAGATGTGTGAGAAAAGGGTGAGCAGTTTCTGTTCTGCCTGTGCATCATCATCTTTCATCAGTAGTACTACTAGGGTACAGACATTGTGCAGAACCTGTGAATGAAGTGTGGTGGATGCTGTGAGCTGTATCATTGGGGGGCCTTTTCATGGATTGCATTTGCATTGGCTTGTCTTGATGATGAGGGTGTCGTTCTTGTTCCTGCTATGGTGTGGTCACCATGGATCACCTTTTCCAGCTGTTGCTGCTGCAAAGGGAGAAGAAGAGAAATCTCTAGCCTCGTGCAATGCAGGTCGGCTCGCCTGCTGCCAGGCCCCCCCTGCTCATTTGTCCCGTTCCCACATTGTGGGATGTCACCGTCGCGTCATGCTCGAGTCACCCGCCTGTAGGACCTAGGAGGCTGGCAGAGCGAAGATGGACCGAGATGATGCCTCGGATTAGGGTTATGAATTCGTATTTTCCTGTTTTAATAGGGTAATTTTTTTGCTTGACATCATGACATGTATGCACCCTGTGAGCTTATCGTGAGATTGAAACTAATACATGCAAAATGGCACTCCCTCCGTTTCTTTGTGTAAGGTTTATTTTGACCGGATACGAGCAAATGAACATGATATCCACACTGCTGGTAACTTTAGAGCATAAGAGAGAGAATAGTTAGCGTGAATGTTTCCTCGTAAATGCTGAAGAAAGAGTGGGAAGATAAACGATGGCAAAAAAATTGCCCTACATTTTTAAGCAGAGTAAGCAGAGGAGGGGCACGAATTTTTCTAGCTCAGGCCCGATATTTTTTCCAAGAAAATTGGCTGGGCTAGTAAGGGCATATACGACAGCTACTGTATATAATATTTTCTATATTATTTATAGATGACCCTAAAAATAGTTTATACAATAGGTTGTCTTTTTTCATATATCTATATATAGCTTTTCTATGACATAATATATCTTATTTATCGTGTTACAGTCGACTACTGCATGAGAAACGATCCAATTCTCTATGCTTCTTCTTTCTCCTCCACATCATCTCATGTTCTACGTGACAACGTGTATAGATAGCTGCTATCACACGTTGTATATGGCCTAATGAGTGGGCTTTTTGCATGATTAGGGTCGGGTTCTTTTGGGTTTAAACTTGGCTTATGCTTGTACTGTCTACAGTAATAAATTTTAAAACAGTGCGTTTTTTAAGGCAGTGTTAGTAAAAAAATTGTAGTAAAAAAGTGAAGTGTACTGAGTTCAGCTGTATAGGTCAAAATCATATGTGACTATTTTTCTCTACGTATCGTTTCTCACAAATAGTCAGAATTCAAATATTTAAACCATAAATTATAAGTCAAAAGAATCCACCCTAAAATTGTGTGTAAAACCAGCCTTAACAGAGGTTGGTGACTCTGGTCTGAACTTGGCCCGGCCGGCCCATGGTTGGACTTTTCATGGGCCCAACGTGACTGCCCATCTTGCCGAAACAGAAAGTTTTTTTTTTTAAAAAAAAACTCTCTCTCTTCGCCTGATCAATGGCTTCACTTCCCCTATGCATTGCTTGATTTCTTGGTCGTGAAAGTACAACGCTAGTTATATGATTGATATTTAAGGGGTGTTTTTTTTTATGGCTGATGATGTTATTTGTGCTTTTGATACGACGAAGATATCGATATAGATGATATATATAGTTTTTTGTTCGAGAAGCCATTTGAATAATTCAATTTAAGAATCCGTTCTATTTCGACGTTTGTCTTTCTGAATGTCGAAGAAATCAAAAGTAGAAATTAAAAACAAAAAAAGAATGTGGCACTTTTATGAACTACCGCCTCTCGTTGGGATGGAGAAGATGCGATCTGCGCCATCATGAGCAACGGAGTTCAAGGTAAATCCACGGTGAAGCTTGCTCGTTGGGACGGAGAAGATCCTAGCAGCATTCATGGGGAGTTGTCGCTCGTAGCAAGCTGTTGAGCTGTTCGACATCGGCTGCGTGCTCTGCTACAATGAATATGACAAGAACATATGTGCCACGTGTGCCCTATTCTTGTAGAGCTTCCAGCCGAGCAGCACCGTGGAGATGTCGCCCCAGTTGGTAACGAACCTGGCGTGCTTGTCGGTGATGGAGCCTCCTCCAAGCTTGACGATGTGTTATCCAAGCATATGATGTGGATTGTCCCCCTCTGTATTTTCTTCCAAACTCCGCCACCGTCGGTGGCTACTTCTCTGCATGGTATTGGCCGACCTTCACCTTGGGCAGGTTGCTGGCGCCGCCGATCAGCCTCTGGTAGCTGCGGTCGAACCACCAACGTCGCCTGCGGGAGGAGCACCGCGTAGGGTGTTGTTTGGTTCAGCTGGAAGCACATTCCGTCGCTGTTGGTGAAGCCCACGACGTAGACGTCGTCGTCGCGGATTGCCAGTGTCGGAGCAGCCCCAGCCTTCCGATATGCATGATTAATTTTACCCCAAAGCTCTCGTGGTCACTCTGGATTTTTTTTAACCCCTTGAGAAAGATTTATGGGTACTGTAATTCTACTTTGGGTCAATTTGCCAATGGTAATCTTGGCTGTCTCTGGTATGCTCAATTGTTCACAAGCTCCCGATATGCATGATTAGTAGATCAGTTTAAAGGGCACCTCATCCCTCTGCCAGTCCCAGCTATAGAAATCCAGCTATAAACAGAATTGCTCAAGCGTCTATCGTAGCTTAATTATCAGGGCTGTCTTAGAATTCAGTCAACAAAGTTTGAGATAAGTCAGTGGGCAGACGATAAAACTAGATGAACGGCTCCAGCTGCCTCCACACCCCTCGGCCTTCAGAAAAATCACACGCAAAGCATGTATCTATCTGCCTACACCAAAAGAAACCCTGGGAAAAAAGATCATGTCGTATCATTCCAGAATCTCAAGAAATCTCACGAGTCATTCAAAACAAAAAGGAACAAAAAACATCAAAAGAAGAATTCACCCGGATCCTTGCTGTTCTTACCCTTGCTGGAACAGGTTGGGATTGTGGAATTGGGGTATATTCTTTCGGGCTACGACATAAATTTTTTAGCTGAAAAGCCACTCCGTTTTTTGGGAACATGAAAAAGAATTGCACATTATTTCATTAAGAGAAAGCGAAAGGTACATTTCCTAGAATTTTGGACACATCTAGCACTGTTGTAAGGAAAAATTTCAATTCTGGCCCCCTTCACACGTTAATTCCGTTTTAGCCCCGGTTGGTCATGTAACTCGCGGCGCTTAACACGTGTCCGGTCGTGCGGTCTCGGACCGCACGACCGCTACTGTAGCTGGTCGTGCGGTCCCGGACCGCACGACCCTACTGTTCATGCGGTCGGGACGGAGAGTCATGTGGTCAGAAATTCAATCGTGCGATCGGGACGGAGAGTCATGCGGTCAAAAATCAATCGTGCGCTCGGCGGGGCGGTGCACAGCTACAGTGTATATATGATCGTGCGGTCCTGGACCGCACGACCAGCCACGTGTCGCCTCCACAGAAACGCGCGGTCGGGAAGGGGGCTACATTTGGAAATAATGCGCTCGAGGGGTTAAAAACGGAATTTTAGATGTCTATAGTGCTAGATATGTCAAAAATTCCATTTCCTAGGAAGCCTAGTGTTTTGGGAGCGAAAAAGGAGAACAAGGAGAATTCGACAAGAAGAGAGAAAGTGGGGCTTCAAGAAGATAAGGCAGAAAGAAGAAAAAAAGGTAGACAACGCTTGAGACAACACATCAAGGCTAAGAAGTAAGGGACTAGGATGTGCTTGTCATGTGAGAGTCAGTAGCATGTCCACACCCACTCAGTGCCAACACATTATCTCTTGCTTTAGTTTGTCCAAGAGGGCTTTAATGGTCGTCTTGCTTTTGTCGAAGACCTGGCTGTTGCGCTCGCACCAAATCGTCCAGAGGAAGAGGATGATAATTAAGTCGAAGTTTTTTCTTTGAGTCTCGGGAACCTGTTTGCGTATTGAGGTCTACCAGTCTAACAACCGGGTCTGTCCTATTGGGGGTGGGCGAGGTCTACCGAAGAGTCGTGAGAACTGTGGTCAGACTTGGCGAACCCAAGGGCAAAGGACAAGAAGATGATCAATTGATTCTGGGTTCAGTTCACAAAGTGGACAAAGAGTGTGCGACAACACCCCGCGCCTCGCTAGGCGATTTGTAGTTCAGCAGCGGTCCTAAATAGCCAGTCAAGCAAAGAACTTCCATTTCAATAAAGCCTTGCATTTCCAAATTAGCTTGTGAGCTAGAAAATAGATCTCACCGAGGAAGACAGCATTGCAAGGAGACTTGGTGGACCTTTGGAAGGGTTTAGTTTCCAGATGATCTGATCTTCGGTATGAGGTTGGATAGGAACCGAGACGATTTTATGTCAAAGATTTTGTTTAAAAGCTAGATATTATAGAAAAATTATAGAAAATATAAAAACTAGAAGCCTTGGTCCATGTAGATGGCCACCTCGTGCGCGTCTCCATCACACCAAGAAACGATCGCCCCGGCGGCGTCGCGCACCCGCACCACCAACGCCAGTGAGATCGCTGTCTTTGCCGCGCTCCCTCCCACCCCTTTACGTTCTCCTCCTACCTGGGCTTGATAGCACTTCAGCGGTTAGCACTAGTCTCTACTCCTAAAATACACCAGTTCAGTTCTTTCCTACGCCCACCACAAATTATACCCCCGGCAGTCATGAGTTGTCCTGCGTCCACACCAATTCGTGTCCCCAGGAAAACCAACCAGTGAAATCAACGATCAAGGATCAATTCTCACCTTTCTCTCTCCTTACCCACTCATATCCAACGATCCAAATCCAAAGGGGACTCGCGATCCCCACCTCCCCGCGCGACTCGCGATCCCAAGCGGACCCAGGCGTCGCCTCCTCGACTCCGCGAAGCTCGCACGATCGGATCACAGCCGCGCGGGGGAGGCGTCGCCTCCTCGATCCGTCTTCTCCTCCCCACCACACCCCGCGCCGCCGTCTTCTCCTCCCCCCACACCTCCGCTCCGCCGCCGCCTCCTCCTCCCCCCACCCCGCGCCGCCGCCTCCTCTTCCTCCTACCCACCCCACCCCACGCCGCCGCCTCCTCCCCTCCCCGCGCTCCCGCCGCCTCCTCCTCCCACACCACCCGCGCCGCCTCCTCCCCCCCCCTCCGCTCCGCTCGCGCCACGCATCCGCGGAGGGAGAGGAAGGGATGGCGGCGTGAAGCGCCGTGTGATGGAGGCGGGAGGAGGCGTCTGGTGGTAGGCGGCCTTGCGGTTCCGCGGCGTGCGCTAGCGTTCGTGGGGCGGTGGGCGCGAGATCCGCGATCCGCACCTCGCCGCCGCTTGTGGCTCGGTACTTCGACACCGCCGAGGAGGCCGCGCAGCCTCGACGCCGCCAACATCCGCATCCGCGCTCCGCCGCCGCGCCACCAACTTCCTCCGCCTGCGCCCGCTCGCCTCGCCCTCGGCGCCTCGCCTCGCCGATCCGCTGTCGCACCCGCCGCGCCGCCTCCTCCACCCGCCGCCACCGCCGCCTCCTCCTCGCCCCCGCCGATGCCGGCCTTCTCTCCGCCCGCTCGCCAGATCTAATCCGCTGCCCGCCGCCTACGCCCGCTTGCCTCGGCCCTCAGCGCCTCGCGGCTCCGCCTCGCCAGATCCGCCGTCGCACCCGCAGCCGGCGCCTCCTCCACCCCTATCTCGCCGCCGCCTCCTCCACCCCTATCCGGCCGCGCCGCCTCCACCCTACCCGCCGCCGCCGCCGCCTCCGCCCCTACGCCGACCGTCACCCCCACCCGGCCGCCGCCTCACCGAAGTTCTCTCCTCCTCATGGACTACACCCCATGGTACGGTAACACACTCTTTGCCCTAATACCCTCTCCTTCGGCCGATTTCCGAGTTCTGTGTTTGATTCGGTAGCGCGGCAGATTCCGGACGAGCTGGTGGAGCACTACCTCGCCCGCAGCGGCTTCCACCCGGCCGTGAAGCATGATGGACTTCCTGTTTTATTTGCGCTCATTCGTGTAGTTCAAAGCCTTCTCCGCAATCCACACATTTCATATTGAACCATATGTAAGTGGTTGACCATCAAGTTTTGATGATTTTGTGTTCCAGTTGCATCAGTTGATTGTGGTTCTGTTGTACCTGTTCAAAGATTCGGAATATTAGATGTAACTCCTTAATATGTGCTCTCGAGAGAACAGATCAAGCAAGCCACAAATTGGGTGTCTTTGGTGGACGGGACGACCAAGGGGCGATGCTCCAAATCTTCACCAAGACGATGGAAGACAGTAAAGTTCACGCGATTTCCACATTGCATGGTATATCATCCTACAGATCTGCTTTTATGCTACCATGCATGCATCTTCATTAGGTTGTGACAATCAAAAGGGAGTAAAGCACATGATGCAAACGATGTGTGTAGCCTCTCAAACAAGATATCCGGCCAGGGAGTTGGGACATGGTTCCTACAAAACCACGAAACAAATAGCGGTTTCTAATGTGATTGTTGACATCTAGATGCAGAGTGGTGCCTTTTTATTCCAACTGCATATATCAGCAAAGCAACTGGGGGGTAAACAAGTCAGTAATCAAATGAGATTTAACCTTTGTTCCTGGAGATAATCCAAAGGATCGGGTGCATGGAGAGAAATGAACTATTAATAGCTATAAGATTAGGTGGAACCCTTAATGCATAGATCTTAATTAAGCTTGTTCTGGGATTTACATGTTGCAGATGCTCTAGCCAATGTTCAACACTTCTACTGTTTGAACACACACGTATATATAAGCACAATAAAATTGATGTACCATTGCGTTTCTTATTGCAGAAATCCATGAGCTTTGCGCCTGAAGCATCTCAGGTTAGTCATCTGGATTCACATCCTGTTGCACCACTGGGTGCAATCAATCATGACCCTTTTTGCACATATACTAGCGTATTAGCATTTGCTTATCAGGGTCAAGGAACTTAGCTTGCTCTCTATAAATGCCTCATAATATCGACAAGCATGAGATGTTTAATCAAGAATAAATAATTATGATAAGTGTTGCCTTCATTTTGTTTCTCATTTATGTACTACTAAATTTTGAAATGGTTAGAATTTTATACGTATTCGAATAAAGGTCAAATATGGCTGTTCAGTAAAAAATTCGGAATCCTCGTATAATTATTTTTGTTCATTATCTAATTAAATCTTATCAAACCGTGGTACCGTAACATTATTTAATTAGTATTGATGTAATGATAGCCTTGTCTTTTATGCATTTTTAATCAAGTATGGATGTAATGCGTGAAGTTCCACCACGGATTTAGGCGAACTCTTTGCATATTTTCTAAAGCAATCTGGACCATTGTTCACCAACTTGGTATAAAAGAGGTACGTGCATGATTTTAATTAGATCACCATCGCAGTCTTCCGAGATTTTGCCATGTGAATCGATTAGCTTGTGTTGAGCTGATTTTTCTTTGTCATGTGTTATAGATGTGTGCGATAAGTTGAATTCATTATTTTAGAAGGAGATAATATGACATCAATCTTTCCTGGTGTTAACTTGGCTTGGAATTTATGCTGACAGGAAACATTTTTTTGGAGTGTTAACTGCTCTTTTAGTCTTGCCCACAATATGGTTGCAAGATCTTCGAGTGCTCTCGTACCTTTCAGGTCTCCACAATCTTACCCTAATTAATTTTCTCACGGTCATCATTAGTAATATTAACACAACTAATTGAATTAACAAGGTTTTATCTAATTACTTGCGCAGCGGGTGGTACTAATCTCAGTACCGTTGGATCTCTTCTTAGTATACTTGTGGTATGTCATTTTTCTTCATAATTAGTACTATGTACTTGTGGAGAATCGTGCTGCATGGGTAAATGGCTGTGCAATCCGTGTTTCCAGTTTTGGTGTGGCTCTTGTCCTGTGTATATGTATTTTTGGGATCAAATTCTATTTTGTTGTGACTACTGTCATTCAATTACTGTGTGGAGGCTTCCCTTCTATGCACACTTTTAGATGGTAATTAACCCACACAAGTAGCATGTGTGTTTTGCTGATTGGTTGGGTTTTTGGTGATCAAGGTCCCATGCTCTATCGCAGTTTGACCGTAAGAAGAAGAGCTGCAGAGGCAACCGTCTCGATCACAATGCTCATTGACTGAAGCAAGCGGCGGATGTGTTTTCTTGGCGTCGGCAAGGCTGCCATCATCATTGTTATTTGGTAATTTATTCGCATCTTAAGTGGGTAATTATGAAATATTTACATTTCCTTGCTCTATACATGGCTTGAGGTTACTGTTCTTTTATGCTTTGTTGTAAGCTTTGATAATATCATGATTAGTCAGTCATTACATCAGATGTTGGAGCATCAGTTACATTCTTGTGTACCTTCAAATATGAGAATTCAGACATGCTCTGCGCAATTTGAACATATACAAAGCCTTCAAATATAACAATTCAGACATGCTCCATGCAAGTTGAACACGTTCAAAGCCTTCAAATATAACTATTCGATACCAAGAATCACTATAGTACACAGTAATACAAGGCATAAACTATATTTGAGTAAATTTTGTTTTGAAGAAATATGTAGAGAAATGACTTTCTTGAAATGCATATGATATGATAAGGTTTAGTTGACAATGCAATTATTTTTGTAGCTGTGTTTACTGCTTAGCATCAGCCATTCTCCTAGATTGTGTGATTAGAAGGTATTAGCCTATTTGGTAATACTCATGTTGAGTTCTTTGGGTGTATACTTTAGCTATTCACTTCTGACCATCCAAATTGTAAGAAGCCATCATCACCTGTGGTTCCTACTGAGTTAACAAAAGTCTCAATGAACTCATAAGTTAGCGATTATTGATTTGATGCAAAGTTGCGAACACTTCTCAGATTTTCCTTTTGTGGGTAACAACTTGAGTGATTAAAACCCTTTTTAATCGACTGCTGCGCAAGTGTTTGTGAATTGGACAAGATATTAACATTTGGTAATCTTTTTTTACTCTATTTTTGTGGTGTTGGATCAGTCGGGTTAGTGAAGATGGTAGAGAAAACTAACGAACTGTCGCTCAATATTGCGGTTTTGGCAAAAAAGCCCGAGACGGAGCTTAACAAAGCACTATGGTGGAGCCGAGAGTGTAACACAAGCCAGACCTATCAACATCAGGTTGATGTGTTGGCATATGATTTTTTTCGTAGCAATGCACGGGCTTTAAACTATACATTGATATATAACAGTGTAGGCTCCTATATATCTATTAACTTCGCAGTATGATATACATGAGGATATATGCGTCTTGTTCATTGTTATCTATTATTTTCATTTTTTGAGTGGCGTGGATTCCAGTATTTTGAAAAGTTTTGTTTTCAAAATACTGGTATATGTCTAATCTTTGTTTTCCATCTAATACATATATGCACAAACTTTCAGTTTCTGCACATGTATTTCGTGTGACTGCATTTTAGTGCTGTGCAACCTTCTCTCACATGGGCTCTTGTTATGCATGTGATTGATTAACTAACCTTGGTTGGATGTTGCGTTCTGTATTGTTCTTCCATGGATCTCTCGCGAGAATCATGGAAGCTTAAGCCCTGCCAAATGTGGAGATGTTGACATAGCAGATTTGTAGATAAGCATAACCCTCATTTTCAGGTTGTTTTTCCCCAACTTATATGCTTGTAGGCTTAAAAAAGCTTCACCCTTCTATACATGGCCTTACTTTAAATGATTGTCCATTTGTCCAAGAGCTAAACCGAACAAGACATGGTCTTTTGTAAGTGATGCAGGAGTATCTATTCATTTTATCCAATTTCCACTTTTCCAGTGGTTGCGGCATTCTTGAAATGAATAAACAATACAAAGTGGCGAGACAATATTCAGTTATTTTGCAAATCAGATAAAATCGCAAAATGCGTGCTTAGCAACTTACAAATATTACGAGCTATGTTCGCTCTTCTTTTCTACGAGAATTTGAGTGTGTCATTCTATTGAGTATTCACCTTGTTTTTGGTCCAGTTCATGAGCATGTTATGCATCCTTTGTGTAATCTAGGCACACTGTTTGCATGTAGTCCATTGATTCCAGGTTATGAAAACATAACACTCTTTGGTTTACTATAGCTAACCGTTCCACTAATTAAACATGTGGGTCATGCAGTTCAACCTAGCTTCATGTGTTAGCAAACTGATAGTGGATATCTTCAAGTTACTTATTCATGCGTATAAGATTTTTTTTTTGCTGAACAACCTTATGTGCAATATGTGTGTAAGATTTTTTTTCCTGAACAATCTGATTTGCAATCACGTGCATTAGGTGTCCCTATAATATTTCTGATTTGTCTGTATTCTTGTAGCCAATGCACACCTTTTCTGTTAGCATATCTGTTAGACAAAGCATCTTTCATCATCTCTTGACTCATGACAGCTAGAATGACATACATTCTATAAGGATTTTAAGGCATGGAGCTTCATTTTACATAATAAATTTCGGTATTCTTGTTGAGAATATAGTTTTTAAAAAGAAAGAGAGATATAGTTCTGTTCGTTACATGTATTTTTCGTTCCATTTGAAAAAAAAGAACCCTCTGATACTCTTGTGCCACTTTTTTCAGGGCACTAAGGATGATATAAGTATGGAAATAGAGGCATGGTATGATCTGGCCCTTTTATACCTAAGTATATCATAGTGGAGGGATGCAGAGAGTTGCATATCGAAGATAAAAGCTATCAGTCCATATTCTCCCTTGGCTTGTCATGCTATAGGTGCTTTATGTTCTATTTATCATGAGGTTTCTCATGCTTAGAATCCTTGCATTGTATTAATACCAAACCTTTTTGGGAGTTAAGGCACTGTTCATTTGCGTTGTTGGGAAAATTCTGAAATTTTGTTAGAGGTAGCACTGAGAAAATACAGTGAGTGAAAATACACATGATTGTTTTGCTGATATTGATATTTATTATATGGTTCAGGATCTTTATATTTATGTATCATCTTTTTTTTGGATTCCGTTGCAATGCCGGGCAATATACTAGACGGTTGCAATGCACGGAACTACTTAGTATCATAGTAATTTATTTTGTTCTGTTTCAAAAGGATTAGCAAATAAGGTAACTTTGAGGAAAAAGATGAACATACTACCTATTTCATACTCCCAACTGCCAGGTATACATGAGATACTACGATACTAAATAGTTGGTTACACAATATATGAGACGTGAATCTTAATGAATCTGATTGTTCGTTTTATTTTTTACAAATTTTATCTTGTTTTGTATTTTACCGTAGCGTTAGCACGGGCACACTACTAGTTCGTCAAATATCCCTTCTAGTGACTGTTCTGACAAATTAAATGTCAAGGAGAATTTAGCAATTACAAAGAATCATTCTAACAAAACAGTTGACGTGAGCAAAGCTGAACAAATAGACAATTTTGGAGAAAACAGCAAAGGCGTGTTTAGCTGGGCAGCAAGGTGGTGGTCATCTGGAAAATCAGATACAGATGGCAGTAGAAATTCTACAGATATCATTGTTGGAACAAGTAAAAGACTCAGATAAAGATTCTGCATTTGTTAATACAGCTGCCAGTGCAAGTAGACAGCAAGTAGGAATTGAACTGTTCAAAAAATCTTTCAAGCTGACTGTGTGTATGGTCGCCCAGTTCCAAAGCTTATCCTCCTCCCAAAGCTTAGTATTGGTTGAATACCCAACTCTTGCATTCTCTCTCTCTCTCTCTCACACACACACATACACGAAGTCAACCACTTGGGGATTGCAATGGAGTGGCTCATCTCGACTGTCCACGGAAGGGCCAGCCGCACGTGGAAGCTGCCGGAGGAGGTGCAGAGGCTGCAGAACTCCCTGCCGAGGGCTCGAACCCTGATAGATCGAGCCGACTGGGGGCGCTTCAAGCACAAGGAACTTGCAGAGCAGCTGCTATTGCTCAAAGATGCTGTCTATGACGCTGAAGATGTAATCGATGAGTTTGACACCGAGGAGCTCAAGACCGAGGTTGAAGGTGGTGTGCTCTCCTCCTTCTGTGCTTTTGTTAAAGATTTCGTCAGAGATAGAGCCGGTCATATTGTTGATGTCCAAGGTAATCTCGATCAGGCCAGTGGAAACATGGAGAGTATGCTTAATTCATTTGGTTTAAATGTTGATCCCAGAGAGCTCGGCAAGCCATTGATGCCAGAACAAGGTGCAATGATCAAAGAACCAAGAATCTTTGGGCGAGACCAAGAACTTCGTCAAGTGCTCACGTCGCTGGGTGTGCCATTGAATGTGTCTGCAAAGAGGCCAAGAAGAGTAGTAGGTAGAACCAATGTTAGTGTCAATGTCCAGAAGGTGTCCATCTTGCCTATAGTTGGCATTGGAGGAGTGGGGAAGACCACCTTGGCACAGCTTGTTTATAATGACACGAGGGTACAGGGTCACTTCGATTTGAGAGTTTGGGTTTGTGTATCCGACTACTTTGATGTTAAAAGGGTGACCCAGGAGATACTGGAGTCCATTGTAGATAGAAAAGATAGTGTCCCAAGAAGCTTGAACGATCTGCAAGCGAGCCTGAAGATGCAGCTGGAGTCGAAGAGATCCCTTCTTGTCCTCGACGATGTATGGACCGATGACAAGGAGCAGTGGCGGATGTTATGTGCACCATTGATGCTTGGCCTGCAGGGCAGCAGTATCTTGGTAACCACTCGCTCTAGGCAGATTGCTACCATGGTTGGTTCAATGGAACCCATCCACCTGAAAGGCTTACCTGATAATGTTTTCTTGGAGTTCTTTAAAGCTTGTGCATTTGATGGTTACTGCGCGCAAGATTATCCAAAGCTGGAAACCATTGGTCAAACAATCGCCCTTAAGTTGTACGGATCTCCTTTGGCTGCGAAAACGTTAGGGCGGTTGTTGAACTTGAAGTTGGATGAGGAACACTGGATGACCATTAGTAAGAGCGAATTGTGGGAGCTGGATCAAAAGGCGCATGAAATTTTGCCAGCACTGCAGCTGAGCTACCAATATCTCCCAGCACATCTCAAGAGATGCTTTGCATTTTGTTCCATGTATCCCCAGGATTATACATTTGGAAGAGAGGAACTGGTTGATGTATGGGTGTCCGAAGGTTTTGTTTCATCTCAAACAAACGTTCTTGCCGAGTCTATTGGAAGTATCTACTTGGACGATCTCATAAGCAGGTTCTTCTTTCAAACTCATCCCAAGACATCTGACCTTTATGTGATGCACGACTTGATGCATGATCTGGCACGGTCTGTCTCAGAAAATGAATGCTACCTGATACGGGAAGAAACCCACCAACGAAACTTGGCATGCACTACGCGCCACATTTCAATAGAAGTAAAAGATCATGAAGTCACAGGCTTGAAAGGCACCCACAGCATGAAGAAATGGCGATCAATTAGATTTCAACCTTCTACAACGCCCAAAATCAACTGGTGGTTGAATGAGCTAAAGAATATCAGGCTTTTAATTCTAACAGAATCAGGAGTTGAAGAGCTACCTGAAAGCATTGGTTACCTCAAGCATCTTAGGCACCTTGATTTAACTGGTAGTCAGGTAAGCAAGTTGCCCATCTCGCTCTGGAGCCTTTATAATCTACAAGTTCTGAAAGCCGAGGGTACAGATGTCACAAGACTTCATCAGGACATAACGAAACTAATAAGCCTGAGAAGGTTGGAATTCCCGAATTTAAAGAGGGCAATTGGCGCGATATCCGATATTGGGAGGCTAACTTCTCTTCAGGACTTGCCTGGATATAAGGTATTAACGAAGGAAGGGCATGGGATTAGAGAGCTAAAACACATGAACCAGCTCCGCGGAAGTCTAGACATCAGTCATATTGGGAATGTTCAGAGCAAGGAAGATGCAGCTCAAGCCAGCTTGGTCACCAAGCATCACCTGCGGAGACTAGAATTAAATTGGCGTTCAAAGAACCAGTTGATGGAGAGCATAAGCCTTGATAGTGATGTTCTCGAAAGTCTTCAACCCTCTCCAAATCTCAAAGCACTGGAAATAAATGGTTACATGGGTGATAAATCTCCAAGTTGGCTACAACCACAGAAATTACCTCAAGTGGAGAAACTCAGATTTGCTGTAATCTCTAACCTGAAGGTCATATGCATCTCCCTTCCTGCCCTCAAAAGGCTGGAACTTGTTGATACTGAAATTGAATCAATTTCTTCCGGTAAAGAACATGGTCACAGTGATGTATGTAGCAACAATACAATTGTGAGGATACCCGTCAGGGAACTGTTTATTTCGAGGTGTGGGCAGATGAAAAGCCTCGAAAATTGGTTGGTGCCACATTTTCTGCCATACATCACATCAATACGTCTATTGTATTGCTCTAGTCTGAAGGTGCTTCCTGTTGACCAGTTAGTCTGAAGGTGCTTCCTGTTGACCAGTTTGTGGGCTTTGTCAGTCTTGAAGAATTGGAAATTAAACAGTGTAGGCTTCAGTGCCCAAAAGAAATGATCTTACCTGCTTCCATCCGATATCTTTCTTTGCAAGACTGTGGCGAGCTTGATTCGTCAATTCCAAACTGCCTAAATAATCTCGGCTCTCTCACGCTCCTAACGTTGGTCCGTTGTAGCAATGTGGTATCCATTCCCTTGGCCTCAAGCACTCTAGAAACACTCAAGTGTGTGGTTCTTGAGGGATGCCAGGGGCTGTCAAGTATTGAGGGGGAGGTAACACTTGGATCAATTAATTATGTGAAGATATCCAACTGCAACAATCTGGCAGAAGTACGGCAGCCATATAATAAAAAAAAGCAGTTTCGGGGGCAAGGAGAAATTCAGAACCGTCTTAGACGTTATGGTAAGACCTCTTGTCTCCCTCTCTCTGCCTGCCCCCCTGCGGGCAATACATGTTCGCTAGAGTAACCCTGTGATTAAAATTGAGGCACTACATTTGATTAATGTCGATCTTCTCTGCCATTAAAGCTAGCAGCAGCCGCCATATATTGTTGAATAAAAAAATGTATGCTCATATGTACCGCTTTGAGCAAAATCTTGTAATTAATAATGAATGCTAAGAGAGATGGATTCCATTGTTGAAAGTTGGAGCTTAAAGTCCCACTCTCTTCTGCCGGGGCAGCTAAACTTTTGTTAATGGTGCTTGCTCCATTCTTCTGATTATATGTCTTCTCTTCCATTTCAGGTTTCAAATGGCCGCGACAAGGATACTTTTGAGTACTAATATGTTGATATATGCATGCTATATGTCTCCAAGATTCTCAATAAGGCTGCGTTGACTTGCCGCTTCACTAGATCAGGTTCCATTCTAAGAACTCTCCGATGCCTATGCCTAACCTTTCCGGGTCTTTTCTTTATTTTATTTGCTGGCACTTGCAACTAAAACTATCAGCACTGAACAGTATTCAATGCATTATAAAATGAAGAGAAAGATGTTTCTTTCTACTAAATTCAACAGGCAAAAATGGATCGATTCCTGAGTTTTAAAATTGTTCAATTTTGTACTTAAATTTTAACTTTATTAAATTTGTTTCATCAAATAGTCTGTTTTGTCGATTTTTCATGCTTCTACCAAAATTTCGATTAACTAATACAAAGTTTTGGGATACTCCTAATACGCTGTCCAAAGGACACTGCGGATGACGTTCGATCGTCTTTGGGCATCACATGGACCGTTGGATCGGCGAGCATCCACAAGGCACGCGTTCACATGCGTATTATTGAAAACAATTTTTAAGGCGTACTTTTGACATTGAAGTGGCACAACCAACCATTTTTTCCATCTCTTATCTTCCCTTTTGTTTCTCGGATCGAATTACCTCTGTTCTTGATAATTAGCCGTCTAGTTTGAAGCTCGTCTTTGTATCTCTACTCTTGTGATTAATACGTATCTGTCTTGAGATTGAGAAGCGCAGATTCTTCTGAGTTCTCGTCGGACATACCAATCAAGATCGTCCTGTTTCACTGCCATATAAATTATTGGAACGGAAGATTGAACTACATTATATATGAGCTTTGCTAAAAGGGGAAAAATATCTTCATGCCTGAGAATTGTCGTCCATCTGGTCTGGGTACTACTGGTCTTCTGCAATTCATAACATCATCACCATTTCTTCTTCTTAAACTCTGAATCTCGATTTCATCAACATTGATCAATAAACTATGAAGCTGACACCCTATCGTTTGCACCGGAAAAGTTGTATAAAACTTTTTTTTTGTTGGTCTTATGTGCTGTTTTTGTACTTCATTTTATCATGCCAAGCTATTAACCTTGACTATGTGAAGACGATTGTTACCTCAGGACAAGGACTTTCAGCTTCAGATTATGTAGTGGAGAGTTATTTTTAGACAACAATAACGCAGTTTCATAATTTGTTTTAGAAACTTCAGAATTTAGACTCTGTAAATTTAATTATAAGAAAATGTAAATAATTTAAATTCTGAAAAAAAAAATCAAATGCCTTTTTTTGGGGGGAATGATTACTCATGCGTACTCTGATATTCTCATACTCTGCCTCCTTGGATTGCCCTACATTCACATGTTTACTCTTTCTTTGATCTGACAAACTAGCTACCTTCCTGTGGTCAGCGGGTAGATGATTCAGATTTGGTACTTAAGTTTTCATAAACATGCCATTGATGTGTTAATAAACTAGTCAGATTAAGATTTTTCAAATTTTGAATCGGGTTGGAACTTTTTTATTTCAAAATAAATATTTGTAGTGTTCAAATTTCAAAATTGGATCCAAACTTTTGAATTGTCTAGAACTTACGATCCTATTTTTTAAACAAAGTCATAAATTTGAGTTTCCAAAATTGCTTGCATATGTTAATATGCTACTATCTTGCTTGCCTAAGTCTGGCATTTTGGTTCTGCCACTATCCTCTGATCAAATGGAATCTTTCTTCCCGGGATCTTGAGCTTGATATTTGATCAAACTTGCGAAAGCTTGACCCAGTCCTGCGCACCTTATTGATCAATTGAAACAAGGCTAAACTCTTCTGATTAATCGGGAGACAACAATTGGCTAGAACCCAGGTTAAACTCTTCTGATTTAAGGATTCTTCTGCATCAACATCTGCTCCCAACGAGCTTCAAGCTTAAGCATTTTGGCCTGGATCGTTATCCAGAGCTCTCATCACTCATCAGCATTCCAATCTAGGCTACGTCTCAGCTCTGGATCCACTCCCCCCCTCCGCTTCTCTCTCGCAACTCAGGAGACTTGTGTCCAGCTGAGCGCATGTACCTGTATGGCAATCTAACAGGTTGTCTTCTAGGTGAGTTCATGAGTTCACTGATGTCTAGGCGTTGAACTCATCCATTTTCAGCGCGAACAAACTTGAGCTGGGTTTTCCACCTCCACCGTACGCCTAAAAATTTTACAATGCAGCAATATATGGACAATTAAATCCAGCTTAAAAGCCATGCAAATTTATAGAAACATTCAGAAAGACGGCGCACCTTAGCAATCTCTGTTGTATTAGTAGTGCTGTCTGTAGTCCTCAAGCAGATCTTCAGGATACCACATTGCATGAAGACCACTGCTCCAATAGGTCTATGATGAAAAGAAAGCATCCTTGGATAAAATTACTAAAGGAACACCGAGTATGCATGATTTATGTGTACATGTGCTTAATTTGGAGATTGAATAGAGTTTATACCTTAATCCAGCAGAAGCAGCACTCTGGCACAACTCCAAACCAATTTCGTGGCTCAACATTGAATTGCCATCTGCTCTTATTGCCTAATAGTACGAAAATAAAACATGCAATACAGCAAATGAGATTTTTTTCAGTCTAATTATATAATATTACACAGAATAACTCTCAGAAGTAAAATTGTAGATGACCACCAAAGAACTTTGATTTTGCTTTAGATGAGAAACACAATAATACATGAACAAATGTGGTTAACATAAACATACGTAACTTGCAACAAGTGGCCACTTTGAACTATGGGCAAGGTTATTACGGCGGCGCGGCGAGGCGCGGCGCCTCATCACCTTCACCCAACAACATCGCTTATGTTCATGCGTGAGCAGTGGGAAGCCATGACTGTCAAGGATAAGAAAGGAGGCAGTGAAGGCTCAAGCAGCAACACAAGAGGAGGCGGCGGACGCGGCAGTGGCCGTGGTCGCGGCCGCAGCCAAGGCGGAAGGCGAGGAAATGAACCCAAAAGAGAACCAACCGCAAGTTTGACAAAACAAAGATCAAATGTTACAATTGCAATGAGTTTGGCCATTTTGCTGCTGAATGTACCAAACCCAAGAAGGAGAAAGCACATTACGTTGAAAAGTGCCGAGATGATGAACCAACTTTGTTGATGATCGAAACCTGCAGACAAGCTGAAGCAGTGGAACGGGGCACAGAGTTAGTACTCCTCAATGAACATAATGTGAAGCCTAATGTAATACATGGAAAAAGCAAACCCTAAATTGCTGTCTCGCTGCTACAGTAACTGCCAGCGTGATGATTTCTAGAGGGCCAGCTCAGGCATTCAACAGGGTATAAGAGGGAGAGACAGAGGAGAAGCACAAATTTGGTTTCACTTCCTCCCCCGAACTCACCTCTGCTGTGGTTGCTCCCCATCGCGTCGCTGTCGCCGCTTGCGTAACCGTCGGTGCCGCCGCCGCTAGCCCGCCGGCGCCGCCGCTTGTCGCTTCCGGCAGCCACCGCCGTCCTCACCCCGTGTAAGTGCGCCGTCGTGGATTAGCCGTCGGTGTCGCCGCTCGGGTGCGCCGTTGCCCTTACGCCTGCCGCCGCCGCTCTCCAGCCCTAGCGCCGCCGTGTGCCGCCCTAGCCGTCCGCCGCTGCCCCCGCTGCCGCTCGGGTGCGCGCCGCCGCCCTCTGCTCGCCGCCGCCGCCACCGCTCTCCTGCTTCGCCCGGTTGTTGGCCGCGCAAGGAGGCAGGGTGAGGGGGGCCTGGGCTCGGCGGTGAGGGAAGGGGGGCCTAGCCCGTCGCGAGGAAAGGCAGGGGGAAGCCGACGGAGAGGAAGGCCGCCAGTCGGCCGCCACGTGAGGGAGAGAGGAAAAGAGGGCCGGCCGTGCGGTGGAGAAAGGAAAAGGAGGGAAGGCCAGGAAAGAGGGCGCCGGCCGAAGAAAAAGAAGAGGAAAAGAAAGAAAAAGAGAAGAAAAGGAGAGAGAAGGAAGAGAGGAAAAGAAAGAAGAAGAGAGAAAAAAAGTCTGATTTGCGGCCAGATCTGCCCGATCCGACTGAGAAAAAGGAGGGATGTCCCGATAACGATCGCTCGGGACCAGGTAACGCCTCGAAAATCCTTCTCTCGCTTATTTACGAGTCCAAAGCATAATTAATAGGTCGATAATTAGAATTGATGCATGTGATCATTTAATTATCGTTTATTAATATGAATACCGGACGACGAATTGGTATCGCCACCGTTGATCCGGTCGATCCGTGGCGTAAGAGGAGAAAGAAAGCATAATTTGAGGTTAAACAAAGATAATTGACTAAAGTGAGATTAAACGTGTAGAAATTGATTGGTGAGTATAAATAATGTGATCGCTCAATTTATAGATCAGTTAAGCATCCGGTCAATGAGAGGTTGTCCGTGAGACAGAGGGTTATGTCGATTGGACGTTAGAGTGATGTCATTTACTCGTAATTGAATGTATTGCATGAGTGATGGTTGAGATGATTAATGCTTGTTCAGGTGGCGGTTCGAGTCTGGTGC
The DNA here is from genome assembly GCA_036346575.1 of Dendrocalamus sinicus. Classification (NCBI taxonomy): domain Eukaryota; kingdom Viridiplantae; phylum Streptophyta; class Magnoliopsida; order Poales; family Poaceae; genus Dendrocalamus; species Dendrocalamus sinicus. The sequence continues at coordinate 28,997,017 of CM070672.1, read as the reverse complement.
TGTCCACGCACCGTCCGCCAGGTTAACAGGCAAGTGCATGGTAGAACAGTAACTTATGGTGAATGTTGTTGTTCGTGTTTCCATGCCATGATTTACAGTATGTATGAGATGATGTGTATGAATTGTGCTAATCATACCCTAATGAATACTGTTTATGATTAGACATTCATATTTGAAGCATATTGCATCATGCAAACGCATAAGAGCCAGGCCGGTGAGAAAGTCATGACTATTCCGGAGTGCTCTTGAATAAGAGCAAGGTCGGTGAGAAAGTCAAGTGGCTATTCCGGAGTGCTCTGGAGTAAGACCTACAGAGGTAGGCAACTGAGTGGTCCATCGACGGGTGGACGCTCCGCTATACCGGTATCAGCTACAGTTATAGGTGCATACAGATGCATTGCATTGCATTTACAGGAAATGAACAGATAACAGAGACGACACCCAGATATTCTGGGTTACAGCTCATAAATGTGATTTGATGGTTGCAGATGCATTACAGATGCATTGCATAGCATTGCATTACAGATGCATTGCATGAAAGTGACAGAGAAAGTGATACAGATTACAGATACAGAGAAAGTGATACAGACTACAGCTATAGAGTTGATTTACAGTTTACAATTACAGAATTAATTTACAGTTTACAGTCATAAAGTGGATGTACAGCTTACAGTTCGTGAAATTGATTGAATTGCTAAAGTGATGATACTGTTTTATCGTGTGCTTGCTGAGTCTTTGGACTCACCCTTGCTTTGTCGTTGTTTTTAGGTGAAGGAAGACGACATGCATGGGCAGGAGTAGTGCAGTCAATCACGTATCACAGTAATTCACAAATCATCTACAGCTGACATATTTACTCTTGGATAGTCTAAGTGCCCCTCTAGTGTCAAGTGTACCGGCTTTTGTCGCCTAGTTGCTATTTAAATAAAATAATTGCTTCGCAGGACCAGCGGCAAAAGTTGAAGTTGGTAGCATTATAGTGTAGGTGGTAGCACTTTGGGCTCAGGAAGGGGCCGGGGTGTTACAGTTGGTATCAGAGCGGGCGTTAGGTCCGTGGTGGATAAATTGGGTAACCTAGGTTGTCTTAATCAAGAATGACTCAGGATTGGGTATCAAATTAAGACTTGGCTTAGGTTATGCAATGGCTAAAACGTGACACACACTGGTGCACAATAGGATGGGATTGGGTCAAGCATTGCATTTTCGGTCCTGTTAGTCATGTTATTGATTTGCAATGCTTGAGGTTGATGCTTGTGAGTTGATAGCAAGCATCTGAAATTATTTGTGTGTCCTACGGGACTTTGTTGTGATTGTGTCGTGTACCGATGCGGTAGAGACTGAGACCGTGGCCACGGGAGAGGCCTGGTCATGTTGCCATTTGTGACAGTGAAGTAGTGACGCTTTGTTTCAGTTTTGGGAAATTGGTTCCCTTTGGTTAGCAACTCGTTGAGTTGTATGGAAATACCCGATAGTGGGGAGTGCTCCAGGCAAGTCGGGTATTCGGGGGAATTTTGATTATATGAATGATTGGAGTGACTTGCGTGTTGAGATCAATGTTTTGGAGAAGGCAATATCTAACAGTGGTTGAAGTGTTTGATTCAGCGTACGTGGGATATGGTAGTTAAAGTAACAGGTTGGTAGGGTATGGAATTCTAGATGGTGAGAACCCAAGAGAGTAATTAACTTTAGTTATGTTTGTGGGATTGAAGTTGATTTGAATACGATGGGGATTTAGTAGTGATATGAGAAGCAGCGATGTAAGGCAGCTTCATTTCTACTTAATAGTTGGATTTGAATTATTGGTGAACCAGTCGGTGATTATAGTTGCTGAAATTATTGAGCCACATTGAATGATTGGTATTATGATGGTCCCAATTGATTAACCCAATCGTGCAATCTAGGCATGCTAAGAAGTGTGTTAATTTATTGTTTTGGTGGAAAATCCCTCAGGGAGTTATTCTTTCATTTGGCATTAGGCGAAGGATTATAGATCTAAGTTTACCAATCTTGCACGGTGATATATTACTATAATCACGATCAAGTTTTGGAAAGATTTTAATAGTTATGATTGGAATGAGTTGGGAGGACTAGAACGGGATCTTGATGTCTGGATAAATCTCCCGGTTAAATTGGATGGAGAAGAATTGTTGTACAGCTGAGTGTAACTCAAATTTTGAGGGATGAAGCTAGTAATGTTCTAGTGAGATTTGGTGGCAATATTTAAGCATGAGTTGGTGGAGTTGCCACTGCATTTTGTAGGAAATCATGTGCACGCATATGGAAGTAGAACAGACGAATTCTATGCTTAAAAGCAATTGTGGTTTACGGAAGTACATATGATGTATGCTAAAATCCGGGTGATTGATCATCCTTAAAGTTGAGCTGGTGGAGATTAGTTAGCGCCTTGGAATTAGGTGCTCATGGGATTATTTATTGATAGTGGATCTTTTGATCAAAGAGCCTTGACCACATCTTGTGGTATGCATACTTGATAGTCGTTATGATTGTGTTGTTTTGTACAGTAAGGTGGTAGTGTTTGATGAATTATAGAGTAAATATGGAGGAATAAAGTATCCAGTGAGCCGTGGAAAGGTTCAAGATGGGATACTAAAAGTCAATGACTTATGTATTGGCGACTTGACATTCGCTAATTTGTGTAAGCAGTACAAGAGGTACTTGCTTGTTGTTGTTATGGGGAAAAAGAATTTTAATTGATTTCTATGTTGGTATTTGGAAGAAATGCTCTGTATTTTGATGTGCATTAGCATTTGGAGTTCATGACTTCGGAGGAGGTCATGTTCAATTTCTAATAATGAATGCTTGGAGGTACAGTAAGAGATCCGTATGGCTCACAGATTGATTATGTGCATGTGTCATGAGTGCTACTTGACTTCCCTCACTTCTGCATATGAGATTTCCCAGACGAGTTGATCTTATGCCATAATCTGGGTGAGAAATTAATTAGGGATAAAAATCGGCCTTAAAGGCAAAATCGATTGTGTTATCGTAACTAGTGGCGTCCATGGGAAATAATGGTGACTGATGTCACATTTGAGTTGGTGAATCATGGGTAGTGATGAGGGTATGAGATTTTGGTGGAAAGAGCTTCCCTGACTTATGTTTTGAGGTAATCCTCACTAGGTGTCAATATTTTAGATTGCTTTATTCCCATAACATCGATCGAGGATGATAATATTATCGGAGTTATTGGAGGAATATTGGAAACCTTGGTTTATGAGCCTCATATTTGTTGACAGCTAGTAGAGGCTAAAAGATTGAGGAAAATTTAAAGTAGAGCTATTGGAAGATTTAGTTGTTCGAGGTTAAATGAAATCCTAATGGAGCTTACCTCATTTTGTGGATGTGAGAAGTTGAGAGATGATTTGTTTTATCCACCATGTTTGGTGATCATTATTTAAAGAAGTAGTCAGAGGAATAATCCATTCCATGAGTTAAAGTTGAGCATTGATGGAGTTAATCGTAAGACCAATAGAGTGTGAACTGAAAATCCCTAGAGATAAGGGTACTGAAGGGATTGAACTGATGGGAACCATTACAATTTTAATGAGAGACTATCTGTTGGCAATGTGTTATTGGTGAAGGGGTTTTGCTTGGGTACTCTTTGAGTAGTATACTAAAGCTTCCCCAGATTTATGGAAACGTTGCCCTAAGATTGAATTGGCCTTGTAGCTCATAATGGACGATGGAAGAATGAATTGTTGTATGGCCATCTAATGAGTAATTGGAATGTTTTGTTATGTCGAAGTATGGGAATCTATTATTCTTGCTAAGAGAGTTAGTGAGAGCTATCTTTGCGAGTTTAATCACATGGATGTGTGATCGATATTGATTTTTAAGGGACACGAAGTAAAAGATCTTTAGTGTTATCGACTGAAATGATTGATCGATAGTCAAAGGATTACTTTGGGTTCCCTTGATTTGGGAATTTGTTCAGGGCCACTTTGAGGGATAGTGGAGTTAAGTGGAAAGTTGCGGGATTTCCGCATTTCACTTGTGGTCTATGTGGTTTTTGGCCAAGGCGTTATCAATATGCCTAAAAGAATGTACTTTCTTTTCTTTGAAAAGAAAAGACTGATCTGGGGAATAGAGATATTTCGTGTAGTATATGCGGCATAAAGTTGTTTGTTAGGACGAGAATTGTTTCTTGTCCGGTTTTCACTCTAAGTGAATGTATTGTGATGAAATGATTTCCTGTGGGGAAGTGAATTTCCAATTATTTTAGAAGAAAGGTTGTTATTGGTGGATGAAGAGATTGATCCTATGATTTGATTACCTTTATAAAAGACTTTGCTTTGTAAAAGCGAGTCGGGTTTTTGAGGGTTATGTGATATTTCTCGCATGAAAGAGAAGAGCTCTCTTTGTTGCGAACAAAAGTAGCGTTATCTCTTTTGTGCAAGTGATGAGAGTGATTTTCGTGGAGGATTGATGATTTCCTCATGCCGAGGCATGAGACGTTAAAGATTCCTAAGGTAGTGGTCGTGTTAGACCAAACGTAGGATGACGTGAGAATTGAGTCTTTGTGCGTGAGATAGTGAGATTGCATGGTGTGCCCAAGACGATAGTTTCGGACAGAAATGCCAAGTTGTCTCCAAGTTTGGGAGAGCTTGCAAAGCGCTTTGGGCACAAAACTTCAGTTTAGTACCGCTTTCCACCCACAAACAGATGGGCAGTCCGAACGCACTATTCAAACACTAGAGGACAGGTTGAGGTCCTGTATTTTGTCGTGGAAGGGTAGCTGGGAGGATCACTTAGCACTCGCGGAGTGTGCGATGTGTTCCCTTTTCTCTGTTGAGAAAGTACTTAAGGGATCAAGAACATGAGAATGTTGTAGAGTTGTTGTCCCTTAAGCAAGACCTTCGAGTCCCGTCCAGTTCGGATTCTGGAGGAATCGGAGAGAGTGTTGAGGCACAGAACGTTGAAATATGTTAAAGTCCTATGGTCGCATCGACCGAGCAAGAAGCGACATGGGAATTGGAATCTCGCATGCGTGAGAAATACCCGAGTTGTTCTCCACTGTGCGAGTTAAAGTTGATTTCTATTTGGCTTAGTTGTTTGCTTTCGTATATATATTATCGAGTTTCGAATCTGGGTCGAATTCATAAGGGGGTAGAATGTAATACATGGAAAAAGCAAACCCTAAATTGATGTCTCATTGCTACAGAACTACCAAATGCGATGATTTCAAGAGGCCACTCGGGCATTCAACGGGTATAAGAGGGAGAGACAGAGGAGAGGCACAAATTTGGTTTCACTTCCTCCCGAACTCACCTCTGCTGTGGTTGCTCCCCATCGCGTCGTGCCGCCGCTATGCGAACCGTCCGGTGCCGCCGCTAGCCCGCCGGCCGCCGCTTGTCGCTCCGGCAGCCCGCCGCCTCACCCCGTGTGCGTGCGCCATCGTGGATTAGCCGCCGGTGTCGCCGCTCGGCGCGCTGCTGCCCTTACGCCGCGCCGCCGCTCTCCAACCCTAGCGCCGCCGTGTGCCGCCTAGCCGCCGCCGCGCTGCTGCTCGCCTGCGCGCCGCCGCCCTCGCTCGCTGCCGCGCCACCGCTCTCTCTCGCCGCCGGTTGTTGGCCGCGCAAGGAGGCGAGGGAGGGCCTGGCTCGGCGGTGAGGAGGGCCTAGCCTGCCGCGAGGAAAGGCAGGGGAAGCCGACGGAGAGGAAGGCCGCGCCGGCCGCCACGTGAGGAGAGAGGAAAGAGGGCCGTGCGGTGGAGAAAGGAAAAGGAGGAAGGCCAGAAAGAGGGCGCTACTGAAGAAAAAGAAGAGGAAAAGAAAGAAAAAGAGAAGAAAAGGAGAGAGAAGGAAGAGAGGAAAAGAAAGAGAAGAAGAGAGAAAAAGTCGATTTGCGCCGATCTCGCCCGATCCGATCGAGAAAAAGGAGGATGTCCCGATAACGATCGCCGGGACAGTGGTAACGCCGAAAATCCTTCTCTGCTTATTTATCGAGTCCGGCATAAATTAATAGGTCGATAATTAGAATTGATGCATGTGATCATTTAATTATCGTTTATTAATATGAATGCCTGGACGACGAAATTGGTACTGCCACCGTTGATCTGGTCGATCTGTGGCAGAAGAGGGAGAAAGAAAGCATAATTTGAGATTAAACAAAGATAATTGACTAAAGTGAGATTAAACGTGTAGAAATTGATTGGTGAGTATAAATAATGTGATCGCTCAATTTATAGACTGGTTAAGCATCCGGTCAATGAGAGGTTGCCCGGTGAGACAGGAGTGGGTTATGTCGATTGGACGTTAGAGTGATATCATTTACTCGTAATTGAATGTATTGCATGAGTGATGGTTGAGATGATTAATGCTTGTTCAGGTGGCGGTTCGAGTCCGTGTCGCCCACGCACCGTCCGCCAGGTTAACAGGCAAGTGCATGGTAGAACAGTAACTTATGGTGAATGTTGTTGTTCGTGTTTCCATGCCATGATTTACAGTATGTATGAGATGATGTGTATGAATTGTGCTAATCATACCCTAATGAATACTGTTTATGATTAGACATTCATATTTGAAGCATATTGCATCATGCAAACGCATACGAGCCAGGCCGGTGAGAAAGTCATGACTATTCCGGAGTGCTCTTGAATAAGAGCAAGGTCGGTGAGAAAGTCAAGTGGCTATTCCGGAGTGCTCTGGAGTAAGACCTACAGAGGTAGGCAACTGAGTGGTCCATCGACGGGTGGACGCTCCGCTATACCGGTATCAGCTACAGTTATAGGTGCATACAGATGCATTGCATTGCATTTACAGGAAATGAACAGATCACAGAGACGACACCCAGATATTCTGGGTTACAGCTCATAAATGTGATTTGATGGTTGCAGATGCATTACAGATGCATTGCATAGCATTGCATTACAGATGCATTGCATGAAAGTGACAGAGAAAGTGATACAGATTACGATAACAGAGAAAGTGATACAGACTACAGCTACAGAGTTGATTTACGTTTACAATTACAGAATTAATTTACAGTTTACAGTCATAAAGTGGATGTACAGCTTACAGTTCGTGAAATTGATTGAATTGCTAAAGTGATGTTACTGTTTTATCGTGTGCTTGCTGAGTCTTCGGACTCACCCTTGCTTTGTCGTTGTTTTTAGGTGAAGGAAGACGACATGCATGGGCGGGAGTAGTGCAGTCATTCACGTATCACAGTAATTCACAAATCATCTACAACTGACATATTTACTCTTGGATAGTCTAAGTGCCCCTCTAGTGTCAAGTGTACCGCTTTTGTCTTTGGTTGCTATTTAAATAAAATAATTGCTTCAGGACCAGTGCAAAAGTTGAAGTTGGTAGCATTATAGTGTAGGTGGTAGCACTTTGGGCTCGGGAAGGGTGGGTGTTACACCTAAACTGGGAACCGAACCAAGAAACGTTGATATGTGGTATCTGGACACAGGGGCAAGTAATCCCATGACAGGGTGTGAAGAAGTCTTCGTCGGATTGACAAGGAGGTAAAGGGCTCTGTTAAGTTCGGCGATGGTTCAGTGGTTGAAATCATGGCAAAGGTGCAGTGTTGTTAAAGGGAACAAATGAAGAACACAAGGTTCTCACCGAGTGTACTTCATCCCAAACCTCAGAACAATATTATCAATCTTGGCCACTTGATGAATCGCCGCAAGATGTCCTTGAAGATGGATCACCGAGCATCTATGATCGGAGAGGAAGCTTCTAGCAAGGCTTAAAAGTCTTGGAACAGTCAGATGTTCTGCACCTGAACCGAACCGGGCTGATCTATCTTATGGCGAAGTATGATCAGAAGGAGTGGCTAAGGCACACCAGGTACGGGCATATCAACTTTAGAATACTAAAGGAGCTGTCACAGAGGGGAATGGTAGAAGGACTGCCTCATGTGGATCATATCGAACAACTATGTGAGGCATGCCTGGCAGGGAAACTCTACCGAAATCCATTTCCTAAAACTTCTTCATACCGGGCTGGAAAAACTTTAGAACTACTACATGCAAACCTATGTGGTCCGATCAGCCCGCCCACTCCTGAGGTAATCAATACTTCCTGCTAGTTGTTGATGACTACTCCCGGTTCATGTGGTGTGGCCTGATCAAGAGTAAAGATGAAGCCTTTGTTGCATTCAAAGGAATCAAGACAAAGATAGAAGTGCGACAGCACCAAAGTCAAGGCTCTGCGAATCGATCGCGGTGGAGAGTTTGTGTTGAAGGATTTCATGATGTTCGTGAAGAGCAAGGTATGCAAAGGTTCCTAATCGCGCCATATAGTCCACAACAAAACGGCGTTGTTGAACGTTGAAATCGGACTATTGTTGGCGATGCTAGGAGCTTGTCAAGAACAAATAGGTTCCAGGAGGTTTTGGGAGAAGTGTAATTACTGTTGTATACCTCTGAACCGAGCCTTGACACGAAGCCCGAGTGGTATGACTCCTATGAAGCATATTACCAGAGGAAGCCGAAGGTGTATCACCTGCGAGTATTCGGATGTATTGCTCATGTGAAGGTACCATATCCACATCTGAATAAACTTGAAGATCGCAGCATTCCATGTATTTTCATAGGCTATGAACAAGGCTCAAAGGCTTACAGATTCTATAGTCCTAGCACGAGAAAGGTGATGGTAAGTCGAAATGGAGTGTTTGATGAAGGAAGAGCATGGAATTGGCCACATTCTGAAGAAGAAGATGTTGAAATAGCAGATAAGATACATCATGTATTCTGAAGATATATTAGATTTTTTTAGATTCAGATGATGTTTGTTTTAGAGATAAGTTTGTTATTTCATTAAAGGCTTGCGCTGGATCAGAGCCGAACTTGCAATCACTGTATAAATACGCAAATGTAGGAACTAGCGATTGAGCTTTTCCATCTCCAAAATATTGTTTCTTCCCGAGTCCATATTTCTTTATGGTATCGAGCTATCTAACATCTCCGACGAGATGTCTTCACCAATGACGTCTAGGAGTGCGCGCCACACCATCCTTTGGCAATATGGTGACCGTGCAATGCTATCGATGGCAACTATCTCTTATGGAAGGCGCAAGTCACGGCTTATCTCAGGGCAGACTTGCTAGGATATGTCGACGGCATGTCCCGGTCACGACGATTGGCGCCGAGATGTCGCAGTTGTCAATCCCGCACATCGAGCCTAGGTACAAGCAGATCGCCTTGTCCTTAGTGCCCTTCTCGCATCTCTAATCAAGAAGTGCTTTCACAAGTACATCTTCTCACCACTGCAGCAAGCGGATGGAATGCTTTGGCGAGTATGTTCTCGTCGCGAGCGCGTCGAAGGCCATGCGATCCGTTTTAGTTGGCCAATACCAAAAAGGAGATTCTGCGCCGCCTACTTCAACAAGATGAAGCAGCTTGCGATACTTTGCTACTGATCGGCCAACCTCCGAGATGACGAGGTCATCGCCTATATTCGCGGGCTTCCTTCGAATATAATCCACTTGTTACATCGGTTACAATCAAAATCGATGCAATGTCTCTAAACGATCGTATTCTCATCTTCTCGAGTTATGAGATGCGTTTAGCGACACAAGATGGCTCAACCATGATTGGCTCGGTACTTGTGGGAGAATCGTCACAATATTGCCTCTCGGGGTAACTCACGGGAGGCAAAAGGCACCGGAAGAACAACAACAACAACCATGGTGGCAAATCAAGGAACTATGATGGTGGTCGCCCGATGGTCGTTCTTCTTCGCATCACAACAATGGCAACAGAGCGACCAATCGCCAAATATGTGGAAAGATCGCCATACTTGCACTACACCGCTACAATCGCTTCAATCATGGCTATCAAGAGGAGCGCAACACTACAAAGATACACCGTTGATACAAATTGGTATGCGGATACCGCGCTACCGATCATATTACATCGAATTGGACAAATTAAGCACCAAGGAGCGCTATCATGGGAACGATCAAGTCCACATCGCGAACGGATCGGTATGGATATAGCTCATATTGGTCATTCACGATTTCAACCTTATCTAAACCTTTGAGTCTTAAGAACATTCTACATGTCCTCACTCTAGCCGAAACCTTCTTTCATCCGAAAGTAGCCTATGATAATCATGTGTTTTTCGAATTTCACCACGACTTCTTCCTCATCAAGGATCAGTCACGAAGGACATTCTTCTTAAGGGCAAAAATAAGGAGGTCTGTATCGATTCCGTCAAGGTCCGGTGTTCATTCCATTGTCAAGCATGTCAACAACTTAGCCACCCTTTCGTCTGCAGATTGGCATTCCGCACTTGGTCATCCGTCTTTTGCTACATCCCAATGAGTTATGGAGTCTAATAAATTGTTGTGTTCTTCTAAACATGACAATAGAGTGTGTGATGCTTGTATGCAAGCAAAAAGTCATCAATTACCTTTCTCCTTGTCTAGCAATGTGTCTAGTGCTCCTCTTGAGCTAATTTGTTCAGATGTTTGGGGGCCTGCTCGAACCTCTGTAAGAAGCTTCAAATATTACATTAGCTTCATTGACAATTTCAGTAAATTTACTTGGATTTATTTGCTGAAAAGTAAAGCTGATGCATTTAAAGCTTTCTTACAATTTCAATCTCATGTTGAACGCATACTTGATAAGAAAATTCTGTGTTCAGACCGACTGGGGGGGGGGGAGAATATCAAAAACTTCACTCATTCTTCACACAACTTGGTATCTCACATAGAGTCTCTTGCCCACATACACATCAACAAAACGGGACAGCTGAACGCAAGCATCGACATATTGTGGAGACCGGTCTTGCGCTTTTAGCACTCTTGTGTTCCTCTTCGTTTTTGGGATGATGCCTTCCTTTCCGCTTGTTTTCTAATAAATCGTCTTCCCAGTCGAGTCATCAATTTTGAAACTCCCCTGGAGCGTCTTTTTGGATCAAAACCAGATTATACTTTTCTTCGGACCTTTGGTTGCGCTTGCTGGCCGCATCTTCGGGCATACAATGCTCACAAACTTGATTTTAGATCACAACGGTGTGTATTCATTAGCTATAGCAGTATGCACAAAGGATACAAATGCCTAAATCCATCTACTGGTAGAGTTTATATTTCCAGGGATGTGATTTTTGATGAGAAAATCTTCCCTTTTGCACTACACAATCCAGCCCGTCATACTTCTGTTTCATCTTCAGCACTGTTGTTACCCTCATTTTCTTCATCAGCACCTGCAACTTCTTTTCAATCCAATTCTGTGAATGATTCAGATGAGCATATCCATACTCCTTCTATGTGTGTTGACGTTCATACTGCAGGAGCTTCAGAATATGCAGGTAATCCAACTTCTGCAGAACCTTTAGAGCTTGCAGGAAATCTTACAAAATGTGCTACAGTTTCAGCAAGCCCTGCAGTACCGAGTATTGAAGCTGCTGATCACTCTGCTGCTGTTACCGAGCAGTCTGCTGACGGTTTGGATCCTGAAGATAATATGCTACTGACTGCTACTCCTATTGCGGTGTCACACAACATCCATCCCATGATGACACGGCTGAGAGACAATATCAGACAGCCCAAGAAGTACTCTGATGGCACAGTGTGCTATCCCATGAAGCGTCGTGCTTTGCTCAGTAGTAGCAGGTCTGCAGATACTCTTGATACTCCTGAGGAGCCTGCTGATCATGTGGAGGCTCAAGCTCATCCGCAATGGAGAAAAGCCATGGATGATGAGTTTAGTGCACTTCTCAAAAACAAAACATGGCGACTTGTACTGCTGAAAAGTGGTGCAAACATCATTGATTGTCGTTGGGTGTTTAAGGTGAAGAAGAAGGCTGATGGGACAGTTGAAAGGTTCAAGGCGCGGTTGGTAGCCAAAGGCTATAAGCAAAGGTATGGTCTTAATTATGATGATACATTTAGTCCCGTCGTTAAGCCTGCCACTATTCGGTTAGTTTTGTCTATTGCTATCTCAAAGAATTGGAGCCTTCGGCAATTAGATATTCAAAATGCTTTCTTGCATGGATATCTTGAAGAAGAGGTGTACATGAAGCAAGTGCTTGGCTATGAGCATAAACAGTATCCCAATCATGTTTGTCGACTGGACAAAGCCTTATATGGCTTAAAACAAGCACCACGTGCCTGGTTTTCACGGTTAAGTTCCAAGCTTCTAGCACTTGGCTTTGTACCCTCCAAAACTGATGTGTCTCTATTCATATATAGCAGCAAGGAAGTCACCATATACATGCTCATTTATGTTGACGACATTATAGTAGCAAGTTCTTCAAACTCTGCAGTTGAGAATCTTTTGAAACAACTCCGTGATGATTTTGCTGTTAAAGATCTTGGTGACCTGAGTTTCTTTCTCAGTATTGAAGTGCACGCAACTCACCAAAACAGATGGTAAACCATTATCAGATTATGAGAGCACAAAGTATCGTAGTATTGTTGGAGCCTTGCAGTATCTTACTCTCACACGACCTGATATTTCTTTTTCAGTCAATAAGGCATGTCAGTTTCTTGCTGCTCCAACAAGTTCCCATTGGATGGCGGTCAAACGAATTCTTCGGTATCTTAAACTCACTTCAGTCACCGGGCTGATAATTCAAAAGTCTTCCTCCAATCTGGTTAGTGCTTTCTCTGACGCTGACTGGGCAGGCTGTCCCGATGATAGGCGATCGATCGGGGGATATGCAGTGTTTTTGGTCCCAATTTGATCGCATGGAGTTCACGGAAGCAGAACACCGTATCACGGTCCAGTACAGAGGCTGAATACAAAGCTTTGGCAAATACTACAGCTGAGGTGATTTGGATACAATCGCTCCTTCGTGAACTGGGTATTTTTCAGTCTAGACCACCGTGCCTTTGGTGTGACTACTTGGGAGCTACTTATCTTTCAGCTAATCCAATGTTCCATGCGCGCACAAAACACATTGAGGTGGATTTTCATTTTGTCGGGGAAAGAGTGGCGCAGAAGTTGCTAGATATTCGGTTCATCTCCTCTAAAGATCAACTAGCAGATATTTTTACAAAGCCCTTAGCTGTTCAATCATTTACAGCTCTTAAAGACAATCTTAATCTTGGTCATGTGTTATCAAGTTCAGGTTGCAGAGATTCTGACTGAACTGACTGCAGAGATTTCAACTGAATTGTCAACAGTTTGACAGCAGTCTGAAAAATGCTGGGCAGTAGTCTGATAGCGCAGGTTATTGCTGCACATTCCCAACCTTGATTTTTAACTCGGTTGTGACTGAGGGGGGCTGTTGAAATAGTAGATAAGATACATCATGTATTCTGAAGATATATTAGATTTGTTTAGATTCAGATGATGTTTGTTTTAGAGATAAGTTTGTTATTTCTGTTACAAGGCTTGCGCCTGGACTGTAGCCGAACTTGCAATACTGTGTATAAATATGCAAACAGAAGGAACTAGCGATTGAGCTTTTCCATCTCCAAAATACTGTTTCTTCCTGAGTCCATATTTCTTTAGAAGAAGGTGGACCGGCTGGTGCGTTTGTGGTGAATTGGGAGACTAACACAACAGTTACTGATGGCACAGGTCAGGAAGGAGGAATGCAAGATGAGTCTGCCGTGGTAGGAGAATCACCCGCCGTAGTAGCTTCTGCAGGTGACGCAGCAGAGGAAACAGTGGCAAACCTCTCTTCTCTGACCGCAGTGGAGTCTGAAGTCCCTGCTGCAACTGCATCTTCCTCAACTCCATCCATATTGTCACCAGTCCACATGGAGAATTCTGCAGTGGCTACAACTTCCCAAACCCCATCTCCTGAAGGAATGGTAAGGTACCGAACCATCCAAGACTTATATGACAACACAGAGGGGGTGGAGAACGAACATTCTCACTTGTGCATGCTAGCTATGGAGGAGCCTGTGAACTTCCAGGATGCGCTGAAGGAAACTCATTGGAGGACAACCATGAAAGAAGAGATGGACTCCATAGTAGGGAACAAAACATGGGAGATCTCACAATTGCCAGCAGGCCATAAGGCAATTGGGTTGAAATGGGTGTTCAATTTGAAGAGAGATATAGCAGGCCAAGTGGTGAAGCATAAAGCCCGCCTTGTCGCAAAGGGTTACTCGCAGAAGCAAGGAGTTGATTTTGAGGAGGTGTTCGCGCCGGTGGCAAGGATAGAAACCGTGAGCTTGATTCTTGCACTAGCTGCTCATGAGAGTTGGGAAATACACCACATGGATGTCAAATCCGCTTTTCTGAATGGAGAATTGAGTGAAGAGGTGTATGTCACCCAACCTCTCGGTTTTGTTGATGACAAAAAACCGAATATGGTGCTGAAACGGAAGAAGGCTCTTTATGGGTTGAGGCAAGCCCCAAGGGCGTGTAACTACAAGTTGGACAAGACACTTCTCTCATTAGGATTTGAGAAAAGCCCTCACAATCATGCAGTCTACAAGAGAATGCGTGACAAGTCAGTGTTGCTGGTGGGGGTTTATGTCGATGACCTGATTATCATAGGGTCAACTGCAAATGACATTGAAATGTTCAAGAGCCAGATGAAGGAAAAGTTCAATATGAGTTATTTGGGCTTGCTGAGTTACTATCTAGGTATTGAAGTCAAGAAATCAGTTGATGGAGTTTCATTGTGCCAAGCAAGTTATGCTGAAAGAATTGTTGAGTTAGCCGGTTTGAAGGTGTGTAATCCGTGCTTGACACCGATGGAAAATCGCTTGAAGTTGAGCAAGAAAACAGAAGACCCACTAGTAGATGCTACAATGTACCGGAGTATTGTTGGGAGCCTACGATACTTGGTGCATACAAGGCCGGACATTGCATTTGCTGTGGGGATGGTCAGTAGATACATGGAAGCACCTACGACTCAACATTTTGCTGCTGTGAAACACATTCTAAGGTATGTGAATGGTACTTTGAGCTATGGCTGTTTCTATGGCAGAAGAGGAGAAGAGGAAACAAAACTTTATGGCTTCTGTGATAGTGACTTGGGAGGAGACATAGATGATCGAAAAAGCACATCTAGAGCAGTGTTTTTCTTTGGATCAAGCCTAATTACTTGGCAGTCACAAAAGCAAAAAGTTATGGCTCTCTCGTCTTGCGAGGCAGAGTATATTGCAGCAATGACAGCGGCGTGCCAAGGAATTTGGCTTGCTCGGCTCTTGGGCAGCCTGCTGGGAAGGGAACAAGAGAAAGTTGGTTTGAAAGTGGATAACAAATCAGCTATCTCTTTGTGCAAAAACCCGGTACACCATAATAGAAGCAAGCATATTGATATGAGATATCATTTTATCCGAGACTGTGTTGAGACTGGAAGGATTGAAGTGGAGTATGTTTGCTCTGAAGGACAACGGACTGACATACTGACAAAAGCGCTGGGACGGATCAGTTTTTGGAAATGAGGCAAAAGATTGGTGTGAAGGATGTAAAACTAGGATAACAAGATTAAGGAGGTGAATGATGAAGTTAATCTTGTTATTTGTTCGTTCCAGCCAGTTCTTGGTGTTTTTGTTTGAAGTACAAATAAGTCGGCTGAGGTGTTTTCAGTCGGGAGACAGTAGCGCTCAGTTTTTCAGTCAGAAGGCAGCAAACTCTCTGAAGTTAAGAACTGTGTTCAGAGGTTCAGAACTTGTAGAGAATTAGCACGTTGGTCAGTTTGGTCCATGATCCGATTTGTTAAAGGCATGGCCGAGTCTTAGGGGTTATCTGCTAGAGAGTCGGACGTTTTTGTTAGCAATTGTGCGTGTGTGTGTGTATCAGACGGAAGACTCTGTTTTAGTGTTTCCAGTCTGTACTGTAGCACGTCTGAAACGAATAAAATCAGAGAGCAGTGCAGGAAACGGTGCGCAGTTTGTTCAGCACCAACAACTGAGTATTTCTCCCTGTGTTCTTCCACCTGTGTTTGTGTGTGTTTTATCAATCTGTGTGCCAACATGCAGCCATTGCCTCGACGTCGCTGGCGCTGCTCGTCTGATCTACGGCGGGGGTCCTCGACGTGAACGTCCTCCTCCACCGGCAGCCCCGGCCAGTGCTCCGACGCCGTCAACTCGATCTCCACGTCGCCGTGCTCGATGTGGAGGCGGAGATGACCCACCGCCGGCTCCTGTTCCTCCTCGGGCTGGGACGGCGGCTCGTGCATGGCGCTCTGCGGTTGTAGCTAGCTCCACCTCTCAAACGTGCGCGCCCCCGGCAGGCATGAGTAGCAAGAGGGACGGCCGGGCATATATGAAAGTTGAACGTACGTATGCCTTTGTCTGCAAGTATGCTTTGTCGCACCGGCATGCATGCAAGAGATGCTGCCTACCTACCTAGCTAGCTGCCTCTGCCGGCACAGATCGCTCGTTCTGGCAAAGCTATACTCTACACACACACAGAGAGAGAAAAAAATAAATGGGTGATCTCTAGAAAACACTTGAGTATTTTTTTTTGTGTTTTAGAGCATTCAGATTTTTAGAAAGGTACATATATGAAAGAAGGAGGATTCAAATATTTTTTATAGTTCAGAGCACTTATATTTTTTTGAGGATGTGCATACATGGGAGAAGGGGATTCAAGTGTTTATTGTGGTACGGAGCACTTATTTTTTTTTAGAGGGAGTGTATATATAGAAAAAAATCTAAGTGTTTCGAGTTAAAAAAACAATCTAGTACTGTTAGCACTTTCCAAATATATATAAACACACAATGGGTTGAGGCTTGGAATATTTTGGAACAAAGCTATCTTTGGTTAGGTGCCAAAGGAGCCAAGCTATTAGCTACAGTGTTTTGAGTTAGTCTACTGACCAGCTAGGTACCTAGGTGGGCGTTTTGCCCTCCGTTGAGTCCTTTAAAAAAAGCTACAACGTTTTCAAGCACGCTCAGTTAGGCTGAAAAGCTGTGCCTTATGACTAAAATTGCACTATAGCGGCTGAAATTTTACTGTAGCTGAAGATAGTTTATTTAGCATAATTAAATTTTAAAAAAACTAAAAATAGAAAAAAAATATGTTAGCTTATTACGGACAACGCGAACGAATACGGGAAAAAAAGAACCGGCAAAAAAGCTCAAAAAATACCAAAAGTTCAGAAAAAGACGAAATTTGTGAATAGTGAAAAATAAGCCAGAAGCTAAAACTGAAATGAGTGGGGCCACACTAGGCTACAGTAAAAAAAAATCGCTAGCCCCAGAGTCCGATCCTTACCCAGCAGGCTCCCAGCTCTCCAAAATATGACTTAATTTGTTGAGTAATAAGTCATATCATTTTCATAAGACCAGTAATCTAGATATTTATAAAGATACAAAGATATTGTTCTGACGGCACGTATTCTTCAACCTCCAGTAAATATCTCTTCGCTTGTCCCAGAGTCTGATCCTTACCTAGGCAGGCTCCTAGCTCTCCAAAATATGACTTAATTTGTTGACTAATATGTCGTATCATTTCCATACAACCGTTAATCTAGATATTTACAAAGATTACAAAGATATTGTTCCAACCGCACACATTCTTGAAACTCACTCTCCTGGTCCCTTCCCACTCCACCGCCCCACCCGACATGATCATGAGCCAAAAATGTGCTGATCACTTGATGTTTTGCGCGTATAAATATAGGCTGTTTCTAGCTATTTGCCTTTTTTCCACAGTGCAAACACATGATCAAGTTTGTGCACACAAACTTGCAATCTAACTGAGCGCATATAACACTAAGTGTATGTTTGATTTAGCCAAAATTAAGCGTGTGTGTCTCTTAATTACGAACACTCAAGTCAGGTTGAAATCTCTCTGTGAAGCAAAGTCAGAGTAGAACAATGACTATGACTTTAGAAGATTTTCAGCAGTTGGATATAAAAGGATAGCTTAGATCAGATGCTACATCTACGGTGCTACAGTCTGAGTTATCCAGTTTAATCTCAGTCTTTATTTTTTTGATCCGATGACTACAAAACAAAGTCACCGTTCTGTAGCACGGTGACTTTGCTACGCAAAGTCCAAGGATCCGGGATCCTGTTCCAAGATGCATGGCTATTTGGCCCTGCCGATGGCTAGCTTGTGATGTTGTCATGAGCCATTCAATCACATCTGCCATTCACATTCTTCTCTTTTTGGTGCATGAGCTAGGTGATGACTCCACCATGATCTGTTTTCTTTCCCCTCAAATTCACTTTAAGCCCGATCGGACCAATAATGTTGTAAATCGTATCACTTCTCAGAAGAAAATAACTTGTCACTCATCAATTTAATAATGCAAGCATGCATGCATTGTCATATATAATTTGGCACTCATCAATTTAACCGAGTGCCAAATTAACCTTCCAATATCATGCATGCACGCCCTCGTTTGCTTCTTTTCAATATGCATGCATGCATGGTTATTAATCGTATGATCAACACGCCTCGCTGTACGGTGATTATCTCCAAGCAAGCCAAATGGTTTAAAATTAATTCGACACAAGTTAGCAGAGTCCATTAGGGCATGTACAACCCACAGACGGGTTGCTGTCTGCAAGTTCTTTTCACTTCACATACGCACAACCGAATGCATACTTGTACAATAGGTCGCCTATTTGATCTGTCGCAAATCGCTTAATGCATGCATACAGCCATGATCAAGCATGAATATGATTCCTATATACCATTGTGTTGCTTCTTGATACAAAACAGATCAAGCATAAGTTAGATGAACATAATTACAATATTTTTAAGAACCATCAATATAAATGATATATATATATATATATATATATATATATATATATATATATATATATATATATATATATATAGTTTTTTCATACATCAAATATATATATATATATATATATATATATATATATATATATATATATATATATATATATATATATATATAGTTTTTTCATACATCAAATAAAATATAGTACACTGCCATATGTGCTCGACTCCATAACTCAATTGTTCAACTCCATTACAGTCTGACATCAAGGAACTTGACACAAAAGAAGGAGGAACACTAAACTAAGCAGCAAAAAGCTTATTCTTGCAGCTAGCCTTAGCTACCATATGAGCAAGATAGCAATCACATGCAGGTAATACCCAAATCCTTTTAGTTCAGACTTCAGTATTCATAATCTCTGTTATAATGCAAATCTTGACACCTTGCAATAATGTAGAAATGGATGGGCAGAAAATATTTATTAGATATGAACATGCCACATGTATATAGTGAATAGTGATTTGAAGAAGATCGAAAACAGGAAGAATGAGAATAAGTGCATAACAATACCAAATCTGAAATCAGGATTGCACCAATTACACCAATTACATCATGTGAACAGGGTGCTTCAAAATCACTTAAAAGAACTGAAAAGTGTCAAAGACAAGGATCCTGCCAAGGCAAGTAAAAAAATCAAATCCACCCTGATTGTGACTACACTTTCATTGCTTATTTGCTCAGGTCACATTACAAATTTTGCCTGAGGCATCCTTTTGCCCTCTAACAGAACCATGGACATAGTACTAAGGAAAAACATTTCTTTTCCTGAACATGTTCTAACTTTTTTCAGAGGCTCAGGACACTGAACACATTTCTTTGTAGGCATGTAATTTCCACAGCTCAACAATGGCTATAATTCTATATTCACATTTCAACAGAAAGATACAGATAGATATATTGATGGAATAGAAGAGCAAAATGCTGCACTGAAATTTGTGGTTAAAAGACACTACTATCAGTGGATTGAGCAGCCAGCTTTTGAATACACAAAATCCGTTCAGCTTGGAGTTGGAAAAGCGACTTTCCAGATGGAAGTCCAGTATCTGAAGGGCAGAAATGAGGGGTAAAAATACAAGCCATGATATACATATAAGCAGAATTGGACTAGGATTTATCAGCAAAGAGCAATTCCACACTAATTTGGATGAACAAAGATGCAGAACTAGATAGAGTAAATACATTTTTTTGTCCTTTCCATTAAATGCCACAACATAAAAGTAATGTAAATAGATAATATGTCGAATATAGCATTATGGAATAAAACATTTGTGCCAAAAAGAAACAAATCACAACGGCATACATTTCTTTGGCTCAAAAGAAGAAGAAGAAAAGAAACATTGCACATGTGCAGTTGAGTAACATACAAGGATTCAGGATCGGAGCTACCAAGCCGAGTCCCCTGCGCATAACATGAGAAGAAATCAAACCTCCGAAATGGCTTTCAGCCCCTTCTTCCACCACCGTTCTTTGTCCTCTGGAGACCTCTCCTCCACCTTCGAGACACTAGATTCCGGCACGGACTCAACGGCGGGCACTGGGACGCCTGTGCTTGGAAAGCAAACCACATAACGGAGAAAACAAGGAGTAAGCTCACCTCGATGTCTCGGACGAGGAGCTCTTGTTCCTCGGGCGAGAGCTCGTCCCAGAGCGCGAAGGCGCCCTCCTGTCCCAGAGCCGTTGCAGCCGCCGCGCCGTGGCCGCGACCAATGGGAAAGGGTGCCGCTGCCGCGCGGTGATGGCCGCCGCCGGTGATGACCGCCACCGTCGCCGCAGCCGTGCCCTTCTTCTTCCTAGCCAAAGCCGCTGCCTTGCTCTCCGCCGTCGCTGCCGGGGTCGACATCTTGGGTGGGCGCAGGGGAGGATTGGGGGCGGAGAAAAAGCACGGGAAGGCATATATGGTGGCGGGTGTAACGCCCCCGACTTTTGGGAACAGGACGTCGTACGCCCGCAACAGCCCGGTGAGTTCGCTGCGGTGAACAGATCACGCCCGCCACGAACAGTTAAAAGAAGTTACTTTAAGTGAAATAAGACCTAATGGTCAACTTTAATAACAATACGGGCGTCCAAGCCCAAAATGTAACTTACATACAGTAAAAGCCGAAGAAAACTCCACAGGAACGCTTGAGTGCAGTCGTAACCCTAACACGAAATCTTGATTTGCTTTCTTTCCTTCTGATATCTGTTGAGAAAGATTATGCAAGCCTGAGTACTCCAACCCCGTACTCAGCAAATCACATGTGGAATACTATATATCTATTTGCCAGGATATTTTCTGGAGAAGGGGAATATATTTGTTTTATTAAGAGGTGGATGCAATTTTATTTGCAAACAATTAAAACTTTAAAAACCTTTTCTCCTAAAGATCAGGGGGTTTTCTGTTATCAAATAAATCTCATCATTACTCAAATTAACAACATCAGAATCTCTACTTATGCCTCGTTGTTGGAATCACCCAATTAACACAGCTTCATTAACCTAAGCACGCGATTCGAATACCATTTATTTCACTCTGCAGAGTCGCCTACTTTACCCACAAGATTTCTTAATTCCACGTCGACATTAAGAAAACAAAGCTTTCACGCTCAATTCTTTATATAGTCTCTACCTAGTAGGCCTCCCAAGAAGCTCAGCTACTCCGACTTACCTTAGCCTACTATTGTGCGGCTCAAAATAAAATAACCACTTCCATACTGCCCTTCTTACCCTTCCGTATGGACTCGCACCTTGCCTCCAAACCGCTTTTGTAGAGGTTCAATCGATTTTGAGCAATACTAGACCAGGTTGACGTATCAACACTTGTGGTTGGGCGATCATCGTGTCTTTACTTAGCACAAGGTTCTTGTCCTTATGGTTTTTCCCGAGGTCCGCAACCTCCATCCGAGGGTAAGCGGTGGCGAAACCGCCACACGATTTCCACAACACCCTTACCCCCAACTGCACACCGGCACCTCCGCTCTAGGGCACGCCACCCTAGATCGGGTTTTTCCAAATCTACTAGCCCACGGCTCAAATCTTAATAGTGTACATGTTGAAGGATAAAGCGGTGGCGAAATCCAGCATGGTTTCGTGCAACACCTTTACCCCACCCCGCACACCAACATTACTCGCCTAGGTACGGCATCCCATACTACCCTACCCTAAGTCCGGTTTTTCAAACCAATCGCCAACGGCCACAATCACTTAGTAGTGTGTAATGTTTGAATGAGACGATGGTACATACATTTATACAATACTTCAATAATTACTAAGGTTGTCAAGGTGAATATGGCCTTCAAGGTAAACATGGCTTTTATCAGTGGTAGGACTTATCTAAATAGCATGTCATTCTAAACATTTCATGTTAAGCAAATAGCATTTCACAAATATTCATAATGAAATTATATTACTTAGATAATAGGCATGTCATGGGATTCAACATGATCAAAAACATGTGACTTGCCTTCTTGTTGTTGCTCTTGATTTTCTTGACTAGCTTCAAATAGCTTTGTTGCCCTTCTGCGGATCAACTCGTTTGGTTTCGTCGCTAGCGTAGAAAACGAGATCAAATAAGTTCCTGCGTTGCAAGATGCAAGCTGGGAACAAAATGTAAATTAAAAACAAGAAATAACATAAAAAAAACAAATGAGATGGGTTGGGAGGTCGAGGTTTAAGATGTTTGGGTGGCCGACAGGGCTAGAATTGAAATAGGTGGGTTTAGGAAGATCGAATAGGTAGCACGTGTGTTAGATCAATTTTTGGGAATAAAGAATAGATATTTTAGAAACGGATGGTTGATTTCTGAATTGAATGAATTTGGGTTTTATCGGGATCTGCTTTGGCAGTACAAAGATATTTGAATTTATTTGGAAATAAATATGGTGGAAAGGTGAAACTTGAATTAATAAAACTTGAGTTAATAAGATTTGAATTAATAAAATTTGAACTGGGTAGAACAGTGGAAATGGATTTTTAAAGAGTTAAATTTGTGAAATGATGAAATTTAAATTTTTAGAATTGAAATTTGGAAGAATGGATGCCAGATTTGAATTTGGAATATTAAACTGGTCAAAATGGTATATTTGGTATTTTTGGAATTTTTGGGGATTTTCCTAGATTTTTCCTTGATTTTCTTAAATCAGTGAATAGCATTGGCTCGGCCGGTGAATAAAGACGGCCGGCCGCCCTTCCCGCACACCAAACGGTCACCGGCCACGGCCGAACCGCGACGCGACGCCAACGGCCGTGGCTGCGCCCACGCGGCGCGCAGGTGGCGCCATACGCGAGCGCTCACCCGCCGCCCGATGGTTGACGCGCGGCAGCTACGGATGGAAAGGATGGAGCGAGCGTGGCGCTCGGATGAGGAATCGTAACCGCATCAGCGGACGGGATTTAAACTGGCGTGGATGCTCCGGATGGCTTGGTAACAAGGGCTGTGATTGGGCCACGTCGCCTCGCCCGAGTCGTCTTCAACCTCTGGTCATCTCTCTCCCGGCCGAAGCAGAGGAAAGTGGCTGCGGTGGCATGGCGACGGTAAGGCATTAGAAGGAGAGTGGTTTCACCAGAAGGTGCGCGTATGGCTTAGGTTTCCGTTTCGGTAGTTTGGGGTTTATGGGGATAATCGGAGGCAATGGTGGCGACCGAGAAGAACATGGTCTTCACGGCGGAGGTAAGGGGACTCCGGCGAGGGTTAGGCCAAATAGGCTGTAATTTCACCATCTAGGGGACCCTAGGATCATAATGGAGTCAACGGCTTAGCTTGGGAATAACTCCTGTAGGCTGGCCACGGTGAGGTCCTTTGGACCGACGGTGGTCTCCGCTGCCGGCCTTCTCGGTGAATGCTTGACCTCGGGCGAGTTCATCAATGCATCCAGGAAGTAATGAGGAACGTGACAGCAAAAGTAATTGAATTATAATCGACCGAATCATGCAATTTGCTTTTAGGGCTTACCGGCGCAGGGGTGGCGATCGGCGGCAACTTGAGCAACGAGAGTTCAATCGGCTGCGTGTGGAGGAGCGGGAAGTGCTCCGAGACGTTTCAATGTGGCCAAGGGAACTTATATGGCGTGTAGGGCGGTGGCTACAGAGAGGGCTCCCGGGTGCGTTCTTCCTACGCTAGCAGAGAAAGGGGGGAGTGTATTGGGACAGCGCAGAGGGGGAATGAACTCGCAGATGCTATGGCCAGGGGAGGCGAATGCAAGGGAGCTGTGACCAGGGGAGATGCACGCGAGGGACGGCCAAGAACAGAGGCAACTGAGAGGCACTCTGCGCGTGCGCTGCACAAGAAGAGGCCGAAGGCCAAATAAAGGAGAAGGCGCAAATGCCAAAAAGAGAAAGCGTATTTTCACTAGAATTTGCCAGAAAGGGAAAGAAATCCGAATTTAATCAAAATTCATAAAAATTTCAAAAACTTCAAATTTTTGGGGTGTTTCAATCTACCCCCCTTAAAAATTCATAAAAATTTTTGGCTTGCATATGTTGTTGTCATGAGTCATTCAATCACATCTGCCATTCACATTCTTCTCTTTTTGGTGCATGACTCCACCATGATCTGTTTTCTTTCCCCTCAAATACACTTTAAGCCCGACCGGACGAATAATGTTGTAAATTGTATCACTTCCCAAAAGAAAATAACTTGTCACTCATCAATTTAATAATGCAAGCATGCATGCATTATCATATACTATTTCAGCTTCGGCGCTTATTTTTTAGTATTTATAAATTTCGTCTTTTTCTGAATTTTTTGGTTTTTATTAGCTTTTTTACCAGTTCTTTTTTCCCATATTTATTTGCGTTGTCTGTGATGAGCTAGCATATTTTTCTATTTTTAAAATTTTTTAGATTTAATTACGCTAAATAAGGCACATTTAGCTACAACGAAATTTCAGTCGTTACAGTATAATTTCAGCTATAAACCACAGCTTTTTAGCCCAACCGAGCGGGCCATAATTTGGCACTCATCAATTTAACCGAGTGCCAAATTAACCTTCCAATATCATGCGTGCACGCCTTCGTTTGCTTCTTTTCAATATGCATGCATGGTTATTAATCGTATGATCAACACACCTCGCTGTACGGTGATTATCTCCAAGCAAGTCAAATGGTTTAAAATTAATTCGACACAAGTTAGCTGAGTCGATTATCGTATCAAGTTCTTTCCCTATAAATTAACATGTACTGTAGCGAAACAAAAACTTCGGATTGCTAGCTAGGGGCAAAGCTGTGTGGAAACCAACTAACATGTAGTACGTCTACGGTTCCGCCCTTTTGTTCCAACAATTTTATACGCGTAAAACACTAAACATAGAGCAGAAGTACTTCATATTTAAGCCCATTAGTTTGTCCCTCTCTATACACCATCATTTCGTAGCTTACGACTGTGTTCTTTTTAGTTTTTTAGTGATTTTTTGCTTCTCTCAGTAATCACTATTCATTATATTAATAAGCCGCAGCCCAAAATAATATGCTTTATTTTGCACGGTTGATGATTTATCACCAAGGACGGAAGTAGAACGAAAATAACCCGGGTTCACCACTTCAGCATACAGATAACAATATGTGTAATTTTCAAGCAACAACATACTAAATAGTAATTTGTCCGGGAATTTCTAGCATCAATAATTCAATATAAATGATGGTAATGTACAATAAAGAGAACAACATGACTTAAATTTTCTAGTCAAAAAGTAGATATTGTCATGTTGAAGAACAATTGAACTCAACTAGTCAAATAATCATAGACCACTAGATCAAGTAAGATCACTTCAAATTTTTGCCTCTGATTTGCAGCTTTGTCGTTATTCCCAAAACTCAATTTTGAAACCCTAAGTCATAATCCTAGAATTTGATTAAAAAACAATCATCAAATTGAGAAGTCCCTTTTTCTTGAAAGAAAATATGGAGAATTGAGAGAACATTAGAATAAAGAAGCAACACCTTATGCCAATTCGTGATTCAACACAATCCTTGCTTGTCGCCTGTGTTCCTCTACTGTTGAGGTGATCAACGGGCGATGGTGACTGTAACGCCCCCGTTTCTAGGGGCGCGTACGGGCACGGCATTCCGTAACTATTCACGCATGAACAGTTATGGAACGTCGCGCAAGAGTATACCATTGCATGCTTACAACAAAAGTCCAAAGATATATTTGACATAAGGATTAACATCCGTGTTTTGACAAAAGGCGTGCAAGCCCAAAGTATAATTACATTACAAAAGACTTCCGAATCCGCTTGAGCGCGGCGAAGACCTAGAGCCAAGGATCCTCGTCGAAGAGGCCCTCGGGGCGTCCTCGACGGGAGACTTCCACCTTCGTCTTGATCCTCTAAAGATTAGATTAAGCAAGCCGTGAGCCAATCAACTGCTCAAAGAAATCCCAAAGGATCCTAACTTATTATGTGCACGAACTTCAAGGAAGGGAATATATTTGGTTTATTATCTTTGAGTGGATGCAGTTTTATTTGCAATCATTTTAAAAGAGGGACCCAAAACTACTCCTCAAGATCTCAGGGGTTTTCCACGAGAGTTCATTAACCAACCTAAACAAGTTAAAGCATGTACAAAACTACTTAAGCTTTGCTGCTGGAATCACCCAAGTGACACAGCTCCAATAACCGGGAGCACGGCGTATTCAAATACCATTTATTTGACTCTGCAGAGTTTGCTCAGCTTTACCCACACGATCCCTTAACTCCCGCTAAAGAGTTAAGAAAACCAGGTCGTTTCACTGCTCAATTCTTTATATAGGCTCTACCTGGTAGAATTCACTCGGGTCTGGCTCTCTCTCTCTCTCTCACACACACACACACTCACACACACACACAAGAGAAAAACGGTGTCCACTTCGAGTGAACTCTACCGTTGTTAGGCACCCAAACACGGCTTGCCTAACCTCACTGCTAAACCTCCTGTAGAGTTTCAATCGAGTTGAGCAGCTACTAGACAAGTGTTGACAAGTCAACTCCGTGGTTTGAGCGGGTTCTATGACATTTGCTCAAGATAAGGGTTTCATCCTTATATTTTTACATGGTCCGCAACCTCGCTGTGCTCGCGACCCAACCTAAGGTAAGCGGTGGGCGTGAGACCGCCTCGCGATTTCCCACTCACCCTTACCCTTCTCAAGCCCTAGGGTAAAGATGGCGAAGACCGTCTCGCGGTTCCCACTCCTTACCCTACCTTGTGCACGCCAAGCACTCTCCGCTCTAAGATACGGTGTCCCATACCACCCTACCTTAGAGTCGGGTTTTCTAAAATTCTATTGGCCCACAGCCACAGCCTTATCAGTGTAAGATTTTGCATGATGATAATAATATCCTACAATTGTCTAGATTATCAAGTAATTAATTCTAGGGTTACAAAGGCATGGCTACAAGTTTAACATGGCATTTGTCGGTGGTAGGTCTAACTACATAACATGTCATTCTAAACATTTTATTTTATTTTCGAACTAACATTTCATAACTAGCTTAATGCAAATAGCATAATAACATAAATAAACAGCATGGGTTGCAATATGATCAAAGGATTTGGGACTTGCCGTCAATCCGAATGATTTCCGCTAGCTCGAACGAAGAACCTCCTGGCTCCTGGGGCTGCAACTGAACTTCCGGAGACTCCGACACTAGCGCAAACATACAAAACAAAATTAAATCCAGCTTGAGACTAATCAAGCGAGGGAAAATAAACTATTTAAAAAGGAGTAAAATGCATAAATCTCCAAATGAGGAATTTTAGGAATTTATTTGGGATGGATCTGTGGAAATGGAGGTCACCAATGGGTCTGGAATATTATTTGGAGCAAGGTGGTGAAATTTGAGAATTTTTGGGATTTTCTGTGATTTTCTAGGATTTATTTTGATTTTCTGGGATTTTAGAAATCGATAAATCACTGGAAAATGGTTATGAACGGTGCTCGGGCCGGCCCATGCTACAAAGCGGCCGGTTGAGATTTCAACGCGCGCGCAAGACGCTGGAGCAGAGCGGGCCGGGGAGAGCGGCCCAGTCCACCGCACGTCCGGGCGGCCTGGATGGCCGACGCGTGGTGCGGTCGGACGGAGCGGATGGCGAGGGAGCGGGCGACGATCGGACGGTCCAGGCGAGATGGCAACGATCGGCGCGGGCGGCTGAGATGAGACGGGCAAAGCGGTACGGTGGGGAGATCCGACGGAGGTGGATGGCGGTGTTTATGAGGATCGGACGGCGGAGGGGATGGCTTGATCTGGCGACTGAGGTTAGACGGCAACGGTGGGATCGGGCGGTGGAGGCGAGGCCACGCCGGCCGTCGTCTACCTCCACCGCGAGCGGGCGACAATGGTGGGGATGGCGGGGCTGCGGTGCTCGGCGACGCGAAGGTCCCCGATGGCGGGAGGGCTCCACCGGCTAGAGCTTGATTCGGGGAGTCCATTTTAGGGTCTTGGAGGGCGAGGGGAACAATGGAGAGGACGGGGGACGGAAGGGGAAGATTTGGGTGCTCGGAGGTGAGGGAGGTCATCGGCGGCAAGGGAGCTCGAACGGCTGCGGTTACACGGGGAGGGGGTCCAGAGACTCACGTTGGCGGTGGCGGCGGGAGCTGGGGAGCCTCGAGGAGAGCTGGCCACGGGAGAGGTGCGACGGCCGGAGAGGAGCTTCGGCGGTGGCGCTCCTCGCAAACACCGCCCAACGGCAAGCACCAAAGGGGTCGGTGAGGGAGGTGGTGCTCGGCGAATGCAATCGGGGAATGAGGAGAGAGAGGGAGATTGGCTGAGTGCCGCCGGCTCACAGGGCGGCAATGGGGAAGCTCCGGGCGGCGGGACTTCAATCGGCCGCTCGGGGAGCTTCTCTGGAGGCTGGGGAGGCGAATGGAGGTGGTGGAGCGGCTCGGGAAGCAAAGGAGGAAGAGGGAGCCGGAAGGGGGTATTTGTACCCGAGCGGAGGGAGGAGCTCCTTCGGGAGAAGGCAACGGCGGGCGCGAGTCAACCCGTGGACGGGGCGGTTGGGAAGCGTCTCCTCCGCGAGACGGGGCGGTGACCGGGCGCTGAGCGGCCGTAATGGCGAGGTGACAGTACGGGCGCGGGTGGAGCTGCGGCATGGGAGGAGTGCGCCCGCGCGGGTGGAGGGGACAGCGGACACCGGTGTGGGTCGGCCGCAGAGCGGGCGACGCGTGGCGCGAGACTTCGCGGCGGGCAGAGCGAGAGCGGCGGGCGGAGGCGTCCGCGTCGGAGAGAGAGAGGCGCGCCGCGCGCGGCCAGCGCAGAGGAGCGCGACGCGTGGCGCGAGCGCGCCACGTTTCGGACCGTGGTGGTCGGGTGGCGCGAGCGCGAGAGGGGATCCGAGGCGCACTGTGTCTCGCGCGAGGAGGCGGTGCGAGAGTGGGCGCGCAGCGCAACGCGCGGCGCGGGAAAAGCGGAGGAGCGGGCGCCAGCGAGAGGAGGGAGGCGTCCCGCGCGGGAGGAGGCGGAAAGAAGCGGGCGCCGAGAGAAAAGAAGACGCCCGCCCGAAAGGAAAGCGGAACGGGGAAACTTTCCCAAAGGAAAGTTTCAAAATCACCCAAAAACCGGCAAAAATTCACAAATTTTTGGATTTTGAAATTTTGGGGCTTTTCAGTGACCAGGAGAAGCTACGGCTTACAGAGTGTGGCGTCGGTGGCGACGAGGTCTCACGTGAGCGCGCGGCGGCGGCGGGTGGTGTTCGTGGCTTAGTGCTAGTGCGTCGCGCGTGTTGCAAACTCGGCCTCTCGAGTCGAGTAGTCTAGCACAAGCGCCATGAAAGAAAGAAGCACATATAGGCTAATTAACGCCAGAAGATAGGATGCAACCCAAGAAGCCAATAAAATGCACTACTACGTAAATCCACATTACGACGGTTGTAAACGCCATCACGCAGCGGTTTTCGAACCATCTGAAATTATGGGTCGATGATAATCAAGTTATCACGACGGTTTTCGAACGTCTCAGGATTATGCGATATCACGAGCGGTTTTAATAAAAATCGCCGTGATATCGCATAATCCTGACGCATTTTTTAATAAAACCGTCTGTGATACTCCTCCACCCCAGCAGAATCTATTTCTGTTTATAGCTAGCCTCAAGATCAAGATATATTCAGCATGCATATATTGAGCATGTGAATATATGGAAGATTGTATATAACGAGATAACAGCTATTAGAGCTCAAAGACCGAATGAACCAATCTATTAGAGCTCAATTTAATAACATGCCATAATCAGAAATCCCACAGCAATCTCAGATATGGAAGATTGTATATACAGCTATTAGAGCTCAAAGACCGAATGAACCAATCTCGGATATGAATTTATCATCATCGAGCAATCAGAAATCCCACAGCAATCTCAAGATATGGAAGATTGTATATAATAGCTATTAGAGCTCAAAGACCGAATGAACCAATCTCGGATATGAATTTATCATCATCGAAAGCAATCAGAATCCCACGTGCATCGGTATGAAGTATCAACCCTAACAAGAAGCATGAAGCTCGGGAGGGATTTGATGACCTTAGGTTTTGGTGACGGAGGAGGAGGCGGCGACGGCGGAGGAGGAGGAGGCGACGACGGAGGAGGAGGAGGAGGCGGCGGCGACGCAGAGGAGGAGGCCCTGGCTCGGGAGGCGGCGGCGACGACGGGCTCGGGGAGGCGGCCGGCGACGACGGAGGAGGAGGAGGCCCCGGGGACGGAGACGGAGGAGGAGGAGGAGGTGGCGGCGACGCAGGAGGAGGAGGCCCCGGGCTCGGGGAGGCGGCGGCGACGACGGGCTCGAGTGAGGCGGCCGGGGAGGGCTCGAGTGAGGCGGCCGGCGAGGGCTCGAGGGAGGCGGCGGCGAGGGCTCGGGGGAGGCAGACCGGGATTTAGATATTAGAATAATTGCATAATACACGGAAAACCCTAGACACGGGTATATATAGCGGATTATTACAGACGGTTCTAAACTTAGAACAAATGCGATATGAATATCTGCAGCGGTTCTAAACTTAGAACCGCTCAGACAGCATACTATCTCGGATGGTTCTCGTTTAGAACCGCTCGAGATAGTAGGTTATCACGACGGTTCTAAACTTCAACCGCTCTGTGATATTCATATCCGACGGTTCTAAGTTTAGAACCGCTCGTGATAAGACGTGCCCAACCGTAGTCATTCATGATCAACGACCAACCATCGCATTCATGATCAACTACCTACCACTGCATTCATTTACACATTTTATCATCGCATTCATTTTTGTCACACATTTTCACATACACATCTGAAAATTGACTACATCACACATTTTCACATATACATCTCAAAATTGACTACATCACACATTTTCACATATACATCTCAAAATTGACTACATCACACATTTTCACATATACATCTCAAAATTGACTACATCACGCATTTTCACATATACATCTCAAAATTGACTACATCACACATTTCCTTTAAAAATTAGCCCTTCATCATGATCAATGCGCACGTAACTAGTTTAAATCACGTTGTTGATCGTCGACCTTATGCCATTTCCAAAAGGAGGTAACTCGTCAAATTGATTGTATTCCTCCTCGCCCACTACATTCTCCACTCCAACAATTCTCCTTTTTCCATGATCAATGCCCTCCGAAGGAACCGCAGGTGACGCATGTAGACGGTTTGCGTGAGTGTCTCGACCACACACTCTCGGTACCATCTAAACAGTGAGTACAAGTTTTGGCACCTTTTGTACTATGGCCCGATAGGTTACCAAGGCGGGATAATCATTTATGGTGCAGAACAATAAGGAGCACAGAGTGAAGTTCTCTCGCTTGTATGCATCCCATACTGCACTCCTTCGCTCCACAAGACTTTTAGATCTTCCACCAACGGTGCTAGGAACACATCGATATCATTCCCATGTTGTTTTGGCCCTTGAATAAGTATCGACAAAGAAATGTACTTTCGCTTCATACACAACCAAGGAGGAAAGTTATAGATGCAGAGAGTCACGGGCCATGTGTTTGTGTCATTTGCTCATGCTACTTGAAAGGATTCATTCCATCTCATACTCACCCAAACCTTATATTCCTTGGTTCGCACCAAACTCGCAAAACTCCTATCGATGTTTCTCCATCTGCGGAATCGGCAAGGTGTCTTATCATTCCATCCTTCTTGCGCTCCTCCGAGTGCCAACGCAGCGCTTTTGCCTCCTTTGGATTTGCAAAACCTTTTCAAACGGGAATTATAGGAAAATACCATGCCACCTTAGCAGGAGGTCCTTTCTTCGCCTCTGTTCCCTCGCCATCATCTGATTGATTGTTACGTTTGTATCGGGATGCGTTGCACACCGGACATACATGCATGTTTGCATACTCTTTACGGTAGAGGATACAGTCGTTCGGGCATGCATGTATTCTTTCTACTTCCATTCCCAACGGACAAAGAACCTTCTTGGCTTTATACGTGGTTTTAGGCAACTCATTTCCCTCCGGAAGCATGTCCGCTAAAAGACCTAGTAGCGCCGTGAAACTCTTGTCGGACCAACCGTTGCTTGCCTTCAATTTCAACAGTTCAAGCACGGCCGACAACCTCGTGTACTTGCAGCTCGTGTACAAAGGTTTCTCTGAGTCCTCCATCAAGCCACGGAATTTAACATACTCTCTCTCATCATAGTTCTCTTCTACATCGCGGCATCTGATTCGATTATCATCGTGCAACCTATCCGAATCCGAGCCATAATCGACATCAACCGGCGGCATGTCATTCACTTCACCGGCGATGTCATCCGGGGGCATATCATTCACTTCACCGGCGATGTCATCCGGGGGCATATCATTCACTTCACCGACGATGTCATCCGTGCATATGATCATTCACTTCGCCATGACCGGTCCAACACGTATAATCTTTTTGAAACCCTCCGAATCAAGTGCGCTACAATTTGCCTCGGTTCTTAAACATCTTCAAATTCTCGCATCGATGCATGGACAGCACATATATTCCACCCCTTATTCAACATATCCTCCTCGGCTCTTATAAAAGCGTAAACGCCATTAATGTACTCTTCACTCACACGACTCGCGGCATACATCCAAATGGTCCTACGTTACGTACATATATAACAACTTAGTATTAAAATCTAGATTAACTAATTATAACTACATATATACTGGGCCACATTTATTATATTGAGACTTAATTTGCTAGCTCAATTCATATTACAAACACAACAAACTATTATATAACCAACAATTTTACAAATTAACCATCTTCAATAACCACTAATGGATTACTTAGACCTAAATTGTAATGCAATTAAAGAAAAATAAATTACATTACTAACCATATCTAGAGCAACCAGAAAGACTGAATATTCAAAGCTCAATCTCGCCTCTTCCCACCAAATTAATCGGTCCGAAATCGCCTACCTTCCTCCCGAGTGAAAAAGTGCGCAGCGATGGATAGATCTCGATCGAAATGAAGACAGATGCGATCCGAGCAAAGCAATAAATGCCTTAGCCATTATCACGCACGGTTTTAACTAAAAACTGTCAGGAATTATCCTGACGGTTTTATTAAAATCGTCAGGATTATCCTGACGGTTTTTATTAAAAACCGTCGTGATATTAGCTTATCACGACGGTTTTATATTAAAATCGCGTGATAATATGGGATTATCACAGATGGTTTTTAATACGAACCGCTGCGTGATACTTCGTAATAACCGTGATAATCCATTTTCCCGCCACAAATACCACAGACGGCCTCCTAATTACAACCGCTCTGTAATAGTGTTCATCGAGCGGTTTCACAAAACCGTCTGGATGAGGCGTCTACTATGAGGCTTTCGTAGTAGTGATGGGAAATGCGGGCTAAAACACGAATGGCTCGGCAGAGGAGAAGGAGTACGAGGAGGCGTCGACGGAGCCGCGGTGGAAGAGGTGGACGGCGCGCGCGTAGGCGCCGCCAAGGTGAGGTAGTTGTATAGCACGAGGTGCGCGGGCTGCCTGGCCCTCGGAGGACGAGTGTGAGTGGATGGCCTTGAGGAGGCATCCGAGCAGAAGGCTCATGGTAGCAGGACGCCGCGCGAGGAGACGCCGAGGAGGAGGCAGAGCATTATGAGTCGGGCCTGATGGCATCTTGCTGCAAAGCGAATTTGCTTCATAAAATAGATGGGCAAGACATGGACTAGCCCACATAACAATTTATCCAGCCCACTCTCTTGTCAAGAAGCCCTTTCATTGCCCTTTTTCCTAATGTATGGCTTATAAATTTTCTCGAACAAATAAACGCAATGCATTCTTTTTCAAGTAGCTTTTCGAAGTAGCTTATCGAGATAGATTTTTTGAATCAGATTATCGATATTTAGTATATTCACACAAACATCCGTATTAAAACTAAAAGCCACCAGCCACCACGAGTGTACCCATTTTTTTTTTGTGATTTTTGTTTACAACACAGATGAGTTCACCGTGTTGCTCTTGCAGTCTTGCTTACTGTGTATTCTGTTCGTCTCGGCATGCGTACCACTTGTAGCTTCCATAAAACATAAGCAATATTTTGCGAAGTATTTTTTTGTTTTACACTCTTACTAGTTACTAGTATATCAGTACGCTCGTGTGCATGCATGGTTAAATTCCATCACTTTATTGAACTGATGGAAAGAGAGTAAAATAAATACAAAACGCCATTAACCATTACAAGAGCCAGATGTATGTATGGTTTCCACATCTTGGAAGAAGCACACTCGTAGTAACAAAGAGATGGTATATATAACGCGTGCAAATAATGAGAACATGCATGTCCAATGTACGTGCAGGCAACATAAAACGGTATACAAAGATTGGCAAAAGCTCATGAGGTTTCGAAAAATATAGGCTCCACTCGGTTGGGTTGAAAAGCTGTAGTTTATGGCTGAAATTGCAATCAGAATTGGCTGAAATTTCATTGTAGTTGAAGGTAGTTTATTTAGCGTAATTAAATTTAAAAAAATTAAAAATAGAAAAATATGCTAGCTCATCAAGGACAACGCAAACGAATATGGGGAAAAGAACCGCAAAAAGCTCAAAAAACCAAAAGTTCAGAAAAGGACTAAATTTATAAATAGTGAAAATAAGTCAGAAGCTAAAACCGAAATAAGCGGGGAGTAATCTTCAAACCATACATCAAATATGCGTCTCATGCATGCACACCTATACATATATACGTACACACTTGAGCATTCGGACCTACTATATACATACATGATCATTCGTCATACTTACTAAGAGCATCTCCAAGAGATACTCTATATGACTCTTAATATTTAAATTTTAGAGTTGAAAGGTAAGAAGTAGCTCCAACAGATTCCCAAATAGACTCCTAAAAATAGAACACACCCAAAAAATGAGCTCTCGCTCTCTACTTATAGAGGATGATCTAGCCTCCCAATACTTTTTTTTCTGGTTTAGGGTATCTGTTGGAGGGAATGATTATTTTTGGACCTTATATCGTGGTTAGGATCTGTAAAAAGAGATTTATGGTGTGAATTTATTAGGCATCTCTTGGAGATGCTCTAAGCACACTCCCAATAGACCTATATAAACAATATCTATAGCATTAATTAGTTTACCAAATAGGATGTTAAAGAAGGGAGAGATCTGCAGTACTTGAACATAAAATCCAACACAAGGAGAGAGGGCTTGTAAAATTTATTATCCGGTTCTATTGATGAACATCGTCTACTAAATTTGATGATATTTATAGATATTTTTTGATGATATGGAAAGGTAGCACAACAGTTCCATTGGAAGTGGCCTAAGTACGCCTATTGATTACTGCCACGTATGTGCGCGTCATCCAGCTCTAGCAGCTGGATGCCCGGGGCGGCGTTGGCGCCTCTTCCATGATGCCACAAGCGGATGCTCGAGTGGAGGCGGTCTGGGCGGTGGCGGTGGCTCGGGCGAAGGTGGTGGCCCAGGCGGCGGCAACGACCTAGGCGACGGTGGCGGTGGTCTGAGCAGCGACGACGGCGGTCTGAGCGACGTCAGAGGCAGCGGAAGAAGAACAAGGTCAGAATCCTAACTCTGATACTATGTTATAAATATTGTATATAATCATGAGACCAAAGAGCAATATATATATATATATATATATATATATATATATATATATATATATATATATATATATATATATATATATATATATAATACAAAGGAATAAATAGAGATATATATCATATACAGATAAGAAAACCAAGGCATATAAGAAAACGAATACAATTCTATTCAATCCTTAACAGAGCCTCCTCCAAGCTCCATCATCGACGATGTGTTATCCAAGCAGACGATGTTAGATTGTCCCCCTCTGAATTTTCTTCCAAACTCCGCCACCGTCGGTGGCTACTTCTTCTGCATGGTATTTGCCGACTTTTACCTTGGGCAGGTTGCTGGCGCCGCCGATCAGCCTCTGGTAGCTGCCGTCGAACCACCAACATCGCCTGCGGGAGGAGGGTGTTGTTTGGTTCAGCTGGAAGCACATTCCGTCGCTGTTGGTGAAGCCCACGACGTAGACGTTGTCGTCGCGGATTGCCAGTGTCGGAGCAGCTCCAGCCTTCCGATATGCATGATTAATTTTACCCCAGAGCTCTCGTGGTCACTCTGGATTTTTTTTAACCCCTTGAGAAAGATTTATGGGTACTGTAATTCTACTTTGGGTCAATTTGCCAATGGTAATCTTGGCTGTCTCTGGTATGCTCAATTGTTCACAAGCTCCCGATATGCATGATTAGTAGATCATTTTAGAGGGCACCTCAACCCTCTCCCAGTCCCAGCTATAGAAATCCAGCTATAAACAGAATTGCTCAAGCACAACTATATATATTTGCACGCATGCAGGCATCTATCGTAGCTTAATTATCAGGGCTGTCTTAACACAGACTTCAGAATTCAGTCAACAAAGTTCGAGATAAGTCAGTGGGCAGACGATAAAACTAGATGAACGGCTTCAGCTGCCTCCACCCCCATCGGCCTCAAGAAAAATCACACGCAAAGCATGTATCTATCTGCCTACGCCAAAAGAAACCCTGGGAGAAAAGATCATGTCGTATCATTCCAGAATCTCAAGAAATCTCACGAGTCATTCAAAACAAAAAGGAACAAAAAACATCAAAAGAAGAATTCACAGGGATCCTTGCTGTTCTTACCCTTGCTGGAACAGGTTGAGATTGTGGAATTGGGGTATATTCTTTCGGGCTACGACATAAATTTTTTAGCTGAAAAGCCACTCCGTTTTTTGGAAACATGCAAAAGAATTGCACATTATTTCATTAAGAGAAACGAAAGGTACATTTCCTAGGAAGCCTAGTGTTTTGGGAGCGAAAAAGGAGAACAAGGAGAATTCGACAAGTAGAGAGAAAGTGGGGCTTCAAGAAGATAAGGCAGAAAGAAGAAAAAAGGTAGACAACGCTTGAGACAACGCATCAAGGCTAAGAAGTAAGGGACTACGATGTGCTTGTCATGTGAGGGTCAGTAGCATGTCCACACCCACCCAATGCCAACACATTATCTCTTGCTTTAGTTTGTCCAGGAGAGCTTTAATGGTCGTCTTGCTTTTGTCGAAGACCTGGCCGTTGCGTTCGCACTAAATCGTCCAGAGGAAGAGGATGATAATTAAGTCGAAGTTTTTTCTTTGAGTCTTGGGAACCTGTTTGCGCATTGAGGTCTATTAGTCTAACAACCGGGTCTGTCCTACTGAGGGTGGGCGAGGGTTGGTAGCACATCCGCACCCACCCAGTGCCAACACATTATCTCTTGCTTTAGTTTGTCCAAGAGAGTTTTAATGGTCGTCTTGCTTTTGTTGAAGACCCAGCCGTTGCGCTCGCGCCAAATCATCCAAAGGAAGAGGTTGATAATTGAGTCAAAGTTTTTTCTTTAAGCCTTAGGCACCTGTTTGCGTATTGAGGTCTTCCAGTCTAACAACCGGGTCTATCCTATTGGTGGTGGGCAAGGTCTTGCCGAAGAGTCGTGAGAACTGTGGCCAGACTTGACGAACCCAAGGGCAAAGGACAAGGAGATGATCAATTGATTCTGAGTTCAGTTCACAAAGTGGGCAAAGAGTGTGCACCGACACTCCACGCCTCGCTAGGCGATCTACAGCTCAGCAGCGGTCCTAAATAGCCAGTCAAGCAAAGAACTTGTATTTCAGTAGAGCCTTGCATTTCCAAATTAGCTTGTGAGCTGCAAAACGGATCTCGCCGAGGAAGAGAGCATTGTAAGGAGGCTTGGTGGACCTTTGGAAGGGTTTAGTTTCTAGATGATCTGATCTTTGGTATGAGGTTGGATAGGAACCGAGGCGATTTTGTGCTAAAAGTTCTTTGAAAGCTAGATATTATAGAAAAGTTAAAAATCAGAAGCTGAAAAGAATATGGCCTTGATCCATGTAGATGGCCACCTTGTGCGCCGTCTCCATCACGCCGAAGAAACGATCGCCCCGCGGCGCGCACCGCACCACCAACGCCAATGAGATCGTCATCCTTGCCGCGCTCCCTCCCACCCCTTTACGTTCTTCTCCTACCTGGGCTTGATAGCACTTCAGCGGTTAGCACTAGTTTGTCAAATATCCCTTCTAGTGACTGTTCTCACAAATTAAATGTCAAGGAGAATTTAGCAATTACAAAGAACCATTCATAGCCGTTGTATTTGCCGATGCGTTATCAAGAGTTATAGAAATAATTTTATTATCTATCTTAAAGTCATCAAGTACATGTAATATACACTCGGCAATGGCCTCTCTCGTGTGTGATTCATTTATTACTTTAAATCCTATAACTCTCTTGTTTAGTTTATAATTATCATCTAAATAATGGGGTACAACACTAAGGTATGCACTTCTTTGATGGGATGATGTCCAAATATCGGAGGTTATTGCAAAAGAATACTGAACTTGTTGGAATAGTTCTTTTAACTCTACCAGTTCCTTTTGATACACCCATAAAATATCAGATGTAGAAGTTCTCCTACTAACATGTTGGTATTGTGGGTAAAAGTCGCGTTGGATCATTCTTTCGAACGCGTAACTTTCACCCATCCTAATCGGCTGATCTTCTGAAACAATATATATAGCAATTTCCTCACGGGCATTAAGCAGGTTGTATACCCAAGTACTTACAGAGCCACCAACCTCGAAGTTTAGCTGTGCTTGTACTCCTCCTCCCCCTCGGCCCTATGCCGCCATCTTGCGTAAGCATGCTTTGTAGTGGCGGTTCAAATGTCCTGTCCCTACAGCTGTACGAGCACTTAATTTAGCATTGCGATAATTACAAGTTGCGATATCTGCCGTTTCACCGTCTCGGATTTCCTGGCTCCAGGTCATGTGCTTTCAGCAATTCGCCTTCGTGCAGACCTGCCAATGTTGGCGTCCATGGACGGGGGAGAGAATTCTATTGTCCCCGTTGGCTCTGGACCGCCATGGTATTCCTCATAGCCCTTTGTACCGTTCATATGATGGTCATCCATGACGTAGTCTCCTATGCTTGGCGAGAGCCGACGAGCATCAATGGGGGTCGGAGGAGGACTAGGGGAGCGACGGCGAGAGCTTACACTAAGTCGTCCCACTGTCCTTTTCAAGCTTTGATTCATCTGCATATTGCTTGAGTGCTTCCTGGTACTGCGATTTCTTGGTAACATAGTGAATGAATGGTGATTAGTAAACAAATAAGGAGTACAAATGCAGAAAATGGGCTAGTGAAATAAGAAATATGTGCCGCTGAAATGAGAAGTAAGAAATAAGGAGAATCCGAGTGTGTGCTGGACTGCTGGTGAAATGAGAACTGAGAAGTCAAAAAGGAGGAGTAGAAATGCTGATGAAATGAGAACTTTGAAGTGAGTAGAAACACAGGTGCTAGTGCTGACATTTATATGCATGATAAAAGAACTGTTGATCTTCTAAACGTTGCATTCGAAATGTGAACGTTAGTGACCGTTCTCTCAGAACAAAAAATTCCACTCTCCTACTCTTTACTTACTTTTCCACTTTTTTCAATACCCGTGTGTACCATCCCTACTCCCTACTAGTACTCCCTAGTGCTACACCCCCTTTTCCCCACAAGCCACAGCCCACCCACCCCGGGACCCCTTCCCGCACTCGCCCCGCTAGAGCCCTCCTTGGCTCTCCGCAACACGCCGCCTCCCCGCCTCCTTGCCGCCGCCTCCCCACCTCCCACGCCTCTCGCCTCCCCGCCTCCCAGCCCCCCCGCCTTCCCCGCGCCCCTCCGTCTCCTCCACCTCCCCGCCGCGCCGCCTCCGCCTCGCCTCCCTCGCCTCCGTCACCTCGCCGACCCTCGCCACCACCCGGCCCCTCCGCCTTTCCCTCCGTTGCCCCCTCGCCTCCCGCCGCCCGCCCCTCCGCCCCGCCTCCCTCGCCTCCATCGCATCCCCGCCCCTCGCTCCCCACCGCGCCACCGCCTCCGCTGCCGCCTCCCATTGCCTCCACCACCGCCTAGCCCCACCCATTCGCCCCGCCTCGCCACCTCCCCACCCCTCCGCCTCCCGCCGCCCCCCGCCTCCTCCACCTCCCTCGCCCCTCTACCGCCCCCGCCTTGCTCGCCTCCTCCGGCCCCGGCTCCCTCCCCCCTCCGCCTCCTGCGTGACGGGTCCATGGGCTGACCCTACATGGTTCTACCTCCACATCACGAGTTCTCCGGCTACATCCTCGGCGTGCGTCGGTGAGGCCATCACATGGGTGATCGTCTGCGCGCGCGCAAGCGTGACGCCACAAGTCGCACCACGGCGCCAATGGACAACGCGCAGAGTTGGCGCACCAGCAGTGTATAATCGGATGTACGTGTGCATTGCACTATGCGTGTAGCTTTGCTGCGATGTGTTGTTGTTTTGAGACATGTTGTATCTTTCCCTTTTTCTTACTACTTCTGTAGAGGAGACCTTTTCCTCTTTTTTTAGGGTTCTATGACATTTGTATACTTTTGTAGAGGCAACGACGCAATGGCCATGGTGGAGCGATGAGGCCACCCGGGCCGGTGTGCCCGCCGTGCTCAGGGCCGGCCCTGGAGGGGGGCGAGAGGGGCGGCCGCCCCGGGCCCCCAAAATCCAGGGGCCTCCATATACTATGTAAAATATATACATGCTTTGAAGATTTATCTTGGACCTTTTAGCCACCGTAGTTGGTCCACATACGAATTATTATTTTTGTTATGGTTGATATGGCAATCAATTGATTGAAAAGTAGATTTCAAGAACTCCAAACATTTGGAAGTATATTTGAATTTTTAATGAGTTCAACAACATTAAAGTCATTGGATCGAATGAATTAAAAGAATGTTGTATAAAATTTGCGAAACTTTCTCTAGATGGTTCGTCGATGTTGAGTTAAATGATCTAATT
Source organism: Dendrocalamus sinicus (assembly GCA_036346575.1). Taxonomy (NCBI): domain Eukaryota; kingdom Viridiplantae; phylum Streptophyta; class Magnoliopsida; order Poales; family Poaceae; genus Dendrocalamus; species Dendrocalamus sinicus. The sequence continues at coordinate 28,956,051 of CM070672.1, read as the reverse complement.
TCTGAGTTAAGTGTTATGCATTTGACTTTATCAGATAAACCAATGTCTGCTATGAAGATCTTTGAGATTGTCAGAGAAGCGGATTGTTATCCTAATATTTCTATTGCTTATCGGATTTTATTTACCATGCCTGTGACTGTGGCATCAGCTGAAAGAAGCTTTTCAAAGTTGAAATTGTTGAAGAATTATTTAAGGTCAACAATGTCTCAAGAGAGGTTAAACGGTTTGGCAACTTTATGTATTGAGAAGAAATTATTGGATGAAATTGATATCAATACCATCATCAATGATTTCGCATCTAGAAATGTTAAAAGAAAATTTTAAGGTAATATCTATAAACTCTTTGATATGAATTTTTTTTAATACATAACGCATTTTAAGTGTTTGTTGGTAAAATTATATACACACACACACACACACATATATATGTGTGTGTGTGCGTGCGCGTGTGTATGTATGTAGATTTATATTTAGATATTTATGTTAGGGCCTCTATTTCTAGTTTCGCTCCGGGCCCCTAAAATCCTAGGACCGGCCCTGGCCGTGCTGCCCGTGCTCGCCGTGCTGTGCCGCCTACTGGACCGGCTATCCAGGCCCAACCCGGCCCGCCACGTGTCGGGTCGTGCCATGCTTGGGCCGTGTCGGGCGGGCCCAAAAAAGCCCAGCCCGACGCCCAGCTCTACTCAACGCACGTATACCTAGAAACTATTAGATGAGCGTGTGTGCCACTCAACACATGTATACCTAAAAACTATTAGGACATGTACAATGTATTGTTTGATAAGCTTTTGTGCTAACATGCTAAGCCAAAGCAAATTAGGACACATATGTTAGAGAGGACAAAGACTCTGTTTTTTTGTACGTTCTACGGTTGTGCTGCACCTTGTATTAGCTGCACGCCACTGGCTGTTTACGAAATGCTACACGCCAAAATCATCCTCTAAGTTTGCGGGACTTCGACCGCGTTGTGATGACTATGTTGCGTCGACCACATTGCTTTGACCACGTTACGTCGACCATGTTGTGTTGACCATGTTGTTATCTTCAACTACCTAGGTCTTCTAGCCGGTCTGTCCGTCGTAGCAGTGCATGGCATTGCTTTCAGATCTGTGCTCACCACGCGTCATCAATCTGCAAGGGACCTTGACACCTCCGTCCCGTGGCCCGTTCCCGTGGACTTTCCTTCTTAGAATATAGGCTCATCTCCAACAAAATAAGGATACATACGAGACACGTAGCTAGGCGCATGGCTCATTAATGGCAACTTATGTATCAAGATGGAAAAAAAGGATTTGTTCTCAACGTACTATGTTTGCAACGGAAAGATAATTACACTGTATCTCTATTTTATGGAAGCACTTCTGGACAGATCTTTTCTAACAAGGAAAGCAATGGTTTGAAAGAAAAGTTTTGGGCAATCAAATCAGGAAGTCAATCCCAGAAATTAGGGATTGATTGGCACTATGTAAAAATCACGTACATTGCCTGCGGCACTTGCTGGTGCCTATAAAAGAAGAGAGCCAGTAGACGCAGAGGGGGACACCCTTTTGGACCCACGGAGATGGAGGGGAGAGTGGGACAAACAGATCTAGCTTACATGCCGATAGACGGCGGTAGTAAAGTTAGGTGTTATAGAAAAGCTAAAAAAACAGAAGCTAAAAAGAATATGGCCTTGATCCATGTAGATGGCCACCTCGTGCGCCGTCTCCATCACGCCGAAGAAACGATCGCCCCCCGGCGGCGTCGCGCACCCGCACCACCAACGCCAGCGAGATCGTCGTCCTTGCCGCGCTCCCTCCCACCCCTTTACGTTCTCCTCCTACCTGGGCTTGATAGCACTTCAGCGGTTAGCACTAGTTCGTCAAATATCCCTTCTAGTGACTGTTCTGACAAATTAAATGTCAAGGAGAATTTAGCAATTACAAAGAACCATTCTAACAAAACAGTTGACATGAGCAAAGCTGAACAAATAGACAATTTTGGAGAAAGCGGCAAAAGCGTATTTAGCTGGGCAGCAAGGTGGTGGTCATCTGGAAAATCAGATACAGATGGCAACAGAAATTCTACAGATATCATTGTTGGAACAAGTAAAAGACTCAGATAATGATTCTGCATTTGTTAAGACAGCTGCCAGTGCAAGTAGACAGCAAGTAGGAATTGAACTGTTCAAAAAATGTTTCAAGCTGAACGTGTGTATGGTCGCCCAGTTCCAAAGCTTATCCTCCTTCCAAAGCTTAGTATTGGTTGATTACCCAACTCTTGCATTCTCTCTCTCACACACACATACATGAAGTCAACCACTTGGGGATTGCAATGGATTGGCTCACCTCGACTGTCCTCCCAAGGGCCGGCAGCACGTGGAAGCTGCCGGAGGAGGTGCAGAGGCTGCGGAACTCCCTGCCGAGGGCTCGAACCCTGATAGATCGAGCCGACTGGGGGCGCTTCAAGAACAAGGAACTTGCAGAGCAGCTGCTATTGCTCAAAGATGCTGTCTATGACGCTGAAGATGTAATCGATGAGTTTGACACCAAGGAGCTCAAGACCAAGGTTGAAGGTGGTGTGCTCTCCTCCTTCCGTGCTTTTGTTACAGATTTCGTCAGAGATAGAGCCGCTCATATTGTTAATGTCCAAGGTGATCTAGATCAGGCCAGTGGAAACATGGAGAGTATGCTTAATTCATTTGGTTTAAATGTTGATCCCAGAGAGCTCGGCAAGCCATTGATGCCAGAACAAGGTGCAATGATCAAAGAACCAAGAATCTTTGGGCGAGACCAAGAACTTAGTCAAGTGCTCACGTCGCTGGGTCTGCCATCGACGGTGTCTGCAAAGAGGCCAAGAAGAGTAGTAGGTAGAACGAATGTTAGTGTCAATGTCCAGAAGGTGTCCATCTTGCCTATAGTTGGCATTGGAGGTGTGGGGAAGACTACCTTGGCACGGCTTGTTTATAATGACACGAGGGTACAGGGTCACTTCGATTTGAGAGTTTGGGTTTGTGTATCCGACTACTTTGATATTAAAAGGGTGACCCAGGAGATACTGGAGTCCATTGTAGAGAGAAAAGATAGTGTCCCAACAAACTTGAACGATCTGCAAGCGAGACTGAAGATGCAGCTGGAGTCGAAGAGATTCCTTCTTGTCCTCGACGATGTATGGACCAATGACAACGAGCAGTGGCAGATGTTATGTGCACCATTGATGCTTGGCCTGCAGGGCAGCAGTATCTTGGTAACCACTCGCCTTAGCCGGGTAGCTACCATGGTTGGTTCAATGAAACCCATCCACCTGAAAGGCTTACCTGAAAATGTTTTCTTGGAGTTCTTTAAAGCTTGTGCATTTGATGGTTACTGCATGCAAGATTATCCAAATCTGGAAACCATTTGTCAAACAATCGCCCTTAAGTTGTACGGATCTCCTTTGGCTGCGAAAACGTTAGGGCGGTTGTTGAACTTGAAGTTGGATGAGGAACACTGGATGACCATTAGTAAGAGCGAATTGTGGGAGCTGGATCAAAAGGAGCATGAAATTTTGCCAGCACTGCAGCTGAGCTACCAATATCTCCCAGCACATCTCAAGAGATGCTTTGCATTTTGTTCCATGTATCCCCAGGATTATACATTTGGAAGAGAGGAACTGGTTGATGTATGGGTGTCCGAAGGTTTGGTTGCATCTCAAACAAACATTCTTGCCGAGTCTGTCGGAAGGAGCTACTTAGACGATCTCATAAGCAGGTTCTTCTTTCAAACTGATCCCAAGATATCTAACTGTTATGTGATGCATGACTTGATGCATGATCTGGCACGGTCTGTCTCAGAAAAGGAATGCTACCTGATACGGGAAGAAACCCACCAACAAAACTTGGCATGCACTCTGCGCCACATTTCAATAGAAGTAAAAGATCATGAAGTCACAAGCTTGAAAGGCACCCACAGCATGAAGAAATGGCGATCAATTAGATTTCAACCTTCTACAACGCCCAAATTCAGCTGGTGGTTGAATGAGCTAAAGAATATCAGGCTTTTAATTCTAAGAGGATCAGGAGTTGAAGAGCTACCTGAGAGCATTGGTTACCTCAAGCATCTTAGGCACCTTGATTTAACGTTTAATCAGGTTGGCAAGTTGCCCATCTCACTCTGGAGCCTTTATAATCTACAAGTTCTGAAAGCCGACTATACAAAAGTCAGAATAATTCATCAGGACATAACGAAACTAATAAGCCTGAGAAGGTTGCAATTCCCGAATTTAAAGAGGGCAATTGGCGCGATATCCGATATTGGGAGGCTAACTTCTCTTCAGGACTTGCCTGGATATAAGGTATTAACGAACAAAGGGCATGGGATTAGAGAGCTAAAACACATGAACCAGCTCCGCGGAAGTCTAGACATCAGTCATATTGGGAATGTTCAGAGCAAGGAAGATGCAGCTGAAGCCAGCTTGGTCACCAAGCATCACCTGCAGAGGCTAGAATTAAATTGGCGTCCTAAAAAGAACCAGTTGATGAAGAGCATAAACCTTGATAGTGATGTTCTCGAAAGTCTTCAACCCTCTCCAAATCTCAAAGAACTGATAATAAAACGTTACATGGGTGATAAATCTCCAAGTTGGCTACAACCACTCAAATTACCTTATGTGGAGAGACTCAGATTTGCCGCAATCTCTAACCTGAAGGTCATATGCATCTCCCTTCCTTCCCTCAAAAGGCTGGAACTTGTTGATACTGAAATAGAATCAATTTCCTCTGGCAATGATTGTTCAAGAGAACATGGTCACAGTGATGTATGTAGCAATAATACGATTGAGAGTATACCAGTCAGGGAACTGTTTATTTTGAGTTGTGGGCAGATGAAAAGTCTCGAAAATTGGTTGGTGCCACATTTTCTGCCATCCATCACATCAATACGTCTATTGCATTGCTCTAGTCTGAAGGTCCTTCCTGTTGACAAGTTTGTGGGCTTTGTCAGTCTTGAAGAATTGGAAATTAAACATTGTAGGCTTCAGTGCCCAAAAGAAATGATCTTACCTGCTTCCATCCGATATCTTTCTTTGGAAGACTGTGGCCAGCTTGATTCGTCAATTCCGAACTGCCTAAATAATCTCGGCTCTCTCACGCTCCTAAGGTTGGTCCGTTGTAGCAATGTGGCATCCATTCCCTTGGCCTCAAGCAATCTACAAACACTCCAGCGTGTGGTTCTTAAGGGATGCCAGGGGCTGTCAACTATTGAGGGGGAGGTAACACTTGGATCAATTAATTATGTGGAGATATCCAAGCGCAACAATCTGGCGGAAGTACGACAGCCATATAAGAAACAATCTGGCGGTTTCGGGGGATAATGGAAATTCACAACCGTCTTAGCAATTATGGTAAGTCCTCTCTCTCCCTCTCTCTGTGCTGGAGTAAGCCTGTGATTAAAATTGAGGCACTACACATTTGATTAATGTCGATCTTCTCTGCCATTAAAGCTAGCAGCAGCCGCCATCTTATTGATGAAATGGGAACAAATTGTTCAATATATTGTTGAATAAAAAAATGTATGCTCATATGTACCGCTTTGAGCAAAATCTTGTAATTAATAATGAATGCTAAGAGAGATGGATTCCATTGTTGAAAGTTGGAGCTTTAAGTCCCACTCTCTTCTCCCGGGGCAGCTAAAGTTTTGTTAATGGTGCTTGCTCCATTCTTCTGATTATATGTCTTCTCTTTCCATTTCAGGTTACAAATGGTCGCAACAAGGATACTTTTGAGTACTAATATGTTGATATATGCATGCTATATGTCTCCAAGATTCTCAATAAGGCTGCGTTGACTTGCCGCTTCACTAGATCAGGTTCCATTCTAAGAACTCTCCAATGCCTATGCCTAACCTTTCCGGGTCTTTTTTTCTTTCTTTTATTTGCTGGTACTTGCAACTAAAACTATCAGCGTTGTGCAGTATTCAATGCATTGTAAAATGAAGAGAAAGATGTTTCTTTCTACTACATTCAACAGGCAAAACAAGGATCAATTCCTGAGTTTTAAAATTGTTCAATTTTGTACTTAAATTTTAACTTTATTAAAATTTTTTCATCAAATAGTATGTTTTGTCGATTTTCCATGCTTCTACCAAAATTTCTGCTTAACTAATACAAAGTTTTAGGATACTCCTAATACGCTGTCCAAAGGACACCTGCGGATGACGTTCGATCGTGCTGGGGCATCACATGGACCGTTGGATCGGGCGAGCATCCGCAAGGGCACGTTCATTTGGCTAGTGTCACATGCGTATTATTGAAAACAGTTTTTAAGGCGTACTTTTGACATTGAAGTGGTGCAAACAACCATTTTTACCATCTCTTGTCTTCCCTTTTGTTTCTCAGATTGAATTACTTCTGTTCTTGATAATTAGCTGTCTAGCTGAAACTCTCGTGCTGTACATCTACTCTCGTGCTGCCTTCAGGACTGAGAAGCCGCAGTTCTTGCTGAGTTCTCGTCGGACATACGAATCAAGATCGTCCTGTTTCACTTCCACATAAATTATTGGAACGGAAGATTGAACTACATTATATATGAGCTTTGCTAAACGGGGAAGAAATATCTTCATGCCTGAGAATTGCCGTCCATCTGGGTACCACGCGTCTTTTGCAATTGATAACATCATCGCCATTTCTTCTTAAACTCTGAATCTCGATTTCATCAGCACTGATCAATAAACTATGGAGCTGACACCCTATTCGTTTCCATCGGAAAAGTTGTATAATACATTTTTTTGTTGGTCTTATGTGCTGTTTTTGTACTTCATTTTATCATGCCAACCTATTAACCTTGACTATGTGATGACCATTGTTACCTCAGGGCAAGGACTTTCAGCTTCAGATTATGTAGTGGAGAGTTATTTTTAGACAACAATAACGTAGTTTCATAGTTTGTTTTGGAAACTTCAGAATTTGGACTCTATAAATTTAATTATAAGAAAATGTAAATAATTTAAATTCTGAAAAATCAAATGCCTTGGGGGGGGGGGGTATTTTAGGCCTAAAGCCAAAACCTTTGCATCGTTCAAATTAATTTGTGATAAAACAGTTCATATCTTAGCTAGCTATAGAGTAAAACTTGTGTCGTGGTCCAACGGTGGAAGATGGTACTTCAGGGTCACCATGAGGAAGAAAATCTAAATTTGCCGGTACGAGTTTGTGTGTACCTAGTAAAAATCTCGTAATAAGAAACTACTGGGTGTACTTAGCAATTTCTTTGGGAAAAATAACACAAAAATAAAGAAATGTAAAAGAGCCGACAGAACCTCTGATTCTTTCGTCTAGAGCCGACACGAAGCAGGTTTGGACTTTCTCTAGGCTTTGAAAGCACAACTTTCAAGTTGCTGCAACTTGCCTCTTTTGTGATCAGGAGACAATTGACAACCTTCTAGTTGATTGCTTAGTCGCTAAGCAGATCTGGTTCCGCACTTTCTCGTGGCTTTCTCTTTGCTCCACCTACCATTTCTCGGATCCATGCTTATGCGACTCCTGGTTAGCTGTCAGGAAGGTGGCGCCCAAGGTCCTTCGCAAGCCTATCAACTCCCTGATAGTCCTTATTGTTTAGATGATTTGGAAAGAAGCAGCCTACCGGAGCAGTGTAAATCTGTACATGACAGAAGCATGACTATCTACAAAGTCGTTCCAGATTTTACCTGCAAAAAATAGAAATAGCCATGCCAATTACAAGGGCAACGAAAACCAAAGTGATGGTGATGGCTTTGTCTGGGAGGATCTTGGTCATAGATGAACTTTCTCATGATGAAAAACATGCAGCAGGCCAACAACCTGGAAGTGATGCAGCGCAGAGTTCACTCCTCAAAATCATTGCCTCGTGGAACGCTTAGCAAGGACGGTGGTTCTAGCCAGAAATATAATGGTATTGATGGGGTAGTGGATTGCTCTGGAACCAACGGAGGTTATCGTGAAGATCTGATCCCAGGAAATGCACAAAATCCTGCAAGGGCGCCAAAATATTCTTTTGTTTCGGATTCAGATGAGGATGAAGAGAAGTTAAATTAGTCAACAGTGTCTTGGGCACTGCAGAAGGCAAAGAGCTCGAGGCTGCCAGGTTCAAAATGGTATATGCAGTGAGCACCCCATGAGCTAGCCTCTTTTGCCGTCATCAATCCCACGAAGCTGCCATTCTGAGAGCTATTCTCTGATCATCGCTACCATTTTGGCTTAGCTCTTGTGCAGTGGCTCGAGAATGTTTTTAATTACGTTATCCCCAGTTATCATCTTAAGAAGTGGATTGTCTTAAGTAGTTAGATCGGTGAATGTTGTAAATAATTCATAGAAAAATATAGACAGGAAACACAAATTTGTATGTGAAAAACTCTTACGGGAAAACCACAGGCTCTCAAAGGTAAATCACTATGATGAGAAGAGATTATAATTAAGCGCTTACTCTTCTTGTGGACTATTAGGGTACATATATAGGATGAGGGAAACGAGTTCTACACGGAAAGGAAACCGAATCAAAGTCGGTTACTACAGATTGACACCATGTCTGATACAACCTGCACATGGCCCAGACATCTGTCATGCCATGTCTGGCATGAGGCAACGAAGTGTCCTACACGGACACGGTACAAATTCGGATCAACTTCAATAATCTTCATCTTGAGCCAAATTCCCTCTAGCAATCGAAAACTACAATAAACTCCTCCAATAAAATCAGCATGAATACCTTGTGCGTTGAAAGTCCAAATGACCAATGAGTAATACCAACTAAGTCTGTGCAAAACTCAAACTTAGTGGTAGGAACTGGTTTTGTCAATATATCGGCTGGATTATCATGGGTACTTATCTTACTGACTTTAATATCATAAAATATTGAAATGCAAGATGTACTTTCACAAAGCTCAGTAAATAAACCTCTTTGCCAAACAGCTTCTTTGCAAGTTTCAGAAATAGCCATATACTCAACTTTTATAATAGACAAGGCAACGATTGCTTGTAAACTTGCTTTCCAGTAAACGGTACACCTTCCAACAGTGAACACATAACCAGTGAGAGATATTCTTTTATCCAAATCTCAAATAAAATCATAATCCACATAGCCAATGAGTCTATCTCTAGTATTTTTAAATTGTAAATAAGCATTAGATGTGTCCTATAAATACCTAAAAATACATTAAACTGCTTTCCAATGCTCTTTTCCAGGATTAGTCATGTATGTACTAACCAAACTTAATAATTGAGATAAATTAGGTCGAGAACAAACCATAGCATACATACGCGAACCAACCACACTCGCATATGGAACTATAGACATGTACTCAATTTTATCTTTTGATTGTGGACATAACGTTAAAGAAAGTCTGAAATGTGTAGCTAAGTGAGTACTAACCGGTTTGGCTTTATGAATGTTAAAACAACGAAGAACTTTTATCAATATACCCTTGTTAACCTAAGTATAATTTCTCAAACTGTCAGTCTTTGATGATTTCCATACCAAGAATTTTCTTTGCTATACCGAGATCATTCATCTCAATTCACTGCTTAATTGTGCCTTCAACTTTGAAAATTCAGTCTTTTCTTTCGTAGCAATCAATATTCCACTTCCCCAAACAGAGAAGCATAAGTTGTTTGCCAAGCACCAAGAAGGGGCAAGGAAAGATGCGGAACGTGCTTTTGGGGTACTACAATCCCGGTTCAGCATTGTTCATCGGCCTACAAGACTTTGGAAGAGAAAGAGTGTTGGAAGGATCATGCTAGCTTGTGTGATTCTTCATAATATGATTGTCGAAGATGAGAGGGAGGAGGCTACCATTCATATTGACTTGAATGAGAGCCCAGGGGCATCATTTGCTCTACCTCCTGAAGTGAATGTTGGTGGTAATCTGTGTTTTGCTGATGTGATGCGTAGAAAAGCTGCCATACGTGCTCGTCCACAGCATACCCAACTGAAAAATGATTTGGTAGAGCACATTTGGCATAGGTTTGGAAATAGTAATCATAATTAATCATGGTAGGGCGATACTGAAATCTGCTTGTTCTATTCCTTTTACTCATTAACACTGACCATTGACATAAATCTTATATGTATTTTTCAGGACTGCTATGATGAGGTGACTTTTGCTGGTGCTACTTGAAGGTATACAACTTATAATCTGAACTTATAAGCCTGGAACTAGCCAACCGAAGCCAATTGTTTGCCAAAAGTAAAATCAGCAAGACACATGAATTTATATTATGTTTCGATAGTGTGGCTGTTATATAGAGGCCTACATTGACAATGTCAGAGTGCAGTCGTGGTACTAGTGTTCTTTGAATGGATTAAATCAATATTAGCACTCGAACATATCTAAATATCTCATTGTCCGAAAAATACAGTTGTCATATGAAAAAACAATCGTAGTTCTAGATTTAAGATTTACCTTACTTTTTTTCCCCTTTTCCCATACAGTGACTTAAGGTTGTTGGTGCAATGGATCGGCTGGATGTTTCTACTGGAATCTGAACTATGCCTTTATCGTCGTCTAGATCAATAATTATGGCTTATTGCCAGAGACCTATTTACTATTGTGTTTGGTTAATGTTGTTTTTTTATAGAGACTCATGTAATGTTTAAGTGTCGGATGTTTAAGCGTCGAAGTCCTAGTGCTATGTGCAATCAGTTATCTTGGTTGTGATGTTGCTCGAAAAAAAATTAATTATCTTGGTATTATGTTCTGGTACTATTATTGTGTTTTGGTATGTGCTGATGGCAAGGATGAGCATACGTATATGTGGTTTGTACAAATGGCCACAGAGATGTAGCATACAATAGATCATAGCAGCTGGTGTGCACATGCAAATAATAAATGTCTAACTCTCCTCTACAGCCAACTCTTCCAGCTAGGCTAGTATACCATGGGCTATTGGTGAAGGCTATTAGTTACATGGCATTGGTATAAGCCTGCTAGCAGCCTGCTACTGGCTTACTTATTATCCTTGCTCTAAGGGCATGTACATATGAGCTATCTGTAAACGTATGCCACATATGATTTTAGGTGATGTGGAGGAGACAGAAGGAGAGAAAAAGATTTTGTCTACTATTTAATAGACCGTCTTATAGACAACTTTTTACTATCTATACCATTATATAGATAACACATTAATTGTATGATATTATTACAGGTAACTATATGGACAACACACTATCTATAGATGACATAGAGATATATTACAGACTACCGATATTTATACCATTGTATATGCTCTAATGCCTCCTGTGCAACGTGGAAGGGAGGAGGTGTGAGATGTGGGTGCTGGTATGAAATACGTGGGGTGGAGCAGTTCGGGTAATCGACATGGGAGCCTGACATTGAGGGCCCGCATTATGCGAATACGAGAGGAAGAAGAGAACGACGGATAAACATCCCATTATATTAGTAGAGATAGAGATAATATGTAATAGGCTACGCTAGTCAAACACACACTTATCACAAAATAGTACCACATGTAGTATTGTGTATACTACAATATGCTTATCTTCAAATTTTAGACAAGAGGCATCTGCGATGGCTCAGCCTTATAATTTGGAATTCATTGTTGCTCCGCATGTGATTGGTTGGTTAACAACTAGTACTACTTTTACAAACAAACAATCTCCAAAGCTTGAAAAGGGGGTTTTAGGTTTGTTGGGTTGGATAACATCAGACATCTTTATTTTTCTTTCCTTTGATGATTTGACCTGGGCATGCACGACATCTTGACCAACCTTACATTATTCTTTGATACGCCCCCAAGCCTCAAACTACATGAGTGGCAATGCATGCATGGGCCGTTCGCACGCGTGTAGGCAGTGCGGGCCGGGCCGGGCCGAGCCAACACGGCAAGCCATGGGCTTTCCCTGGTCCAAGTGCCAATCGATGGGCTGTTAGTGGACAAAATGTGAGCCCGTCCCATGCAGAAATTGTTCTAGAACGGCCCGGCCAGGCCCGTTCCATCCATGTACTTGACCTTTGCTACTAAATGGGAATAGTTCCGAATAGTCAGAATTCAGAAACATTCAAGTCTCCATGGACAAGGATGATCCATCCAGCCGTCAAGGTGAGGATTGAGGATCTAGCTAGCGAGCGAGGCTGCCTCTGCCTGCCTGACAGCCTCCTGCATCCGATTCAAGCGGAGTAGCCGATGCAAGGGAGTAAATACTGAATAGATTTGTCAAGTCTCATTCACTCATCATCACTGGGCCGACGCCATGAATGAAAAATGTAGTAGGCTGTCAAGCATTTGCTCTCTCCTGCTGCTGCTAAGGGCACTCACAGTGCAGAAACTATGAGATAGTTTCTATACTTGCCAATTAATGTAGACACTACCCATAGAAACTATACTCCCAATGGATAGTTTCTACAAATAAAATTTTCATCCAATCATCTATCTTCTCTCTCCTATCATCTACCTATCACAGCTCTTTCTATCTTGGTTCCTGTGTAGACATGGTTTCTACATAAGAAACCATTTCCTTATCTCTCCTCCTTAACTCCAATGACACATCAGCATTTTGCTTACTTGGCACCTTATTTAATGCCATAGAAACCATCCATAGTTTCTGCATTGGGAGTGCTCTAAGCATTTACCAGTCTAGCAAATGTAGCCGTGCATGGCACAGGAACACCAGTAATTCCCATTCAAGCCGGCCATTCATCAGTTAATTTGCGTAGTAATGGCAGCTTCAGAAATCATTCAAATCGAGGCGACCAGTACAGTGCGCTGACCTGAGGCCCAGCTCAAAAGGGATTTTTTTAAAGTGGTTTATGGCTAAAAAGTATTATAGCTAGCTGCAAAAATATTGCAGCTGACGGAAGTTTATTTAGCATAATTAAATTTAAAAATAGAAAAAATGTTAGCCCATCACGTATAATGCAAACAAATACAAGAAAAAAAGAACCGGCAAAAAAGCTCAAAAAAGCCAAAAGTATAGAAAAAGACGAAATTTATTAATAATGTAAAATAAGCCAGAAGCCAGAAACTCAAGCCGAAACAAGCGGGATCTGAGTATCTAGTGTGTGCTCTTTTAGGCTGTGTACTGTAACAGATAGTGATAAGGCAAAAAAAAAAAAACCCGGCCTAGAGTACTACTAGGAAGCAACATTAATTGCCTTCATGAAATTTTCCCCGTATCTGGTACCGGTGTGTCATGGCCAATTTCAGTCTTTGTTGCTCCGCGTACTGCTATCCTATCTTGAACCGACGAATCTGAACGAAAATAAACACATTATAGAGCTAGCTAGAATCAAAACTGAAACCCACAGAAGTGTTGGTGCAGAAACCAACAGTTGCTACTTACTAGAGCCAAACAAACCCTAGATTAACAGGTTCAGAACTACTGATAGCAAGCTACAATTGCATGGTAAGCTGGGTAGGAAAAGAAACAATAGTACTGTTATTGCACAGGCATGCAGCACAGCTGGATGGTTCAAATTGTTGAGCATAACGGTAGTTGAGGGGTAAGGAGTAGTCGCTCTCAAGCATTGAATCGGCAAGAGGTAAATAAGGAGCCTGAAGATGCTGCACAAAGTCGCATCACCCTCCTGACAGGTTCATAATTTGGGCACCAGGGAAGCAGGCCCAGAAACTTTGGACAAATTTTACAACCCAAGCTGCAAAGCTCTGAATCTCTCTGGTCCCTCCTTTTCACCCTCTCCCTCTCTTATCCGTAGATCTCATGCCCTCCTTTTCAGCTACGACATACACGTACACATACAGACTCACCTGATGAGTCATGATTAGAGATTAGTGAATAATTGTTTTTGTTTTTCTAAAATTTTTACGTAGTCAATGAAGAACTCATAGGCTTGACCGATTACTCATTGATAAGCTCTCGATCACCTTTGCACGTAGTAGTATGCTACCCTAAAAGTAATCACCAGAAATCTTTATTACATCATGAACCACATTGATTCAAAATGTTCTTCATTGCTATATTTTTGTGGATTTACAAAGTGCCCTCACAAGCGCCCTTAAAAACCCTAGCACAAAAAGTATCTTCCAAAACCTGCAGTTAAAACCCTTAGTCTTTACCTGCTTTTATATGTTAGAGCCCTAAACCATGTTCGACTCAAACACAAATACAAAATCTTATCTCTTCCTCAAATCAAGGGACCAAAACCCTTCGGAACATGGGTTTTATCTCTCAATCCTCTTAGTTATGGACTCCATCCACAACTCCTAACCCAATATGCGACAAAGCCTCCAGATCACAACTCTCGTATCTTTATCACACCTCATCAACCTCCGTGTTGAAGCCTCTAGGACCGCACCGACCGTAACTTCTCTACTTATCACCACTTTTGATCTCCACATGCTTTAGCGTTAACCTGACCACCTCGCATCGCATTCTCAACCGTTTGGACCTCAGATCTTCCCATCCTAGTCCCGATCCTCCTCGCCACGGACCGTGATCATCTCTACGCTCACCTGCACATGCAAAAACCAAAGAAACGTTTTCTTGACACAAGTTCTTTCCAACTTAACCGTCATCAGGACACACACACATACAATCACAACCTCAACTAACCATCAACACAACCAGGTCATCCACAACCACCAATCTCATCGCTATCTAGAAATCAGTTTTAGATCAATCAATACGACTGCTAACTCAACGAGTATTCAAAAAACATAAATACTCGGGAATTACCATTGCTCCGCTCAAAACACTCAGGGATACCAAGCATTGCTACCGACCAGAACCAATGAGTACCAACTTCCGAGTACCGATCGCTACGATTACGAGTACCGTTCCTCCGAACATTGTTCACTAATCACCACCAAGTAGTCCTACCGGTGGCCTAACACTAGTACTCGAAGTACTCAAAGATAGTAAGAGTTAAAGCACTTTGTAACGACCATGAAGTCCATGAGTACATACTGTAAAGCCTACAGCAACCGATTATAAAACTTTCGACTGCCAATCGCGCAGTCTACGACAACCGATCGAAAAGCCAAAAACACCAACATCAAACCACAAAGTCTATGACTATGATAGTAGTCCGTGAAATCTACGACCATCAATCGCAAAATCTTCGACTATCGAATACTGATTAGTAAAGTCTACGACTATCGAGTATTGACCAATGAAGTCCATGACTATCGAGTATCGGCCAGTAAAGTCTATGACTATCGAGTATCGATCAGGCACTATAGCTACAACCATGAAAAAGTACTATAGCTATGACAATTCGCTGGTTAGGATAAAAGCTTACCGATTACAGCACCTCTGGTTCTTTCCTCTCTTTAGACCTCCGTTTCCGTGCATTTTACTTTTCTGTAGGACCGAAATGGCGACAGAGGGGGTGAATGTCGCTTTCTAAAAATCGCCCCAACACGTATCTTCTTCTCCAATAGCTATGGGAGCTATGAAGGTAGAAGACCAGTGCTCACAAGACACCCAGCAGAGCAGAAAAACACAAATACAGAGACCAAGAAGCGAGAAAATCAAATTGGGAAAATTCGCCTCAGCGGTAGTACTGCTGAACGGCGATAGTACTGCACCGAGCGGTAGTACCACCGGTCCGAGCGGTAGTACCTTTGAGCGGTAGTACCTCTCCGGAGCGGTAGTACCTCTCGAGAAAAACAAAGAACGGGATTTTCAAAATCGAGAGATTCGCAATGATTCTTGGATTCTTGGCTTGGGAAACTTTGAGGATAGCTAGGGAACACTCCCAGAAGACTAAGCCAAGAGCCAACTTCAAGAAAACCACTCCAAGAAACAAGAATTTTAGATTTGGGTAAAAATCTGAAATCTTGCAAAAACCGAGCCAAAAACCAAATTACTCCCCAACCGTTGATCCTTTGGCTATGAAATTTTGAGGGTAGCTAATTAATAGCCTCCGGACTCTTCATGCCAAATCTTAAGCTATCTCAACAAGGGAATCAAGATTTGGACAAAAACCTAGAAACGAAGAACATGAACAGAGCAAGCCAAAAATGAAATCTGAGGATTAAATGAAGTTAGCTCTTTGAGAGATCGATCAAATGATCTTGAAGTACTATCCCATCATAGAGCAACTCATTTTGGCACTCCCCAGCAAGCAAGAACCCAAAACAAAGAAAATCACGAAATCACTAAAAAGAGATAACGAAGAACAGAGAGGAGCACGAACAGGAAAACTTCATATTTTCATTCATTGAATCACAAGGAATACAGAGGAGTCCCGATACGCATGGACATTAGGACAAGGTGTGATTACAAGTCTCTCAAACCCTCATCTCCCTCTCAATCCTCAAGAACACCAAGAATCTCACCACTTCTTGGGAGGAAGAACACCCAGAGAGAGGAGTCTCACATTGAAACCATCGTAGAGGACAGAGGGAGCACTACTCTGCCACTACCACAATTCTCACCAACTAAAGTCTAAAGCCAAAGCAAGCCATCAAAATCTCTTTTGACTCTAAAACCCTAATTCTCTCACAAGTGCTCAAAGAGTGCATGCAGCCCCTCCTCTCCTTTTATAGCGCTTGGCTAACGGTCCCGCCTGCTACGCCCGCTACGTCCAACGGAGCCCGCCTCCCGCTTGCACTTTGCGAATTTCCGATTCGCCCCTCCCGCACCTTCCGAAGCTCGCGCCTCTTGCCTCGCATGCTCGCAACCACCTCGAGTCCACGCCGTCTTCGACACATCCCGACCGCTTCGACCTCGCGCCACCGCGCTAGTCCGGTCCACCGTGTCTCGCCACGACTCCAACTCGACGTCCTGCAGTCACACAGACAAGAAACTCGTCAAATAGCACCGCTCGATACATGAAAGCGTAAATACCATTACACTTACCACATATGAAGTCCAAACCTGTCGAAACATTAGAATATGCATCCTAGGCCCATACGACCAAGTTTGACCAAAGTCCGACCGAGCCCGATTGCGCCTCGCAACGACTCGACTCCGAACCACTCAAACCAAACTCAACTGACCTAAACCCTTGTCAATTACTCATCACTCTCATGGGATCACGACCACATGGTCTCTCAATCTCCCCCTTGATGAGTATATTGACAAACTCAGAAAAAGCATTAAGAAGAGTTTGAGTTTGAGGAATCCAACATGGTCCAAAGAATGAAATGAAGCTAATGACCATGTCAACAGAAGGAACACTAGAGCAACAACTGAAAGAGCAAATTGATCTCCAAAGCTCTAAACTGTTCCCAACAGACTTTTTCTTCTCTATTCTCCCCCTTTTGGCAATAAACGCATCAAGATGCAATAGAGAGAATATGACATGTCAATGGATGAATATGGCTGAAATTTGTTTATTTAAGCATTTAGAGCCATGAGAATTATCCATAAGGACCATAATGTAATACACCAAGCCATAACTCAATAAGAAGCTATCTAGATCATGACAACATATATATAAGCCAGCTAGAGCACATAGATGACAATCTGAAATGTAATGCATTTAGTGAGCAAGTCAAGTCATCACTGAGCAAAGTCTAACTAGAGATATCCAAGGATGATCCAGGCCATGTCAATAAGCTAAGCGCAACAAGAAAGCTAATATTGAGTCCAAACAGAGAGCTATAAGCTCAAGAGTGAAACATTAGCTTAAGTACTTGGTTCTTTTTGTATTTTAAGCCAATTGAGCACAAATGATATCTTTCCTTTTGAAACTCAAGGTTGTTGACAACCAGATTTTTGTTTTATCATGTGCTAGACCTCAAGCCTTATGCGACTACTTCAAGCGAAAAGCTTAAGAAGATAGTCTAGGTCATCCAAAACTCCCCCTAAGTTCATGCCAAGTGCAATGGCAAGCCGTCTCATAGGAGAGAATTGGTGAGATCAGTTTTTTCGCACAAAAAGAGATCTTTTTGCATTTTAACAAGTTGTACTAACTTATGCATCATCAAGAGACTAAAACAGCTCAATCTAAGGCTCAATATAGATTCAACGCTCTACTCAGCCTATTTGACATGGCATGAATCATAAAGGGATAGCTCAAGAAAGACTAAACTCAAATGCTAGCATGACAAGTTTAATTTAAGTTGATCAATTTTACTTAACTTATCATGGCAAACGCTAGTCTATACATATGAAGTCATGATAAATTTAGCAAGCTAAGCACAAGTCATGGCAAGGTGTAAAGCACTGAAGCATGTCATAACAGGATAATAATCAAGGCTCAATGCAGATTGATTATAATGCTAGAATGCTGAAAATGCAAGAAAGACCAACTCCCCCTCAACATTAGATGCAACTCTTAGTTCAAGTTGAGTTATGTCACAATTAATCTCCAGAAGCTCCCAATTGAACTCCCCCTGAACCAAAGCAATAAGATCGAGAAGCTGGGAAAGAAAACAGCAAACAGACAGTCCTCAAAGCATAGAAAAGATATGGAGCCAACTATGGCTCAGACTGACTCTCATCTACCCCATATGACACTAGGACTATTAGACCGGTAATCTACCTCACTAGGGAGCAAACACGTACCCTGAAGGCAGTGAGTGGGCTCAACCTAGTGAGAGAAGAGAAGCAGCTAACAGAGCAAAACCCTAGATCACAAGATAAGAGCAAGAAGTCTAAACAGCTAGACGAGAAGACCACTCTAACCTATGCTGGAAGGACTAAACCCAAAGCACCCGCAAATGCAATGCAACAGAAATGAGACTGAAGCATAATCAAATTAGCAAAGCAAGAAAGCACAAAGCTCCCCTCACTATAGTCCATAAGGACAAACCACCCCAAGCTCTCTCAGAGAGTGAAAATCTCGAATCGCCCAAAGGCTTGGTGAAGATGTCACCAACTGTGGTCACTTCCACAAACTGGAGCACTATGTCACCCTTCTCTACATGGTCTCTAAGGAAGTGGAAACGAATATCAATATGCTTGGTCCGAGAGTGTCTGACTGGTTCTTAGCGATGTTAATCGCAAGTGTTATCACAAAAGAGTAGAACACCGTCTAAGGCTAACCCAAAGTCTCGCAGGTCGAAACCATCCAAAATACCGCTACAAAGAATCGCCGCAGCAATGTACTCGCCTCTGCAGCGGGACGTGCAACACCGGATCGCTTCCTCAAGACCGAAAGCGAGAGAAGTGCCAATGAATTGGCAGTGCCGGAAGTGCTCTTCTTATCTATCCTACACCCAGCAAAGTCCGCATCCAAAAGGCTCTCAAAGAAAGATAGGATGAGGAAGAGTACCGATACCATAATCAATGGTAGCTCGAAGGTACAGAAGATGCGCTTCACCGCTTTGGCGGTGAGATACGCGAGAGAAGCCTAAGCGAGCACACGCATACACGGAGAAGTGTATGTCCGGTCTCAAGGCGCGAGGTAAAGAAGGGAGCCGATCATACTTCAACTCTTTCGATCAATCGCTCGCCATCCTCATCCAGGTCAAGAAAGGTCAGAGAAGCCATGGGAGTTGACACCGCTTACCATCACTCATATCGGCGCCAGAGGTCACGAGTGTACTTTCCTTGATGAAGAAATGTACCTCCCGAGTCCGCTTAATTTGGAAGCCAAGGAAGAAAGTCAACTCACCCATCATACTCATCTCAAACTCGGTGCTCATGACATCCGAGAACTGAGAAACCAGAGCATGGGAAGAGCCGCCAAAGATAATGTCATCGACATAGATCTAGACGAGCAGAAGGTCAGTGCCAAGCCGGCGGATGAACAAGGTCTTGTCAACTTTACCCATCTCAAAACCATGACTTAACAAGTAGAACTTAAGCCACTCATACCAAGCTCTAGGGGTTTGCTTAAGTTCATACAAAGCTTTGGAAAGCTTGAAGACATAGTTTGGGTATTTGGGGTTTTCGAAACCAGGAGGCTGCCGGACGTAGACCTCTTCCTCAATAAGGCCATTGAGAAAGGCACTCTTGACGTCCATCTGGTAAAGCTTGAAACCCTTAGAAGCTGCAAAGGCAAGCAGGACTCTAATGGCTTCAAGTCTAGCTACAGGCAAAGGTCTCCTCGAAATCTAGACCTCAACTCGGGAGAACCCTGAGCTACAGTCTAGCCTTGTTCGAATAACCACTCCATCCTCGCTCTGCTTGTTCTTGAACACCCACTTAGTCCCAATAATATTGTGACCTCGCGGGGCTCGACAAGCCACTGCACCTTGTTCCTCTCGAAATTTTCTAGCTCCTCATACATGGCATTGACCCAACACTCATCGGATAAAGCATGAGAAACATCTTTGGGCTCAAAGGAGGCAATGAAAGCGAATGGAGACAGACTGAGATAAGCGATTTTGAGCGGGTAACACGCTCGAAAAGGTCTCCAATGATCCGCTCAAGGATGAGCTTTACGGATATGTCTAGGAGGTCCAGGATGAGATGAAGAAGTGACCTCTACCTCGTGAGTCGACGAGGTAGGAACATAGCCACTAGCTCCGGAAGAGCGAAGGCATGGTGATCACCTCGAGGTGCGATGGAAGACGGCACCTCAAGGGGTGGATGAGGAACAGATCGTAGACAACCGTCGTCTCCATCGTCCTCATCATCCACGAAGATGGTCTCGGATCGCTCTAAAGAACTCGAGATATCAGGTCTAGTCCTGACCGCCTCGTCGAAGGTCACCTCACAGGTCTCTACCATTTTGCTAGACTCGCAGTTCCAGACCCTATAAGCCCGCGAAGAAGGCGAGTAACCTAGAAAGATACCATCGCAAGAGTGTGACTCGAACTTGTCTAGGTACCCGGACTTCAAAACAAAGCACTTGCAACCAAACACACGAAAATGAGAGACGCTAGGCTTTCGCCCATATCTCAGCTCATAAGAAGTGCGGTGCAAGTGTGCCCGAAGAAAAACACGATTTGAGACATGGCACGCGGTGGCTATAGCCTCAGCCTAAAACTTCCGCGGTGTAGAGTATTCATCAAGCATCGTCCTGGCCATCTCGACTAAGGTACGGTTCTTCCTCTCCACAACGCCATTTGCTGAGGGACGTATGGAGAAGAGAACTGGTGCTCTACACCTGTCTCACCACAGAAACTCTCAAAGTAGGAATTCTTGAACTCCATGCCATTGTCACTGCGGATCACTCGTAAGGCACCTGGGAGCTCTCTGAAAGCCTCATCAAAAGACCTCGGAAATGCGAAACGTCTCATCCTTCGAGGCTAAGAAAAACACCCAAGAATACCTCGAGAAGTCATCGACCACAACAAGAACATACCACTTCCCTCCTGCCGATCAAGACTCGAGCTGGTCCAAGCGTGTCCATGTGGAGCACCGTCCTGCATCGGTCATAGTAATCGTGATCGGAGGATGAGAAGCGGCAACCATCTTGCCGTGTCGGCATGGGCGCAAACAAGATCTTTGACGATCTTGAGTTTCGCGCACCACGAATGAGATCGTGTCCGCTAACTTTCGGTCAAATGGTCAAATCCAATATGACCAAGTCTCCTATGCCGTAAAGAAAGGTCGCGGGACTCGAAGCAACTAAACACCGAGAGGATCGCCGAAGACTCGTAAAAATCAGCACGAAAGATCCTCCCATAACGAGAAATCCCGCAACCCAGACTACCCGAAGAATCAAGAATTTTGCAAGTATTTTTCTTAAAGCTCACCTCGAAACCGTCATCGGTAAGCTGAGAGAGTGAAAGCAAATTATACTGCAGCTTACTAACCAAAACTACATCTTTCAAAATGAAAGAATCATTAATGCGCACAGTACCTTTGGCGATGACGCGCCCAGATGAAGCATCTCCGAAGGTGATTGTCTCATCACCTGGAGCACGGGCAAGGGAAGAAAACCAACGGGAATCTCCGGTCAAGTGTCGTGAACACCCGGAGTCTACGAGCCAAACCTTTCCCTTCCTCGCCGTGAACTGAGTCAAGCGAGAGTAAAGTATCGATCGGGGTAAATCAAGAGTGATTTTGGCACCCAATATCGAACAACACGTCGAGCGGATGAAGTCGCCAAGCACGCATCGACCTCTATCTACCCTACGCCTCGTGACTCAAAGCGGAAGGTCCGTGAGCGACCGAAATCGCGCGGTCCGATCGCTACGGAGAGCGAGTCGAACACCGCAACACGCCGATCACGCCACGGTAGCTATCTCGATGGAAGAACCGAGATCTATCCTCGTGACGGCGGAAGTCACGAACAGGAGCAGCATGAGGACGAAAAACAGAAGACTCAGAAAAACCAAGTCCTCGATGCTGCCCAAACCCATCAACAGCAGTAAACCTAGACCTCGTGCTGGTCCTAGGTGCACTCAGGATCTGGGGCTGACCCTGAATACGTCTAGGTGCCTCAGCACGGTCTCTACGCGCAATTCTGGCGCGCCTGAATCATCGATCAACCGTGTGTCCATCCTTCTGACAGAAGGTGCAGTGATACTTCATCCTCTGAGAGGTAGAAGTAGCACGGTCAGACTTCGCCTACTCGAGGTCGAGCGGCAGTGCAATCACCTTGCTGTCAGAAATCCCCTGGACATAGCCCGCTGACTTAAATTGGACTTTCTCGGTCCTGGGCTCGGTCTCGATCACACCTGGTGCTATGGGTGGAGCACGGCAGGTGGATGCTTCGTCATATCATCATAGAAATCATATCCTAGACCCTGATTGAACTTGCAAATCTTGGATTGGTCTAGAATAAGATTGAGCTTCTTCTTGCCGCCTACAAACCTCTCGAGAGTGTTCATAAGATACTGACACTCCCGAAAGAGAGAGGTGCAAGAAGAGCAGGGAGAAGAAGAGACAGCAGAAGGTAAGCGAGCAGAAGAAGAACCAACAGCAGAGGGAAGAATGGCTTGTGCACGCACAGCCGACTCTGAATGGGCGATCCTACTGCTAGCCAGTTGGTTCACGTTCCTAGGCGTCTCCACCTTACCCTGGGGCTTCTCCCCCTTCTCAGCACAGACAATACAAGCAGAAGATTGCTTCTCTAATAGGTCCTTAGTTAGCTTCACACATTTCTCATCCAATGCAATCAAGTCAATTTTTAGTTTATCACAATTTTTGCATGGTGAGCTAACAGGGTCCTTAGAAGCATACTGAGCCATTTTCTTATCATGATCAATCATATCTTGAAACTGTTTGGAAACAACTTCAAGTTTAGCAGTTAACTTGGGACAATTCAAGCATGAATCAATCGGCTCAAGTAAAGAAGCTTGTAGTTCAGCAATTTTATGAGCTGCCCATTTTAAGTTCGTCTTCAAGTTATTGCAATTTTCACAAGATTCGGGCAGATCTAGGAGCATGGCATAAGGTCCTCTAGCAGCAATGTCCTTATCCTCACATGAGGTGGGAGAAGTAGTCTCATCAGTAGTAAGTAGGGTAACAGCCATCCTACTCAATTCTAACTCAGCAAGCAGATTAACATTCTCCACCTTAACAATATCAAGCTCGGAGGATACGCTATCATGCGAGGTCCTTAGTTTCTCCATGTCACCCAACAGAGCACAGCATGTATCACAATCATCACGGGAGGGAGCAGATGTAAGTGAAGTAAGCTCCCGTGATAGTCTATCTACTTCCTTCTCTAACTCAGTACATCTAGCCCTAGCTCTAGCATGAAAACCACCTAGCTTAAGAAAAGCATGATTGAGCTGGTCGTAGGTGGGGCATACCTCGTCCGAGTCGGAGTACAGCTCATTGTCGCTCGATTCGCCCTCGAGGCCATGAAGCACATGCCGAGAAGTCGTCGCCGCCATCCTTGGGCTCTTGGTCACCCGTCCCGTCGTCGTCGCTCCATCCCTCCACCGCCGAGGTCGAGGTCGCCGGCGGTGAGGACGCGTGGAAGAGCTTCTGGCCTTCCGAAGTTGCGGAACTTCTTCTTTCCGCGCCTGAACTGAGGCTTCTTGTTGCGGTTCTTGTCGGTGTAGTCGATCTTGCCCGAACCGCCGAAGTCAGCTTTGCCCTTCTCCAGTTTGGGGCAGTTTGCCCGAATGTGGTTGGGGCCACCACACTCGAAGCAAATCACGGGTCCTCCCCTCTTTCTGTCCCTCCTCTCCTTGTAAGTATGGGAGAATCTTCGAGCAAGGAGGGCCAGTTGCTCATCCGCAAGCTACTCTAACTGATCATCAGTTATGTCACAGAGAGCAGCAAGGGAGAATCCGCAAAGAGATCCAGCAGAAGAGGAACCAGAAGCCAACGTGGGATCAGTGACCAAAGCCATCGACTGTGACTTCGACCTACGAGAGACAACGTCAATCTCGTGAGTCTTGAGGCGCGAGTACAACGCGTCAAGAGTCAAGGTCGAGAGGTCTGTCGTGTCTTTGATGGTGGTCACTTTCATTTCCCAAACACGCAGATCGAGAGCGGTGAGCATCTGTCGAGCATTATCCGAGTCGGGATATGTGAGACCGACCGCTCGGAGGCTGCTCAAGATCTTGTGGAAGCGCGCAAAGCACTCATCAAGGGACTCGCCAGCGTGCATTTCAAGCTTGTTGTAATCACGCTTGAATTGGTCCTGTCGGACTGTCTTGATCTGGGTGGTGCCCTCATGGTATGCATCGAGGGTCACCCAGATGTCGAAAGCCGACGTAAGATGAGAGATGCGATCAAACTCGCTTCGGCTCAACCCCTGGATTATGATGTTCCTTGCCTTAGCATTCGCCTCGACATCAGCCATGTTCCGGCATTGATGTCCTCATCGCAGAACAACATCTGCATTTTTGACCTTGCGCCAGATGGCATACCCCTGAGCCTGGATGTATGTTTCCATTCGGCTCTTCCAGAAGGGGTAATCAATGCCATCGAAAACGGGCGGCTTGGTTGAGTACTTGTCCATCGCCATGGCTCTTGAGACCGGTTAAGATCTATGAATTAGAGCTAACCGGCTCTGATACCAATTGTAGGACCGAAATGGCGACAGAGGGGGGTGAATGTCGCTTTCTAAAAATCGCCCCCAACACGTATCTTCTTCTCCAATAGCTATGAGAGCTATGAAGGTAGAAGACCAGTGCTCACAAGACACCCCAAAGCAGAAAAACACAAATACAGAGCCCAGCAAGCGAGAAAAATCAAATCGGGAAAATTCTGGCCTCAAGCGGTAGTACCGCTGAAACGGGCGGTAGTACCGCTGAGCGGTAGTACCGCTGGTCCGAGCGGTAGTACCTCTCCAGGAGCGGTAGTACCTCTCGAGAAAAACAGCAAACGGGATTTTCTGAAAACTGAGAGATTCGCAATGATTCTTGGATTCTTGG
The DNA here is from genome assembly GCA_036346575.1 of Dendrocalamus sinicus. NCBI lineage: Eukaryota > Viridiplantae > Streptophyta > Magnoliopsida > Poales > Poaceae > Dendrocalamus > Dendrocalamus sinicus. The sequence goes on along the minus strand of CM070672.1, from coordinate 28,930,962 downwards.
CTTGGGAAACTTTGAGGATAGCTAGGGAACACTCCCAGAAGACTAAGCCAAGAGCCAACTTCAAGAAAACCACTCCAAGAAACAAGAATTTCAGATTTGGGTAAAAATCTGAAATCTTGCAAGAACCGAGCAAAAAACCAAATTACTCCCCAACCGTTGATCCTTTGGCTATGAAATTTTGAGGGTAGCTAATTAATAGCCTCTGGACTCTTCATGCCAAATCTTAAACTATCTCAACAAGGGAATCAAGATTTGGACAAAAACCTAGAAACGAAGAACATGAACAGAGCAAGCCAAAAAATGAAATCTGAGGATTAAATGAAGTTAGCTCTTTGAGAGATCGATCAAATGATCTTGAAGTACTATCCCATCATAGAGCAACTCATTTTGGCACTCCCCAGCAAGCAAGAACCCAAAACAAAGAAAATCACGAAATCACTAAAAAGAGATAACGAAGAACAGAGAGGAGCACGAACAGGAAAACTTCAGATTTTCATTCATTGAATCACAAGGAATACAGAGGAGTCCCGATACGCATGGACATTAGGACAAGGTGTGATTACAAGTCTCTCAAACCCTCATCTCCCTCTCAATCCTCAAGAACACCAAGAATCTCACCACTTCTTGGGAGGAAGAACACCCAGAGAGAGGAGTCTCACATTGAAACCATCGTAGAGGACAGAGGGAGCACTACTCTGCCACTACCACAATTCTCACCAACTAAAGCCTAAAGTCAAAGCAAGCCATCAAAGCCTCTTTTGACTTTAAAACCCTACTTCTCTCACAAGTGCTCAAAGAGGGCATGCAGCCCTCCTCTCCTTTTATAGCGCTTGGCTAACGGGTCTCCGCCTGCTACGCCCGCCACGCCCAACGGAGCCCGCTCCCGCTTGTGCGCCTTGCGAATTTCCGATTCGCCTCCCGCACCTTCCGAAGCTTCGCGCTCCTTGCCTCGCATGCCTCGCAACCACCTCGAGTCCACGCCGTCTTCGACACATCCCGACCGTTCGACCTCGCCACCACCTGCGCCTAGTCCGGTCCACCGTGTCTCGCCACGACTCCAACTCGACGTCCTGCAGTCACACAGACAAGAAACTCGTCAAATAGCACCGCTCGATACATGAAAGCGTAAATACCATTACACTTACCACAGATGAAGTCCAAACCTGTCGAAACATTAGAATATGCATCCTAAGCCCATACGACCAAGTTTGACCAAAGTCCGACCGAGCCCGATTGCGCCTCGCAACGACTCAACTCCGAACCACTCAAACCAAACTCAACTGATCTAAACCCTTGTCAATTACTCATCACTCTTATGGGATCACGACCACATGGTCTCTTATTTTCCTTCGCTGGCTTGCTTTTCCTGGAGAATTGCTGGAGAAGGTGTCGTCGCCGGATGCTGCTCCGCACCTTCAGGTGCCGCTCGCCTTTATGGCGTAGTTTGGCCGGCTTCGAGACGGAAAACGACGCCGCCGCCTTGTGTCAGTTTACGATTTCGTGTTATAGATGTTGAGACTGAGCCATAACTTGTGGGGATCTACTAAAAGAGTAGGGTAAAATTATGTAGTCCCAGTATCCATACCATGGCCAGAGCAGGGCGAAGACTTCACGAGTCACGACTTCACGACTCCTTCGGAAGTCGCCTAAGGGCATCTCACCAGTTCCAATATATTTCACCCAAATGCGTCTACTAACATGGGGAAAGAATAGCATGGCGTCAACCAGTCAAGCATTTGACATGCAACAAACACGATTCTGAGCTATTCACTGAAACAATGCTAAAACCTGTTCGAAGATAACTGAACATTGCTGGCTGATAGGAAAATATCACAACAAATGACAGTAACAACCCACATGAACAGGGGCCTGTTTGATATGGCTGTGGCTTATGATTTTTGACTGAAATTTTTGAATTTTAGCTATTTACTACTAGTTTGCTCATACAATTTCCCAACTGCGTGTAGTGACTAATATGTATATATATATATATATATATAGGAAGCCTATTTACTACACTCAGGTGTAGTTACACCTATCATATCTACCATTCATCTTCATCAAGATACCACTCCATATTTTGGGTTATTGGGTTGGTTTTTTTGGATTGCTTCTCGGATGCACCCGTGTACATGGCAATGTATCCGTTTACGCGTACAGACGCTGAGGCATTTAATACCCATTCTGCGTGTGAACGGTTAAATGGTATGAGCCGGGTTTTGTGCAGGCGGTAGGTATGAATTAGTTTTTGAATCAGCGTGCAGATAGCCTGGTTCGTTGTTTAACATTTGAACATATTTGTGATTGCCGGTTAAGGATGTGGAATGTAAGGTTGAACTGTAGTTATACCGGCATAAAAGTGGGTGATAATATTATTTGAATACCCGTGAGAGTTATGTGTATGTATTGGGTTAAGAATTGTACATACTCTTCAGAGCGGTGTAGGCATTGGAGTTGTCGAGATTTGAACGAACTCTATCAGCGAGACGTAATTTTTTTAACGGAGGACTAGGAGATATTGTGTACTCATCTACTCGGTAACTACTAGGTGCTTCTTAAAAAAAATTTCCCAAGACTTCAAAATGGAAATTAATTGAAAGGATTTGGTAGTATGTCCCGTGATTCGCTGGAAAGTCATAGAATGGATTCGGTACGTATCCTGCGCCGTGGTAATAGGCGTTGATTAACGCCTCGTGATTCATTGGTTGCCCTGTTTGGGTAAAATCGTTCCGGTAGTTTAGATACAGATTGTGAGCTTGTGTGTATGTTACTTCAATGGAATAGATCTACCATCAGGAAGGTTTACGGCGAGAAATGACGATTAGTAGTGTGGAGGCGCCGGTATTATGAGAAGGAAGTGCCCAGAATGATGAAACGGAGGGAGATGTAATACCCCTGGAGAGGTAGTATTGCGATTATTTGTAAAATTTCGCTGCATGATGTTATTCTGGAGGTATGTGTTTACAGACATTTAATTTAGTTTTTGCTTTGGCAGGGTTGTCGCAGAATGTACATGCATATAACGCCGGCTACTCCCATTTAGATGGCAACACTAACAAGCAATCAACACTTAGCCAAAAGCACAATAAACAAGTGATAACCATACAATTGTAGAGTGCCAGCTTTAACCGCGTAGTAGTATTCGTAATAAAACAGTTTTTTGCATGTGTTTGGTATGATTATTGTGGTGCATACGCCATTGGTTAGCAGTGAATAATATGTTTGAAAGTGCATAATATCGATCCTGTAAAATAGCAGCATGTGTTCAAATGCTAGTGTCTTCTTTTAGGGAGAAGTTTACAGAAGTTCATAATGAATGTAAAACTCCATAGTAAATCCAAGTGCAGTTTGTGCTTATTAATCCTTCAAGAAATCTAAACTCGGCAGACTTCATGGGCTTATTTCCGATCCCAGGCTTTCAGACATCGATTGACGTACTCTGGAAGTATTGCTTCATTTTTCTTGAATGACAATAGATTTGCCAGAAATTGCTTTCGAAGTTCAAAAGGATCCTGAGATAGCAATGTAGAGTAATTGTTACATATGGACGATTTGAAGGTAGTAGGTTCGGATTGGTATATGGATCACAATTAAGATACTCACATTGCAAGAAGGCATGACGAGGCGAGATCCATCCCAGCTCCGCACGTAGTTTAGAACATGAAGTGAGCAATCCAACCTAGAAAGGAAACTAATTGAGAACATTGATGATTGGAGAATAAAAAAGCAACGGGGCGATGTGTATGTACTTAACTTTTTCTTGAATATTGATATTCGGGGGGAACTCGACCGGCCAATTTGGGATGTCCTCATCCCATTTAGGAAAACAGAGTTTCAAGCATTGAGCAAGTGCTGTAGAAATGACAACCTTAATCTTGGAATGTCTTTCGTCGAGTGATTTGCATGCAATGGTAGTATCTCTCAATGGATCTAAGATACTAAGTTTCTTGCGGTGCATGTCAAATGCATATAGTGCATAGTGATGTGGATGGTGTACAGGAATAAATATCTGCATCAAAGTTGGGTTGTTAATAAATGTATTGACCAATCTGTACTAGTATGTTTATACTAGCAACATACTCCGTTTCGTACAAGCAACATACCAGATCATGATGAGATTGTATATAGTCGAAAAGGAGTATGTATACCAGCGAATAGTCTAAAAAGGAGAATGCAAATGAATGTGAAAAAGGAGTATCAGTAAAAATGAAGAGTTGAATAAGGAGTATGTAAACTGAAGTGAAAAAAAGATGATATGTAATGTTTGGACATATCCTGGCGAATAGAGTATGTATACGTATGTAAGAGGAGTATGTGTTAGTTTGAAAAAGTAGTATGTGGACGTAAGAAAAATAAATATGTATTGTCCAATTTGTAATGCAGTATGTGTATGTACATATAGTCGAAATAGTAGTATGTATACGTATGTAAGAGGAGTATGTGTTAGTTTGGAAAAGTAGTATGTGGAAGTAAGAAAAAGGAATATGTATTCTCCAATTTGTAATGCAGTATTTGTATGTACATATAGTCGAAATAGTAGTATGTTAACGAATGTGAAAAAGGAGTGTTAGTAAAAATGAAGAGTCGAAAAAGGTGTATGTATACTAAAGGATAGTCCAAATTTAATTGATCATGCACAGAGTAACAAAAGTAGTATATGTTGAGTCGAAAAAGGAGTTGAATAATATAATATTAAGATCACGGAGTAAAACCTTCCATTTTGAATATGTACGTGCCCCCAACAAAAAGTGCAAATTCTAGCCTAATCGTGAACTACAACCAAACTAATCAGTAAAAAACAACACTCGTGCATCTCTCTGCAAGAACCTCTTAACTAGCTTTGGAAGCACGCTCCTAATGAAAATTCAGGGCACAAATTAACGGCGCAGCCTATCGGACCTCGGAAGTATGTCGTCAAACAGGAAGGTGTGGAAGCAAATTGAGTATGTGTACGTATGAAAGTGGAGTATGTGTATGTACGATCAGTCTAAAAAGGAGTATGTAAACTATCTTGAAAAAGAGGATATGTACTGTTTGGACATGTACAACAAAGAAATTGCTTTGTTTCCCCACTACTGAGTATATATACTTATGAAATAGGAGTATGTGTCACAGGTTTGTAAAAGTAGTATGTGGATCCCAACTACCGTGATCGACATCGATCAAACTCATCAGACTCCAAAGCTATCAATGCTATCATGCAATGTTGTCTTTGTTTCCTCACTAATGTAGCATGGATAATAATCAAACAACAAAGTGAGCAACAATGATGAAAGTCTTTCCACTTACAAGAACCAACCATTGTTATCTCATGCAGTTCATGTGATATTCGTAACAATCTGAAAGTTCGAATGCCGATCAACACAACGACAGTAGTAGATATTAGAGTATGAAGTAGATATTTTTTTAAGAAAGGTCTTAGGCGGAAGCATAATCCAATCCTATGTTTACAAAAACAGATAGAATTTACTTAAACAAATGTATTGACCAATCGGTACTAGTATGTTTGTACTAGCTACATACTATTTTTTTGTTCAGGCATCATACTAGTATGTTGCTCAGTTGAATTTGGACTATTCTTACGTATACATATTCCTTTGTCGAATCTTCATTTTTACTAATACTCCTTTTCCTCATTCGTTCACATACTACCAAGAACAGATAGAATTTACTTAGGAGGAAGCAGGTAAATGAAGTGAACAACTACCAAGAAGTATTGTCAGTAAGGCAAGAATAGTAGAACAACTAGTCTGAAACAAAAAATGTCTGAATGTGAATGGAGGTATGACCAGTCTAATACCGGCGGTGAGACCTCCCTGATACCGGCGGTCAGACCTCCCTGACACCGTGCACAGGAGAATGAGCACACCGCTTAAATGTCCAGCCATATTGACCTGCAGTTGCCTGCCGGTCTCTGGGCAACCAAACGACTTTGAATCACGGTTGCTCGTTCCCCTGGGCATTCTGTCGAGCACCTTGCAGGCACACCGCAACGGTAGTACCGATTAGCCGCAGAAACCCAGAGCCAATTGCTAAAACACGAACCGTGTACCTGCCTGCTGGGTTAACCGCGGAAGAAAGAGGAAATAATGGATTTTGCCGCGGTACAGATTAATGAGTAGTATGTGCAGGGGATTAATCACCTCACAATTGAACAAGAACGAATGAACGAACCATTATCGAAAAATCCGGCAAATCTACATTGATCTACAAAACCTATTAGGAGTTCAGAACTTCAGAAATCAGCATTAGAAGAAAGGATGACATACCAACCAAATCCTGTGAAGACTTCTCCCCACAAATCGGCAAGACGACGAACCAAGGCTTCCTGGATATTCTTCTCCTCGCTACTCGGCAAGAGGACGCGCGCTTCCTGGATGTTCTTCTCCTCGCTACTCGGCAAGAGGACGCGCTGGCAAGCAAACAGCAACTGGTATCGCCAGGAGGGAAAATCGCCGTGCTGTTTTGGTAGATTGCGCATTCTGCGGGATTTTTCCTGGATTGGGGAAAGGAGTATTGAATATCTCGCTGGGGAAAGGAGTATTGAATATCTCGGTGGGATGTGGATCGAAACCAAAAACCCGTATGCGTTCAAGTCCGTTAGACTATTTGTGCAACACGTATCTCCAAAACATCATCAACGGTGGATGATCCAGTGTAACTACACCCGAGAGTAATAAGGAGTTTTCCTATATAAGAAGCCTCTTTTTACACCTATATATATATATATATATATATATATATATATATATATATATATATATATATATATATATATATATATATATATATATATATATATATATATATATATATATATATATATATATATAAAAAAAATACCTTTTACACAGGTGTAATTACACCCATCTCTAATATACCACCTAAACAAACTTGAAATACTCCTTTTATCACTTTAGATATATTTGTATACTAATTATAAGATACTCCAATGTGAACCACACGAAAAACTTGTAAAGGAGTTCATAGTTTTTAGCGTATTTTGTAAATACCATCATATACGCGCATAAAAAGAAGTATGTCGAAAAATGTACATACCACCTCTGAAAAATTGTTCATACCACCTAGATGGTCTTAAATACTCATATACTATACGCACATACCCTCCGTTCTGAGATACTCCTATATTGCGAGATACGATATAGGGTGTAATTACACCGGTGTAGAAAAGAGGCTTCCTATATATATATATATATATATATATATATATATATATATATATATATATATATATATATATATATATATATATATCAACTTGACCGAAGGCTCTCGGTTTCTTTGCATCATCCGTGAATGGCACTGGGCCCACTCTTCTCGATTGGCGTGAAACTATCGAAACATACTCATTCCTTCCCACTGTTGGACAATCGCCAATATCTGCGGATATTTCCTTCCTAATGGAAGTGATTCAAAACATGTATTGGACCGGTTTTCCTCCAACTCGTGTCAAAGCAAATTCAGTTAAACTCAAACAGTAGTACGAATCTCAAATCATTAGCAACGGTGGATGAAGAAGGTGTAACTACACAGGAGTAATTAATATTTTTCATATATATATATATATATATATATATATATATATATATATATATATATATATATATATATATATATATATATATATATTCAGCTTGACCGAAGGCTCTCGGTTTTGCTGCATCATCCGTGAATGGCAGCTGGGCCCACTCTAATTGCTTCGTGTTTGTTTCCTCTCGCTCGATCTGCTCGCAAATAGAAGCTTCATGGATCCGAAGGTGACTTCGTAGAACCTGGAGGGTTTTTTCGCAAAGAAGCTGAGGTGAGGCGCTTTCCCCCGGTCGTAACGTAGGATGATATAGAGTTCTACTGTTAGTACTGGTTGATTACCCAGCTCTTGCATTCTCTCTCTCTCTCTCTCTCTCTCTCTCTCTCTCTCTCTCTCTCTCGGTTAGTACACGAAATCAACCACTTGGGGATTGCAATGGAGTGGCTCATCTCGACTGTCCACGGAAGGGCCGGCAGCACGTGGAAGCTGCCGGAGGAGGTGCAGAAGCTGCGGAACTCCCTGCCGAGGGCTCGAACCCTGGTAGATCGAGCCGACTGGGGGCGCTTCAAGAACAAGGAACTTGCAGAGCAGCTGCTATTGCTCAAAGATGCTGTCTATGACGCTGAAGATGTAATCGATGAGTTTGACACCGAGAAGCTCAAGACCGAGGTTGAAGGTGGTGTGCTCTCCTCCTTCCGTGCTTTTGTTAAAGATTTCGTCAGAGATAGAGCCGCTCATATTGTTGATGTCCAAGGTAATCTAGATCAGGCCAGTGGAAACATGGAGATTATGCTTAATTCATTTGGTTTAAATGTTGATCCCAGAGAGCTCGGCAAGCCATTGATGCCAGAACAAGGTGCAATGATCAAAGAACCAAGAATCTTTGGGCGAGACCAACAACTTTGTCAAGTGCTCACGTCGCTGGGTCTGCCATCGACGGTGTCTGCAAAGAGGCTAAGAAGAGTAGTAGGTAGAACGAATGTTAGTGTCAATGTCCAGAAGGTGGCCATCTTGCCTATAGTTGGCATTGGAGGTGTGGGGAAGACTACCTTGGCACGGCTTGTTTATAATGACACGAGGGTACAGGGTCACTTCGATTTGAGCGTTTGGGTTTGTGTATCCGACTACTTTGATATTAAAAGGGTGACCCAGGAGATACTGGAGTCCATTATACAGAGAAAAGATAGTGTCCCAAGCAGCTTGAACGATCTGCAAGCGAGCCTGAAGATGCAGCTGGAGTCGAAGAGATTCCTTCTTGTCCTCGACGATGTATGGACCAATGACAAGGAGCAGTGGCAGATGTTATGTGCACCATTGATGCTTGGCCTGCAGGGCAGCAGTATCTTGGTAACCACTCGCTCTAGGCAGATTGCTACCATGGTTGGTTCAATGGAACCCATCCACCTGAAAGGCTTACCTGATAATGTTTTCTTGGAGTTCTTTAAAGCTTGTGCATTTGATGGTTACTGCGCGCAAGATTATCCAAAGCTGGAAACCATTGGTAAAGAAATCGCCCTTAAGTTGTACGGATCTCCTTTGGCTGCGAAAACTTTAGGGCGGTTGTTGAACTTGAAGTTGGATGAGGTACACTGGATGACCATTAGTAAGAGCGAATTGTGGGTGCTGGATCAACAGGCGCATGAAATTTTTCCAGCACTGCAGCTGAGCTACCAATATCTCCCAGCACATCTGAAAAGATGCTTTGCATTTTGTTCCATGTATCCCCAGGATTATATTTTTGGAAGAGAGGAACTGGTTGATGTATGGGTGTCCGAAGGTTTGGTTGCATCTCAAACAAACATTCTTGCCGAGTCTATCGGAAGTAGCTACTTAGACGATCTCATAAGCAGGTTCTTCTTTCAAACTCATCCCAAGATATCTGACCTTTATGTGATGCACGACTTGATGCATGATCTGGCACGGTCTGTCTCTGAAAAGGAATGCTACCTGATACGGGAAGAAACCCACCAACAAAACTTGCCATGCACTATGCGCCACATTTCAATAGAAGTAAAAGATCATGAAGTCACAAGCTTGGAAGGCACCCACAGCATGAAGAAATGGCGATCAATTAGATTTCAACCTTCTACAACGCCCAAAATCAACTGGTGGTTGAATGAGCTAAAGAATATCAGGCTTTTAATTCTAAGAGGATCAAGAGTTGAAGAGCTACCTGAGAGCATTGGTTACCTCAAGCATCTTAGGCACCTTGATTTAACGTATAGTCAGGTTGGCAAGTTGCCCATCTCGCTCTGGAGCCTTTATAATCTACAAGTTCTGAAAGCCGACTATACAAAAGTCACAAGACTTCATCAGGACATAACGAAACTAATAAGCCTGAGAAGGTTGCAATTCCCGGATTTAAGGAAGGCAATCGCCCCGATATCCGATATTGGGAGGCTAACTTCTCTTCAGGACTTGCCTGAATATAAGGTATCAACGAAGAAAGGGCATGGGATTAGAGAGCTAAAACACATGAACCAGCTCCGAGGAAGTCTAGACATCAGTAATATTGGGAATGTCCTGAGCAAGGAAGATGCAGCTCAAGCCAGCTTGGTCACCAAGCATCACCTGGAGAGACTACATCTAAATTGGTGTCCTAAAAAGAACCAGTTGATGGAGAGCATAAACCTTGATAGTGATGTTCTCGAAAGTCTTCAACCCTCTCCAAATCTCAAAACACTGAGAATATATGGTTACATGGGTGATAAATCTCCAAGTTGGCTACAACCACAGAAATTACCTCATGTGGAGACACTCATATTTAGTAGCATCTCTAACCTGAAGGTCATATGCATCTCCCTTCCTTCCCTCAAAACTCTGCGACTTTTTGATACTGAAATAGAATCAATTTCCTCTGGTAAAGAAGATTGTTCAAGAGAACATGGTCACAGTGATGTATGTAGCAACAATACAATTGAGAGTATACCCGTCAGGGAACTGTATATTTTGAGGTGTGGGCAGATGAAAAGTCTCGAAAATTGGTTGGTGCCACATTTTCTGCCATCCATCACATCAATACGTCTAGTGGAATGCTCTAGTCTGAAGGTCCTTCCTGTTGACAAGTTTGTTGGCTTTGTCAGTCTTGAAGAATTGGAAATTAAACATTGTAGGCTTCAGTGCCCAAAAGAAATGATCTTACCTAATTCCATCCGATATCTTTCTTTGGAAGACTGTGGCCAGCTTGATTCGTCAATTCCAAACTGCCTAAATAATCTCAGCTCTCTCACGCTCCTAAGGTTGGTCCATTGTAGCAATGTGGTATCCATTCCCTTGGCCTCAAGCAATCTAGAAACACTCAAGTGTGTGGTTCTTGAGGAATGCCAGGGGCTGTCAACTATTGAGGGGGAGGTAACACTTGGATCAATTAATTATGTGAAGATATCCAACTGCAACAATCTGGCAGAAGTACGACAGCCATATAATATGACAATCTTGCAGCAAGAAATTCAGAACCCTCTTCGGGTGCAACAAGAAATTCACAGCCGTCTTAGACGTTATGGTAAGACCTCTCTCTCCCTCTTTCTGTGCCCCCGCGGGCAATACATGTTTGCTGGAGTAAGCCTGTGATTAAAATTGAGGCACTACATTTGATTAATGTCGATCTTCTCTGCCATTAAAGCAAATTGATGAAATGGGAGCAAATTGTTTCAATATGTTGTTGAATAAAAAAAAAATGTACGCTCATACGTACCCCGTTGAGCAAAATCTTGTAATTAATAATGCATGCTAAGAGATATGGATTCCATTGTTGAAAGTAGGAGCTCAAAGGCCCACTCTTCTCCCGAGACAGCTAAAGTTTTGTTAATGGTGCTTGCTCCCAGGGGCGAAATTATGTCCATGGCAAGGTGGGCTCTAGTTCGGGGCATCAAAAATATACAGTGTATAGCTTAGATATTTTTAGCCCAGCTCGGGATAGAATTATTAGCATTCAGCCTAGATAGTCCAATAGCGCATAGCCTATTTCACATACCGCCAGGCCATCAGCCCGTCACCGTCTCCGCGTCATGCGGCCCATCACGCGCTCTCTCGGCCCAATGGCCATCACTTGACTCTGCCCAATGCCTAGAGCCCCAGAATTGTTAGCAACGGCGCTCATGCCCGCCCCGCCTCCCGACGCTGTCCCGCCTCCCAGCCCGCCCCGTCTCGGCGTCGCCCCCCTCCCGACCCGCCCCAACTCTGATCTCCACCGATCCAGCGCCGCGTCGCCTCCCGACGCAGCCCCGTCTCGGTGCCGCGCCGCTGCCCCGCCTCCAGGCCCGCCCCGCCTCTACAATGCTATCTCTTCAAGTGCAATGCGTTAGCTTAGCTGTACTCATTGGGTATTATGTCATTTTGCTAACTATTATGATTTATTCTTGCAGACATATATTATTGATGCAACAACCACTAAAAGTAATTCTTATGGAGGATTTGAACATACTGGCATTCCTCAACTGGAAGAGTACCTTGTTGTGCACTTCTATCTCTCTGTAAGCATTACATTGCTTCCATTTTGACATGGCTGAATAAATACACTAAATACATCACACTTCCTGCTTTTTATCTCTCACTTTATTCTTTCAAAATGCCTCTCAAGCAAGGCCCTGGTCTGCTGCAAATTGGAAGTTCTATATTGCCTTTTCATTGTTTCGAGGGGCATCTATCTATGCAGGAGTATATCACAGATGGACCATGGTACTTGTCTTTAACTCTTGAAATCTAAATCCGCTTATCTATTCTAATTTATTTGAGCTTGCACACAGGGTAATGCTTCAGGTGGTGAGCGTGCTAGATTTGCTGGCAAGATTGCTAATGCTATGGTTGACCGTGCCTGTGATTTCATAAAAAGAGAAAAGGTCCTGCGAGAACAACCTGCTACGAGTAATTATATTCCATAACCTCATGTCAACAGCCAATTATATTGTACTGTTGTACTGTTGTAATTAGCCAATTATGATATACTGTTGTTATATCGTGGTATGGGTACAAATTGGCGTTAGTTTTAGGTTGTTAGAGTTCAGCCCGGGGCGTAGCTAAATCCTGGTTCCGCCACTGCTTGCTCCATTCTTCTGATTATACGTCTTGTCTTTCCATTTCAGATTTCAAATGGTCGCAACAAGGAGACCTTTGAGTACTAATATGTTGATATATGCATGCTACATGTCTCCAAGATTCTCAATATGGTTGCATTGACTTGCTACTTCACTAGATCAGGTTCCATTCTAAGAACTCTCCAATGCCTATGCCTAACCTTTTCGGGTCTTTTCTCTTTCTTTTATCTGCTGGCACTTGCAACGAAAAATATCAGCATTGTAAAATGAAGAGAAAATATCAGCATTGTAAAATATCAGTACTCAAAGCATTATAAAATGAAGAGAAAGATGTTACTGCATTATAAAATGAAGAGAAAGATGTTATTTTCTACTACATTCAACAGGCAAAAAAAAAAAAGAGGATTGATTCCTGAGTTTTAAAATTGTTAGATTTGGTCATTAAATTATAACTTTATTAAATTTGTAATAGTATGTTTTGTCGATTTTCCATGCTTCTACCAAAATTTCTGCTAAACTGATACAAAGTTTTAGGATACTCCCGCGATGACGTTCGATCGTGCTGGGGCATCACATGGACCGTTGGATAGGCGAGCATCCGCAAGGACATGTTCATTTGGCTAGTGTCACATGCGTATTATTGAAAACAATTTTTAAGGCGTACTTTTGACATTGAAGTGGCGCAACCAACCATTTTTTTCCATCTCTTATCTTCCCTTCTCAAATTGAATTACTTCTCTTCTTGATAATTAGCTGTCTAGCTGAAGCTCTCGTGCTGTATCTCTACTCTTGTGATTAATTAATACATATGCTGCCTTCAGGACTGAGAAGCCGCAGTTCTTGATGAGATCTCGTCGGACATACCAATCAAGATCGTCCTGCTTCACTGCCATATAAATTATTGGAACGGAAGATTGAACTACATTATATATGAATTTTGGTAAACGGGGAAAAATATCTTCATGCCTGAGAATTGTCGTCCATCTGGGTACCACTGGTCTTTTGCAATTGATAACATCGTCGCCATTTCTTCGTAAACTCTGAATGTCGATTTCATGAGCATTGATCAATAAACTATGAAGCTGACACCCTATTCGTTTTCATCGGAAAAGTTGTATAATACATTTTTTTGTTGGTCTTATGTGCTGTTTTTGTACTTCATTTTATCATGCCAACCTATTAACCTTGACTATGTGATGACCATTGTTACCTCAGGGCAAGGACTTTCAGCTTCAGGTTATGTAGTGCAGAGTTATTTTGAGACAACAATAACGTAGTTTCATAGTTTGTTTTGGAAACTTCAGAATTTGGACTCTGTAAAAATGTAAATAATTTAAATTCTGAAAAATCAAATGCCTTTTTTGGGGGGGGGGGTATTTTAGGCCTAAAGCCAAAACCTTTGCATCGTTCAAATTAATTTGTGATAAAACAGTTCATATCTTAGCTTGCTATAGAGTAAAACTTGTGTCGTGGTCCAACTGCGGAAGATGGTACTTCAGAGTCACCATGTGGAAGAAAATCTAAATTTGCTAGTACGAGTTTGTGTGTACCTAGTAAAAATCTCGTAATAGAAACTACTGGGTGTACTTAGCAATTTCTTTGGGAAAAATAACACAAAAATAAAGAAATGCAAAAGAGCCGACATAACCTCTGATTCTTTCGTTTAGAGCTGACACGAAGCAGGTGTGGACTTTCTCTAGGCTTTGAAAGCACAACTTTCAAGTTCCTGCAACTTGCCTCTTTTGTGATCAGGACTCAGGAGACCGAGACAACCTTCTAGTCGATTGCTTCGTCGCTAAGGGTCTGTTTGGTTGCCTGCATATATCTTGGCTCGCATGAGCTCATGCAATGGACATGTGTTTGGTTGCCTGGTTGGCTCTCGGAGCCAAGCCCATCTCATGCAAATTTCTATCCCGAGCCAGGCCCAAGGGGAACGAAGAGAGGGTCCTTCGCTCCTCAGCCTGGCCCGTCGGATGCAAGCGCAGTGCGGAGGGCGCCCGAGGGAAGGAAGGAGAGCGGAAGAGGCGGCGACTCCGCTCGGGTCGGCCGGATCCGGGGCGGAGGGCGAGGGGAGGCCGGAGGGGAGGCTGCCACCGGTAGGGCGCCGGCTGGATCTGGCCCCGGTCGGCCAGTTAGAACCGCCGGCGGCACACTCCCGCTCCACAGGCCGCACCGTGCCGCGCCGCCGAGAGAGGGAGAGAGAGAGAGTGCGTGCGGAGGGGGGACGGCGGCGGAGAGCCCGAGGCCGGTGGAGGGGAGCCCGAGGTCAGCAAGCTGAGCCACCCGCGCACCGTCGTGCCGCCGGAGGTGAGCCCGAGTGCATGGGGAGAGAGAGAGAGGTAGGTGGCAGAGGGAAGGTAGGGGGGCGGCGGGAGAACCACCGGCGCGCCGCCGCCGCGTCAGCACGACCGCACCACCCCAAGGAGAAGGTGAGGGGGAGGAGGCCGGTCGGCCGAAATGAGTGGAGGGAGAGAGAGAGACGGGTGAGGGAGGAAAAGAAGGGATACAGGCAACCAAACACCATCTTTACTCATACAGCTTCAACGGATACAGGCAACCAAACAAGTATATTTGCATGTGCCTAGCTAGGCTCAGACTAGCCAGGATGAGCCATACGAGCTGGTTTGAGAAGATGCGGGCAACCAAACAGGCCCTAAGCAGATATGGTTCCGCACTTTCTTGTGGCTTTCTCTTTGCTTTTCTTGTCCATTTGTCGGATCCATGCTTATGCGACTCCTGGTTAGCTGTCAGGAAGTTGGCGCCCAAAGCCCTTCGCAAGCCTGTCAACTCCCTAATAGTCCTTATTGTTTGGATGATTTAGAAAGAAAGGAACAAATTGTTGTATGTTCACGATAGGCTAACCCTGATCAATTCGGTTTCGGCTTCTGACTTCTGGCTTATTTTTCACTATTCATAAATTTCGTCTTTTTCTGAACTTTTGGCTTTTTGTTGAGCTTTTTTGCCGGTTCTTTTTTTCCACGTATTTGTTTGTATTATACGTAATGGGCTAACATATTTTTTTATATTTTTAATTTTTTTAAATTTAATTATGCTAAATAAGCCTCTGTTAGCTACAGTGCTTTTTTCAGTCAGCTACAGTGTTTTCAGTCATAAGCCATGAGCTTTTAAGCCGAACCGATCACTATGTTGTTCGGGTCAAGCAGGAATTCTTCGCTTGGTCAACCAACAATTCCAAGTTGAGAGTCCTCATTGTTCCGCTAGGCCCTGTCAGAGCCTAGGGCATCTAGCGAGCTAGTCGTTTTCTTCTTTGTATCGTCCTTTGTTTTTTCCTTTTCTCGGCCGCTAGGCTACCTCTGTACCTTTTTACTCTTTCCCCTTAATGAATGAAACATAAATCTCTTACGTTTTCGAGAAAAAAAATTAATTGGGCTAAGTTCTTTTTTACAAATGGAAGGCCACCGGAGAAGTGTAAAATTGTAAATCTGTACATGACAGAAGCATGACTATCTATAAAGTCGTTCCAGATTTTACGAACAAAAAATAGAAATAGCCATGCCAATTACAAGGGCAATGAAAACCAAAGTGATGGTGATGGCTTTGTCTGGGAGGATCTTGGTCCTAGATGAACTTTCTCATGATGAAAAACATGCAGCAGGGCAACAACCTGGAAGTGATGCAGCGTAGAGTTCACTCCTCAAAATCATTGCTTCGTGGAACGCTAGCAAGGATGGTGGTTCTAGCCAGAAATATAATGGTGTTGATGGGTCTGGAACCAACGGAAGTTATCGTGAAGATCTGATCCCAGGAAATGCACAAAATCCTGCAAGGGCGCCAAAATATTCTTTTGTTTCGGATTCAGATGAGGATGAAGAGAAGTTAAGTTAGTCAACAGTGTCTTGGGCACTGCAGAAGGCAAAGAGCTCGAGGCTGCCAGGTTGAAAATGGTATATGCAGTGAGCACCCCATGAGCTAGCCTCTTTTTCTGTCAATTCCCCGAAGCTGCCATTCTGAGAGCTATTCTCTGATCATCGCTACCATTATGGCTTAGCTCTTGTGCAGTGGCTCGAGAATGTTTTTAATTACGTTATCCCCAGTTATCATCTTAAGAAGTGGATTGTCTTAAGTAGTTAGATCGGTGAATGTTGTAAATAATTCATAGAAAATAGAGACAAGAAACACGAATTTATATGTGAAAAACTCTTGTGGGAAAACTATAGGCTCTCGAAGGTAAATCACTATGATGAGAACAGACTACAATTAAGCGCTTACTCTTCTTGTGGACTATTAGGGTACATATATAGGATGAGGGAAACAAGTTCTATACGGAAAGGAAACGAATCAAAGTCGGTTACTACAGATTGACACCACGTCTGATACAACCTGCACATGGCCCAGACATCTATCATGCCATGTCTGGCATGAGGCAACGAAGTGTCCTACACGGACACAGTACAAATTCGAATCAACTTCAATAATCTTCATCTTGAGCCAAATACCCTCTAGCAGTCAAAAACTACAATAAACTCATAAAATCAGCATGAATACCTTGTGCATTGAAAGTCCAAATGACTAATGAGTAATACCAACTAAGTCTGAGCAAAACTCAACTTAGTGGTAGGAACTGGCTTTGTCTATATATCGGCTGGATTATCATAGGTACTTATCTTGCTGACTTTAATATCATAAAATATTGAAATGCAAGATGTACTTTCACAAAGCTTAGTAAATAAACCTCTTTGCCAAACAGCTTCTTTGCAAGTTTCAGAAATAGCCATATACTCAACTTCTGTAATAGACAAGGCAACGGTTGCTTGTAAACTTGCTTTCCAGTAAACGGTACACTCTCCAACAGTGAACACATAACCAGTGAGAGATATTCTTTTATCCAAATCTCCAAAAAAATCAGAACCCACATAGCCAATAAGTCTATCTCTGGTATTTTAAAATTGTAAATAAGCATTAGATGTGTCCTATAAATACCTGAAAATACATTGAACTGCTTTCCAATGCTCTTTTCCAGGATTAGCCATGTATGTACTAACCACACTTAATAATTGAAATAAATTAGGTCGAGAACAAACCATAGCATACATACGTGAACCAACCACACTCGCATATGGAACTATAGACATGTACTCAGCTTTATCTTTTGATTGTTGACATAACGTTAAAGAAAGTCTGAAATGTGTAGCGAAGTGAGTACTAACCGGTTTAGCCTTATGAATGTTAAAACAACAAAGAACTTTTATCAATATACCCTTGTTAACCTAAGTATAATTTCTCAAACTGTCAATCTTTGATGATTTCCATACCAAGAATTTTCTTTGCTACACCGAGATCATTCATCTCAAATTCACTGCTTAATTGTGCCTTCAACTTTGAAAATTCAGTCTTCCCTTTTGTAGCAATCAATATATCATCAACATATATGAGTAAATAAATAGTTGAACCATTAACATCTTCAAATAAACATAGCTATCATAATTGGATCTTTTAAAATCCAAAGATATCACAAAGGAGTTAAATCTCTTATACCATTGTTTAAGTGACTGTTTCAAACCATAAAGAGATTTCTTCAATTTGCAAATAAAATTCTCTTTACTCGGAATGACAAAACCTTCCGGTTGCTCCATATAAATGTCTTCTTCTGATGGACCATGTGGAGGTGACCACATGTGTATGATGAGTAATTGACTTTGGTTTAGGTGAGTCGAGTTTGGTTTGAGTGGTTCGGAGTCGAGTCATTGCGTGGCGCAATCGGACTCGATCGGACTTGGTCAAACTTGGTCGTATGGGATTAGGATGCATATTCCGATGATTCGACAGGTTTGGACTTCATCTGTGGTAAGTATGAGGTTATTTACGCTTTCATGTATCGAGCGGTGCTATTTGATGTGTTTCTTGTCCGTGTGGTTGCGGGGGGCGTGGCGGGTCATGGCGAGACACGGTGGACCGGACTAGGCGCAGTTGGCGCTGAGGTCAGAACGGTCGGGATGTGTCGAAGACGACGTGGACTCGAGGTGGTTGCAAGGCGTGCGAGGCAAGGAGCGCGGAAGCTTCCTGGAAGGTGCAGGAGGCGGCAAACGGAATTTCGCAAAGTCGCTGCGGGAGCGGGCTCGATTGGTTTTAGCGAGCGTAACAGGCGAGACCCGTTAGCCAAGGCTATAAATAGGTTGGAGGGGCTGCATGCCCACTTGAGCACTCCAAGGGTTTTAGGGTTTCCTTTAGTCAAAATAGGCTTTAGTGGTTGTTTTGGCTTTAGGCTTTAGTGGTTGAGGGCAGCAGGTGTGTCCCCTAGCTGTTTTCCTCCTCTCTGTACGTTGTGCTCATGGGTTCTTGAGTGAGGATGTAGGGAGTTCTGTCAATCCAAGCATGTATGGGGAAGTAGAGAGGATGTGAGTTGATTCTCTATTGTAATCGTGGTATCTCTCTTCATCAATATCAATTTGAGATGGTTGTGTTTAAGTATTGATCGATCTTCTGTCTCTCTGCATATTTTTCCCTTCGATGCTCCTTTGGCTTGATTCTTGAGTTTCTTGAATTCCTGTTGTTTCTTGTTGGGAAGGCCCAAAATGGGTTGCTCTATGATGGGATAGTGCCCCAAGATCATTTGATCGTTTTCCCACGAGCAAAACCCAGTTTAATCTCAGAGTTGGAATTTTGAGTTCCTCTGCTCATGTGTAGCCTTCTAGGGTTTTGTTGCAGATTGTGATTCCCTTTGTGAGATCATTTGAAATTTGGCATGGAGATTCTATGGGCTATTAGTTAGCTATCTGCAAAATCTCATGGCCAAAGGTTCAAGGGTTTGATGGGAATTTAAGTTCTTGTGCTCTCTCTGTAGTTTCATTTCTATTTCTAGGGTTTTGGTCTATTCCCCTTTTCTCTTCTCAAGTTGGCATGATCTTTGAGGTTTGGGCTCCTGAGATGATGGCTAATATATCCTCAAAGTTTCAGATGCAAAGGATTTAGGGTTTGAGAGAAATTTGATTGTTGGAGAAGTCCCTGTTATTTTCAGGTTATTGGGGATAATCTGAAATCCTAAGTCTTCAGTTGAATTCTCATGTTATTTGGTCTCTCAAAAGTGTTTGGAATAGATCCTTGAAGTTTTCCCTTGAAGTGATTTAATTCAATTGTCTTCCTCACTTGATTTCGACAAAACCCCTCTCTTGCAAATCTGAAAATCAGCCAGTCTGCTGTCTGAACCCGAGGGGCGGCCTGACTTCAACAAGCCGGGCGGTCAGACCGGGTTCTCAAGGCCGGTCTGACCGGCGTTCAACATGCGGTCAGACCGCCCGGGAAGTATTAATCAGACCACCCCCTCTTAATTTGGCTCTGATTTGTTTGGTTCTTTCTGGTATTTAGGATTAGGGTTCCTCCTCTGTGGGTAAGAGCTTTTCAAGTGTGCTAGCATATCTTGCATAACCTTTTGCTGGTAAAGGAGAGTTCTCTTTCATAGCTTTCAATAGCTATTGAAGGTGATTTTCTCCAGTGAGTTGGTTCCAGTTGGCAATTGACTCCTATGTCTTCATAAGCACTGGTTGCTATCGGAGAAGCTGGAGTGAGTACTTTCTTGGGGTTCAGTTTTTAAGAGTCGACATTCACCCCCCCCTCTGTCGCCATTTCAGTCCAACAATTGGTATCAGAGCCGGTTAGCTCTAATTCATAGATCTTAACCGGTCTCAAGAGCCATGGCGACGGACAAGTACTCGACCAAGCCGCCCGTTTTCGATGGCATCGACTACCCCTTCTGGAAGAACCGAATGGAGACATACATCCAGGCCCAGGGGTACGCCATCTGGCGCAAGGTCAATGTCCGGTTTGCTGTTCCTGCCGATGAGAACATCAATGCTGGGAATATGCATGATGTTGAGGTAAACGCTAAGGCAAGGAACATCATTATCCAGGGCCTGAGTCGTAGCGAGTTTGACCGCATCTCTCATCTTTCGTCCGCCTTCGATATATGGGAGACCCTCGATGCATATCATGAGGGCACCACCCAGATTAA
Source organism: Dendrocalamus sinicus (assembly GCA_036346575.1). NCBI lineage: Eukaryota > Viridiplantae > Streptophyta > Magnoliopsida > Poales > Poaceae > Dendrocalamus > Dendrocalamus sinicus. Next base: position 28,910,414 of record CM070672.1, on the reverse strand, counting down.
GACGGTGCGATAGGACCAGTTCAAGCGAGACTACAACAAGTTCGAGATGCTTGCTGGTGAGTCTTTGGATGAGTGTTTTGCGCGTTTTCACAAGATCTTGAGCAACCTCCGAGTGGTCGGTCTCACATACCCTAACTCGGACAACGCTCGTCAGATGCTTGCTGCACTCGATTTGCGCGTTTGGGAGATGAAGGTGACTACCATCAAGGACACCACGAACCTCTCAACTTTGACGCTTGACGCGCTGTACTCGCGCCTCAAGACGCACGAGATTGACATTGTCTCTCGTAAGTCGAAGTCTCAGTCGATGGCTCTAGTCACCGATCCCACCTCGGGTTCTGGTCATTCTGCTGATTCACTTTGTGGTTTCTCCCTTGCTGCTCTATGTGGCGTGGCGATGATCGCTTAGAGCAGCTCGAGGATGAGCAATCGCCTCCTAGCTCGGAAGTTTTCCCATGCTTACAAGAGGAGGAGGGACGAGAAGAGAGGAGGACCCGTGATTTGCTTGAGTGTGGTGGCCCCAACCACATTCGGCAACCGCCCAAACCGAGAAGACAAAGGCGACTACGACGGTTCGGGCAAGAACGACTACACCGACAAGAACCGCAACAAGAAGACTCCAGCGCACCCACAAGGCAAGAAGAAGTTCGCGACTTCGGAAGGCCAAGCTCTTCCACCGCGTCCTCGCGCGTTCGGCGACCTCGACCTCGGCGGTGGAGGGATGGAGCGACGACGACGGACGGGTGACCAAGATCCCAAGAGCGGACGACTTCTCCGGCATATGCTTCATGGCCTCGAGGGCGAATCGAGCGACAATGAGTCAGTACTCCGACTCGGACGAGGTATGCCCCACCTACGACCAGCTCGATCATGTTTTTCTTAAGCTAGGTGGTTTTCATGCTAGAGCTAGGGCTAGGTGTACTGAGTTAGAGAAGGAAGTAGATAGATTGTCACTAGAGATTATTGCTCTTAATAAGGGAACACTGCAATGATTTTGGGAAGTTGATTGAGCACTCAATGTACTTGCACCGTTGCACGCATGCGTTCATAAATGCGGAGGCCCTGATCAATTCGGCTTCGGCTTCTGGCTTCTGGCTTATTTTTCACTATTTATAAATTTCGTCTTTTTCTGAACTTTTGGCTTTTTGTTGAGCTTTTTTGCCGGTTCTTTTTTTTCCCGTATTTGTTTGTATTATACGTAATGGGCTAACATATTTGTTATATTTTTAAATTTTTTTAAATTTAATTATACGAAATAAGCCTCTGTCAACTACAATACTTTTTTCAACCAGCTACAGTGTTTTCAGCCATGAGCTTTTAAGCCGAACCGATCACCACCAAATATTGGCATCCTATGGCCAACCATCCGTCGTAATATCAAATCTGCAGCGATATTTTGGAAGTACAATGATGTGGAGAGATGCATTTATTTGAGTCTGTTAATCACGAATCTGTGTCTTCCGAGCTGAATACATATTCAGTTGATGTCTGCTGCGTCTTCTAGTTTCAGTTATTAGTTTTTAACTGAAATTGTATAAACAAAAAAACATCGTTATATTTTTATGGATAATATAAAAGAATAGAAAAAACAAAAAAATCTAAAATTAAGAAAGCGACGGGTTTCAAGTATCTTTTGATTTCTAAAAATCGAAAA
>CM070672.1:28753760-28903760 GCA_036346575.1 Dendrocalamus sinicus | reverse complement strand
TGTCTTCAGGATTGAGAAGCCGCAGTTCTTGCTGAGTTCTCGTCGGACATACGAATCAAGATCGTCCTGTTTCATTGCCATATAAATTATTGGAACGGAAGATTGAACTACATTATATATGAACTTTGCTAAACGGGGAAGAAATATCTTCATGCCTGAGAATTGTCGTCCATCTGGGTACCACTGGTCTTTTGCAATTGATAACATCGTCGCCATTTCTTCTTAAACTCTGAATCTCGATTTCATCAGCACTGATCAATAAACTATGGAGTTGACACCCTATTCGTTTTCATCGGAAAAGTTGTATAACACTTTTTTTTGTTGGTCTTATGTGCTGTTTTTGTACTTCATTTTATCATGCCAACCTATTAACCTTGACTATGTGATAACCGTTGTTACCTCAGGGCAAGGACTTTCAGCTTCAGATTATGTAGTGGAGAGTTATTTTTAGACAACAATAACGTATTTTCATAGTTTGTTTTGGAAACTTCAGAATTTGGACTCTGTAAATTTAATTATAAGAAAATGTAAATAATTTAAACTACATTATATATGAGCTTTGCTAAAAGGGGAAAAAATATCTTCATGCCTGAGAATTGTCGTCCATCTGGGTACTACTGGTCTTTTGCAATTCATAACATCATCTTCATTTCATCTTAAACTCTGAATCTCGATTTCATCAGCATTGATCAATAAACTATGGAGCTGACACCCTATTCGTTTTCATCAGAAAAGTTGTATAATACATTTTTTTTGTTGGTCTTATGTGCTGTTTTTGTACTTCATTTTATCATGCCAACCTATTAACCTTGACTATGTGATGACCATTGTTACCTCAGGGCAAGGACTTTCAGCTTCAGATTATGTAATGGAGAGTTATTTTTAGACAACAATATCGTAGTTTCATAGTTTGTTTTGGAAACTTCAGAATTTGGACTCTGTAAATTTAATTATAAGAAAATGTAAATAATTTAAATTCTGAAAATCAAATGCCTTTTTTTGGGGGGGGGGGGGGTGGATTTTACGCCTAAAGCCAAAACCTTTGCACATTTGAACCTCAAGTTTTAATTTTGAAAAATTAGAATTTTGCATGTTCAAATTTTTGTTTTGAAATTACGAAAAAATCAAACTTGTAATGTTTGTGAACTTAATTTCAAATACATATGTATACTCACAGTTCTGTTATACTAGATGGTTAACTCCTGTAACCCGTCAAATGATTACTCATGCGTACTCTGATATTCTCATACTCTTGCCTCCTTGGATTACCCTACATTCACATGTTTACTCTTTGATCTGACAAACTAGCTACCTTCCATGTGGTCAGCGGTTAAATGATTTAGATTTGGTACTTTAGTTTTCATAAACCTGCCATTGATGTGTTAATAAACTAGTCGGATTAAGGATTTTCCAAATTTCGAATTAGAGTTGGAACCTTTTTTTATTTCAAAATAAATATTTGTAGTGTTCAACTTTCAAAATTGGATTCAAGCTTTTGAATTAGCTAGAATTTACGATCATATTTTTTAAAACAAAATCATAAATTTGAGTTCTCAAAATTGCTTGCATATGTTACTATGCTACTATCTTGCTTGCCTCCGTCTGGCACTCTGGTTCGGCCACTATCCTCTAATCAGATGGAATATTTCTTCCCGGGATCTTGGGTTTGATATTTGATCAAACTTGTGAAAGCAAGACCCAGTCCAGCGCACCTCGTTCATCTTTTGAAACAAGTTAAAATTCTTCTGATTAGTCGGGAGGCAGCAATTGGCTAGAACCCAGGTTAAACTCTTATTTAATGGGATTCTTCTACATTAACAGTTGCTCCCAACGAGCTTCAACCTTAAGCGACCTACGGGGGTAAGACGGCCCCCCGAGCATTAGCTTAAGAAGAAAATCTTCTCATGCAGATCGAGTGGCACCATTGACCCCTGCTCCACCCTTACACAGCGGCATCATCGCCCGCGTGAGAACGACCAACGACCTGGGCGGGCCTTAGACCTGTGCTTTAGTGTGGTAGCAGGCGAGGGGATTTTTTTCCCAGCCTGAAATTCGCTCCCACTGGAAGTCGAACCCAGGACCTGGGAGGTGCTACTAGAGCGCTTTAGCCATTACGCTAGAGGCTAGTTCGCACCTGTACGGCAATCTAACAGGTTGAACTCATCCATTCTCAGCACAAACGAATTTGAGCTGGGGTTTCCACCACCACCGTACACCTAAAATTTTTACAACGCAGCAATATATGGACAATTAAATCCAGCTTAACAGCCATGCAAATTTATAGAAACATTCAGAAAGACAGCGTACCTTAGCAATCTCTGTTGTACTAGTAGTGTTGTCTGTAGTCCTCAACCAGATCTTCGGGATACCACTTTGCATCATGACCACTGTTCCAATAGGTCTATGATGAAAAGAAAGCATCCTTGAATAAAATTATTGAAGGAACACTGAGTATGCACGATTTTATATGTTGAGTATGCATTTTGTATGTTGAGTATGCATGATTTATGTAACACCTCGTCTATCCTCTGGGTCCGAAATACTACCACCATTTGCCTACTCTTACCATTCCTGCAACTAATAGAAAATTTAAGCCAACACTAACATATTTAGGGTGCAACGAACAGATACATCATAGTTTTTCTTTTAGCTCTTACTCTAGCATACTAGTAGAGTCTAAAATATACTGTTAGGGGTGCAAACGGATCGGATTCGGACGGATATTGCTTAAACCGTATCCTAATCCACATTTTTTTCCCGGATTCGGAGTCGGATACGGTAAGACCGGATACGAATACGAATTCGGAATATTCGGAGTTTCGAATACGGTATCGTCGGGACGGATATATAACGGATTCGGCTCGGAAACGGATAATATAGACGGATAATACCGCTCTTTGTAACCACACCAGAAATACAACTCGAGAGATAGTGCACTCAATAATCTAGATCCTTGTTTATTTGCAACAACAATATCTTTGGTATCTAACTAATTAAGATCAATCCTAACAATTACACTACATGATCGGTATATTCGATTACATGGTATATTTGGCCATTAAAAACTAATATATGTTGCTGATCGGTACATGATGTGGATAGTCTGCAGATGCAAGAACTTACACGAGAATCAATGCAATACAAATCTCACGTGCGGTAATCTTCAACATAAAAATTGTATACTACAATATCCAACACAGTTGGTTTCGATTCGATTGCCAAACTAATCTCTAGACTCTAGAGGTTTTGCAGATTAATCAACGACCAAAATTCTTTCGGAATCATTGCTAACAAAGTAAGCTACACGCTTGCTTCTAGCTTATAGGTGCTCCAATTTTTATCCATTATCAAACATGCAAGTTATCAGATTTGCACTGGCGAACATCAAAGATTCTTGTTAGTAGAGATAAAGCATAAGATATCGGAAGGAAAATGTCTGACCTCCAAAGACAGCAAATGAGTAGGTTCTACCACTTCATCTCTAATGTGTTTCTTGAGGTTGCCGCATGCACCCTCCCAAGGTTGTTGTATGTTTCATATAAAGCACCATCTCAAGATTCTCAACAAGATCTATAGAATCCAAACCCACATCACTACCTCACTCACAAATCTATAGAATCCAGATCTTGAACTTGCTTACAGGGGAGTAGAGGTCCTAGAGGATGCCGATCGCTTATATCAACAAGATCTATAGAGAGAGAGAGAGGGAGGAAGGGGGAGAGGGGAGCACCTTACGGGAGTTGGGGTCGATCCAGATCTTTGCTTGCCGGCCACTGGAGTAGAGGATGTCGGTCGCTTGGATGCCGTGCCGACGCCCGATGGAGAGGATCGAGAGATAGGAGGAATGGAGGATGCCGTGCGGTGCCCGGCGGTCGCCACTGGAGTCGCCGAGTTGCCGAATGCGGTCTAGCCGTCTAGGTTTGGAGTCAGGAAGGAAATGCCAAATGCGAGCGGGTGGCGAGTGGCGAAGTCACGCCTCACGGAGAGCGATGGGCGGCGATGGGCTGATCGCGGCGATGGGCGCGCGGACGAACAGGCGGTTGGTGACATGGCTCGGATAGTTATTCGATGCGTATTCGGATATTATCCGATTTTCGAATACCGCTATTCGGTCGGATATCAATTATACCAATCCGTTACCGAATCCGTTTACAGATATCCGTATCCGAAACCGAATCCGGCCGGATACCAACCCAGTTTACCGAATTCGCTACCAACCGGATTCGGTATCGGATCGGTCGGAAAAAACCCGACCCGTTTGCACCCCTATATACTGTTAAAAGATGGTACAAGGAGTGCTGCTGGTTCGTAAAATTATTCTTGTGCTACTCCCGCCCGTGCATGTCGTCCTCAACAGTCACATAAAACAATAAAGCAAGAGTGAGTCCACAGACTCAGCAAGCATAAAGCAAAATAGTAAATAACAGGTTTACGAATCAGTCCAGAACCATCACAGTTTCATTTACCACTCGTTTTCATTTAATCTTAAATTCTCATCAACCAATCATTATGCATATGCACATGCACTTCTTTCTTATCTCTTTAGCCTATACCGGTATAGCAGAGTGAGCACCCGTCGATGCTCACTCAGGCCCGCCTTGTTTCCATACGGGGATCATAAGCCCGTCCTTTTTCATACGGGAACCACAGTAGCCCTTTTTTCATACGGGGACCTCATTCTCCACTCCCGTGGAGCGTCCACATGAAGTGGACCTCTGTCAACACAACACTATCATGACATGCATGCAATGCCCAACCGCCCAGGCGACTTCCCAGGCGGCGCGATGGCACGCGGCCGAGCTCCGGCTCGTTGGCCCCAGGCTCACGCCAACCGACCTCCGTTCGCCTCCACCTTCTCCTCACCCTTCCCCTCTCACTCCCTCTCTCCCTCTTTCTCCTGGGCCCAACTAACCACGGCCAGATTCGGCGCCGTCTTCCCCGGATCCAGCCGGTTAGGGCCAGATCCGGCCTCCCCCCGGACCTTGCCTCGGATCCGGCCAACCAGGACCGGACCCGCCGTCTTCTCGGGCGCGCGCAGCCACGACGCCATCAACTGCCAACGTGGCGCCGGTGGGCGGCTCAGCCGCCTTCCCGAGCTCACCGCTCCCTGCAGCGCCTCCCCTACGCCTCCAGCAGTCGGTGGCCGAAGCTCACTGTCTCGGGTTCATGGGCTCACAGGCCCGCCCCACAGTCGGTTGGCTCGACCTTCGGCCGCTCCCTATAGGTTGAGCTCGTCAGCTACGGCTTGCAGCAGGCCGGCCGCCCCCTACTACTACCAGGACGGTTTGCCCCCCATCCCCTTTCTCTGTGTGCTCTACATCTACTATTGTGTGCTATTGTGCTGTGCTATGGCCCCGTAAACAAGGGTGAAAGGTAATGGGCTTTCTTGCTTGCCTAGCTAGAAAAGGAATGGGCAAGGACGAGGTTGGGGTTCCTGCTGGTCGTGGATGGTCCTCCTCTGGTTGTTGTTGATGGCGGCGTCTTGCTGTCGTGGTCAGCACAGGGACACCGTTCACGATCCTCGCTCCTCGCCTTCATCTTCCTCTTCCCCCTTTCTTCCTCTCGTCCAGTATGCTCTTCCTCACTATCTCTGTGCGGTGTGGCTGCCTTTTGCTAGACTTGGTTATGGCCTTTTGCTTTGGCAGAGAAGGGAAAGGAGTAGGAAGTAGGGTGGGGTGGCTTTCTCTGTTGCTTGACTTAAGAAGGGAGGTTTGCGTAGTTTCTGCAGGCTGCAAGGGAGAGGTGGCGGTCATGCAGGCCATGACAAGCATGCAGCTTGCCACATCTCCTTGGACGGCTAGTAGGTGCAATAGGCAGAGGTGTCCTGCTGGCATGCTGGTTGGCTTAAGAGGGGAATGGTCGTGTCTCTCTTGGCTTTGAGCAATGACCAGACTGCCCCCCTTATCCTCTTTTCTTTTCTCATGTGGCTGTCTACCCTAAGGGCATTTTGGTCCAAAGGGCTCTACACTGCACTTTAGAGGTTTTTAGCTGCAGCAGGTAAGTCGGTAAAATGTAAGAATAGGATTTCCTGCGGAATGACGAAAACCCATAACGCGAGACGGTGCCGACTGCCCCTGAACGGTCTGGGAACCTCTGAGAGCGCTACTTTTATTCGGCTCTCTAGACGGCGTCGACCGTCCTTGAATGGTATGGGAACCTCTGCGAGTGTTACTTATTCGGCATTCTAAAACCCAATGGGTCTGACGGCAAAACCCTTCTTTCTTTTCTTTATTCTCTCTTGGATTGCTTTCATTATTAGCATTACTTCTCTTTTGCAATTTAGTGGTATTACAATTTATGTGTTAATGTGCTTAATTTGGAGGTTGAATAGTTTGTGTGTTCATGTGCTTAATTTGGAGAATGAATATAGTTTATACCTTAATCCAGCAGCAGCACTCCTCTGGCTCAACTCCAAACCAATTTCGTGGCTCAACTTTGAATGCCATCTGCTCTGATTGCCAAATAGTACGAAAATAAAACATGCAATACATCAAATGAGATTTTCTCAGTGCTAATTATATAAAATTGCATAGAATAACTCTCAGAAGTAAAATTGTAGATGACCACCAAAGAACTCTGATTTTACTTTAGATGAGAAACACAATAATACATGAACAAATGTGGTTAAGCATATACATAACTTGCAACAAGTGGCCACTATGGACTATGGGATCAATTATTTATTTCAGATGAGAAATTATGCTGTCGGCCAGTCCCCCCTTGAACAGTCGATAGATGCTAAACATCAACTAAAAAGAAAGAAAAGAATGAACCACAGCAACCGATTTTGAACAATAGACGCTTGTCAGCTTGTGTCCAGTGGATAGCAACCATAAAGCCAGAGCACTCCGGGATGCACAATACATGCTTTTGCTAAAACAATCCAATCAGAAAGCTTCAACAGAGAAAAAGAAAGGTGCTATGAAGCTATCAAAAGGTAGATCAAGCACAACGGATGGAGAGCAGTATAACAATGCAAGAGCATCCTGTTCACTTCCAAGGCATTCACCATATGACCCTCTTCCGACCTGAATCTTGAAAGGCTTCTGTATTAACTTCTGTATGTATACTTGAACTTTCACAATAAATCATAAGTTTCATCTCTTATTTAGCATATAGAGCTCATAAACTTTATTGAGAGTAAGAGTATCTCGACCATATATAATAGTATCTCTAAAAATAGAGTACAAATTAGATAGAGAACATAGCAAAATAAGACCAAATCTTTATCGTCATATTTTATCTCTGTAGACTCAATGTTAGCAACAATTTTTTTGAAAGCTATCAAGTGGTTCAACAATGAGGCTCTCTCCGCCATCTTATGGGAATAAAGTTTTTGTTTCAGATACATCTTGTAGGTCAGATCGTTGTCATGCAAATTTGCTCCAGCTTCAGCCATAATGCGGTGGATGTTTCCTTCAAAACCTTCTGTACAATATTATTTGATAGATGAAGATAAATGTGAGATAATGTCTTACGATCTTTAAGTTGCTTCTCACCAACGGACAATGTCGCTAGCATCTTATCGATCTCTAAAAATGCATCATTCAAATTAATTTGTGATAAAAACAACTCATATCTTAGCTTGCTATAGAGTAAACCTCGTGTCGTGATCTAACAGCGAAAGATCGTACTTCAGAGTCACCATGCGAAAGAAAATCCAAATTTGCTGGTATGAATTTATATGTACCTAGTAAAAATCTCGTAATGGAAACTACTAATACACTTCTCAGGTGTACCTAGCAATTTCTTCTGGGAAAAATAACACAAAAAATAAAGAATTGCAAAAGAGCCAACAGCACCTCTGGTTCTTTCCTCTCTTTAGACCTCGGTTTCCGTGCCCTTTACATTTCCTTCGCTGGCTTGCTTTTGCTGGAGAAGGTGCCGTCGCCTGATGCTTCTCTGCACCTTTGTGGCGTAGCTTGGCCGGCTTCGAGACGGAAAACGATACGCCTCAGATTCGACGAAAAACGCCGAGACGATTGTTTTTTGGCCAGATCTTTTAACTCTAATCTCTTATGTTTTGATACGGCTTGTCAAAAATTATACATAAAAAAATAGAAACAAGAGATATGAATTGTTTGACCTTTTCTTTAGAAAGTATTACTCAGATAGTTGCATATTTTTGGCAGGGAGGAGTTGGCGCATGGACTACAGAAGCAAGGCCGTTGGCCTCTGAAAGGCCTTGATGATACATACCTCCATCAGTTAGTAGATTTGTTAGTCTATGAGAAGAATCTAAAAGATAAAAAGTCAAAAAAAAAATCTAAAATTAAGAAAACGACATGTTTCAAGTACCTTTTGATTTTTGAAAATCGAAAACCAAAAGCTGAAGCACTTAGACCGGCCCTAAAATGTGTCAGTTTACGATTTCGTGTTATAGATGCTAAGACTGAGCCATAACTTGAGGGGATCTACTAACAGAGCAGGGTAAAAATTATGTAGTCTCAGTATCTATACCACGGCCAGAGCAGGACGAAGATTTCACAACTCCTTCGGAAGTCGCCCAAGGGCATCTCACCAGTTCCAACATATTTCACCCAAATGGGTCTACTAACATGGGGGAAAGAATAGCATGGCGTCAACCAGTCAAGCATCTGACATGCAACAGAGACGATACTGAGTTATACACTGAAACAATGCTAAAACCTGTTCAAAGATAACTGAACACTGTTGGCTGATTGGAAAATATGACAACAAATGACAGTAACTATCCACATGAATAGGTTCCCAATCCAACAGTTTCGAAAGTTTTTCGTTCCTAGTTGTCAAGATTAGCACTTAGGGACAGTTCCCCATATAATGTACAAGTAGCTGCAAGCTTCCGTGGGCTGTTGCTGCTTGTGGAAGCTGACTAGTATAGCATTAGTTAAGTCATGTAGCATCACTGCACCAGCCTGGTTACTACTAGTTTGCTCATACAATTTCCCGACTGTGTGTAGTGACTAAAATCAGCTTTACCGAAGTTTCTCGGTTTTGCTGCATCATCGGTGAATGGCAGCTGGGCCCACTCTAATTGCATGGTCTGGGAAGCTTCATGTTCGCCTGGACTTGTCACCAACTAGCAGCTTCGCGGGAAAGGCTTTTTAAAAAATGCATATTCGAAGAAACTGAAGCCCTTTTTCGCAAAAAACTGAGGTCCTACAAGGATTTGTAATTTTGGAAAACTGATGTGCTATCCTGCAAAAAGGGGGTCTTTATGGAAATACGAGGAACTATACGTAATTGTTGGGAAGTGGACGGGGTTTTCCGAGAAATAAACGTGGCAGGGTTTTTTTTTGCAAGAACCGAGGATCTGAATGTGATTTCGCAAAATACAGAGGGCTTTTTCGTAAAGAAGCTGAGGTGCGATGCTGCCCGGGGCGCTCCCTGGTCGTAAATGCGAGGACCTGTACGTAATTGCGGAGAAGTGTAGAGGGTTTTGGGAAAAAACGTGGCAGAGGTCTTTTTGTAAGAACCAAGGATCTGAACGTGACTTCGCCGAATCCGGAGGGTTTTTTGGCAAAGAAGCTAAGGTGAGGCGCTTCACGGTCGTAATATAAGAGCAAGTCTTATAATACAGCCTTCAGCTAGCTGTATGAATACTTATAGCTCACTTTTCAGCCTACTCATATAGTAGTTACAGCCAGCTGAAGGCTGTATGACCTACCCCTTCCTCTCACAAAGTTTCTTGGTTCTTGTGCTTCAGCTGGCTGTAAGCTTACAGCCCACCTCTCTTCTCTCTCCTCCTCTCTCTTCTCCACCTCAGTATACAGCCAGCTTATAGCCTCTTATAATATTTGCTCTAAGATGATATAGAGTTCTACTGTTAGTATTGGTTGATTACCCAGCTCTTGCACTCTCTCTCTCTCTCTCACACACACACACACGAAATCAACCACTTGGGGATTGCAATGGATTGGCTCACCTCGACTGTCCTCCCAAGGGCCGGCAGCACGTTGAAGCTGTCGGAGGAGGTGCAGAGGCTGCGGAACTCCCTGCCGAGGGCTCGAACCCTGGTAGATCGAGCCGACTGGGGCGCTTCAAGAACAAGGAACTTGCAGAGCAGCTGCTATTGCTCAAAGATGCTGTCTATGACGTTGAAGATGTAATCGACGAGTTTGACACCGAGAAGCTCAAGACCGAGGTTGAAGGTGGTGTGCTCTCCTCCTTCTGTGCTTTTGTTAAAGATTTCGTCAGAGATAGAGCCGGTCATATTGTTGATGTCCAAGGAAATCTCGATCAGGCCAGTGGAAACATGGAGAGCATGCTTAATTCATTTGGTTTAAATGTTGATCCCAGAGAGCTCGGCAAGCCATTGATGCCAGAAATAGGCTCAATGATCAAAGAACCAAGAATCTTTGGGCGAGACCAAGAACTTTGTCAAGTGCTCACGTCGCTGGGTGTGCCATTGACTGTGTCTGCAAAGAGGCCAAGAAGAGTAGGTAGAACGAATGTTAGTGTCAATGTCCAGAAGGTGTCCATCTTGCCTATAGTTGGCATTGGAGGAGTGGGGAAGACTACCTTGGCACAGCATGTTTATAATGACCCGAGGGTACAGGGTCACTTCGATTTGAGCGTTTGGGTTTGTGTATCCGACTACTTTGATATTAAAAGGGTGAGCCAGGAGATACTGGAGTCCATTGTAGGGAGAGAAGATAGTGTCCCAAGAAGCTTGAACGATCTGCAAGCGAGCCTGAAGATGCAGCTGGAGTCGAAGAGATTCCTTCTTGTCCTCGACGATGTATGGACCGATGACAAGGAGCAGTGGCAGATGTTATGTGCACCATTGATGCTTGGCCTGCAGGGCAGCAGTATCTTGGTAACCACTCGCTCTAGGCAGATTGCTACCATGGTTGGTTCAATGGAACCCATCCACCTGAAAGGCTTACCTGATAATGTTTTCTTGGAGTTCTTTAAAGCTTGTGCATTTGATGGTTACTGCGCGCAAGATTATCCAAATCTGGAAACCATTGGTAAAGAAATCGCCCTCAGGTTGTACGGATCTCCTTTGGCAGCGAAAACTTTAGGGCGGTTGTTGAACTTGAAGTTGGATGAGGTACACTGGATGACCATTAGTAAGAGCGAATTGTGGGAGCTGGATCAAAAGGCGCATGAAATTTTGCCAGCACTGCAGCTGAGCTACCAATATCTCCCAGCACATCTCAAGAGATGCTTTGCATTTTGTTCCATGTATCGCCAGGATTATAGATTTGAAAGAGAGGAACTGGTTGATGTATGGGTGTCCGAAGGTTTGGTTGCATCTCAAACAAGCATCCTTGCCGAGTCTATCGGAAGTAGCTACTTAGACGATCTCATAAGCAGGTTCTTCTTTCAAACTGATCCCGAGAGATCTGACCGGTATGTGATGCACGACTTGATGCATGATCTGGCACGGTCTGTCTCAGAAAAGGAATGCTACCTGATACGGGAAGAAACCCACCAACAAAACTTGCCATGGACTATGCGCCACATTTCAATAGAAGTAAAAGATCATGAAGTCACAAGCTTGAAAGGCACCCACAGCATGAAGAAATGGCGATCAATTAGATTTCAACCTGGTACAACGCCCAAAATCAACTGGTGGTTGAATGAGCTAAAGAATATCAGGCTTCTAATTCTAAGAGGATCAGGAGTTGAAGAGCTACCTGAGAGCATTGGTTACCTCAAGCATCTTAGGCACCTTGATATATCTCTAAATCGGGTTCGCAAGTTGCCCATCTCGCTCTGGAGCCTTTATAATCTACAAGTTCTGAAAGCCGAGGGTACAAAAGTCATAGGACTTCATCAGGACATAACGAAACTAATAAGCCTGAGAAGGTTGCAATTCCCGAGGTTAAGGTGGGCAATTATCGGGATATTCGATATTGGGAGGCTAACTTCTCTTCAGGACTTGCCTGGATATAGGGTATTAACGAAGGAAGGGCATAGGATTTCAGAGCTAAAACACATGAACCAGCTCCGCAGAAGACTAGACATCAGTGATATTGAGAATGTTCAGAGCAAGGAAGATGCAGCTGAAGCCAGCTTGGTCACCAAGCATCACCTGGAGAGTCTAGAACTAAATTGGCGTTGTACAAAGAACCTTTTGGTGGACCCATGTAACCTTGATAGTGATGTTCTCGAAAGTCTTCAACCCTCTCCAAATCTCAAAGCGCTGTTAATAAATGGTTACATGGGTGATAAATCTCCAAGTTGGCTACAACCACTCAAATTACCTTATCTGGAGAGACTCAGATTTGCTGCAATCTTTAACCTGAAGATCATATGCATCTCCCTTCCTTCCCTCAAAAGGCTGGATCTTGTTGATACTGAAATAGAATCAATCTCCTTTGGTAAAGAAGATTGTTCAAGAGAACATGGTCACAGCGATGTATGTAGTATACCCGTCAGGGAACTGTATATTTCGATGTGTGGGCAGATGAGAAGTCTGGAAAATTGGTTGGTGCCACATTTTCTGCCATCCATCACATCAATACGTCTATTGGATTGCTCTAGTCTGAAGGTCCTTCCTGTTGACAAGTTTGTGGGCTTTGTCAGTCTTGAAGAATTGGAAATTAAACGTTGTAGGCTTCAGTGCCCAAAAGAAATGATCTTACCTGCTTCCATCCGATATCTTTCTTTGGAAGACTGTGGCCAGCTTGATTCGTCAATTCCAAACTGCCTAAATAATCTCAGCTCTCTCACGCTCCTAAGGTTGGTCCGTTGTAGCAATGTGGCATCCATTCCCTTGGCCTCAAGCAATCTAGAAACACTCGAGTGTGTGGTTCTTGAGGAATGCCAGGAGCTGTCAACTGTTGGGGGGAAGGTAAAACTTGAACCAATTAATTATGTGGAGATATCCAAGTGCAACAATCTGGCGGAAGTACGACAGCCATATAAGCAGAAATTGAGAGAAATTGAGAGCCGTCTTAGACGTTATGAAACTTATGGTAAGACCTCTTGTCTCCCTCTCTCTGTGCCCCACCCCCGCGGGCAATACATGTTTGCTGGAGTAAGCCTGTGATTAAAATTGAGGCACTACATTTGATTAATGTCGATCTTCTCTGCCATTAAAGCTAGCAGTAGCTGCCATCTTATTGATGAAATGGGAGCAAATCCTACCGGACATATTAGCGGAAGGTTTCCGGGCAGCACGCGAGGCCACGTCGCCCCCTGCGCTCGGTCGGCCGGCGCGTGTCCAGCGGAATTCGCGTACGGCCGGCCGAGCCACTTTCCTCGTGTTTTCCGATAATTACGTAAAAGTCCTTTTTCCTCGCGAAGGTCCCTGCAAGTTTTTTCTTTAAAACAAATTTTTGGATGGCGCCCCGCGGGTTTCTAAAATTACGTATAGGTCCTTATTTACTTACGTACAAGTCCTTACCAGTCCTCGCTTTTTTACAAAAAAACCCTTTGATTTTTCCAAAATTACGCATTTGTTCTTGGTTTTTTTTTTATGAAACTCCCTGCGAATTACCGTCTCTTTTACTTTGGTCCACACGGTAGCTAGCGCGGCGTGCGCCGCGCTTATGCAGCTAGTTGTTTCAATATGTTGTTGAATAAAAAAAATGTACGCTCATATGTACCGCTTTGAGCAAAATCTTGTAATTAATAATGAATGCTAAGAGAGATGGATTCCATTGTTGAAAGTCGGAGCTTAAAGTCCCACTCTCTTCTCCCGGGGCAGCTAAACTTTTGTTAATGGTGCTTGCTCCATTCTTCTGATTATATGCCTTCTCTTTCCATTTCAGATTGCAAATGGTGGTACTAATATGTAGATATATGCATGCTATATGTCTCCAAGATTCTCAACAAGGTTGCGTTGACTTGCTACTTCATTAGATCAGGTTCCATTCTAAGAACTCTCCAATGCCTATGCCTAACCTTTCTGGGTCTTTTTTTCTTTCTTTTATTTGCTGGCACTTGCAACGAAAAATATCAGCATTGAGCAGTATTCAAAGCATTATAAAATGAAGAGAAAGATGTTACTTTCTACTACATTCAACAGGCAAAGAAAAAGGATTGATTCCTGAGTTTTATTTCTACTTGATTTCTGTTTTGTCGATTTTTCATGCTTGTACCAAAATTTCTGCTAAACTGATACAAAGTTTTAGGATACTCCCGCGGATGACGTTCGATCGTGCTGGGGCATCACATGGACCGTTGGATCGGGCGAGCATCCGCAATGGCACGTTCGTTTGGCTAGTGTCACATGCGTATTATTGAAGTGGCGCAACCAACCATTTTTTTCCATCTCTTATCTTCCCTTTTGTTTCTCAAATTGAATTACTTCTGTTCTTGATAATTAGCTGTCTAGCTGAAACTCTCGTGCTGTATCTCTACTCTTGTGATTAATAAGCATGCTGTCTTCAGGATTGAGAAGCCGCAGTTCTTGCTGAGTTCTCGTCGAACATACGAATCAAGATCGTCCTGTTTCACTGCCATATAAATTATTGGAACTGAAGATTGAACTACATTATATATGAGCTTTGCTAAAAGGGGAAATAAATATCTTGATGCCTGAGAATTGTCGTCCATCTGGTCTGGGTACTACTGGTCTTCTGCAATTCATAACATCATCGCCATTTCTTCTTCTTAAACTCTGAATCTCGATTTCATCAACATTGATCAATAAACTATGAAGCTGACACCCTGTTCGTTTTCATCGGAAAAGTTGTATAAAACATTTTTTTTGTTGGTCTTATGTGCTGTTTTTGTACTTCATTTTATCATGCCAAGCTATTAACCTTGACTATGTGAAGACGATTGTTACCTCAGGACAAGGACTTTCAACTTCAGATTATGTAGTCGAGAGTTATTTTTAGACAACAATAACGTAGTTTCATAATTTGTTTTGGAAACTTCAGAATTTAGACTCTGTAAATTTAATTATAAGAAAATGTAAATAATTTAAATTCTGAAAAAAAAATCAAATGCCTTTTTTGGGGGACATTCACATGTTTACTCTTTGATCTGACAAACTAGCTACCTTCCCTGTGGTCAGCGGGTAAATGATTCAGATTTGGTGCTTTAGTTTTCATAAACCTGCCATTGATATGTTAATAAACTAGTCAGATTAAGATTTTCCAAATTTTGAATCGGGGTTGGAACTTTTTTTTATATCAAAATAAATATTTGTGGTGTTCAGATTTCAAAATTGGATTCAAACTTTTGAATTGTCTAGAACTTAGGATCCTATTTTTTAAACAAAGTCATAAATTTGAGTTTCCAAAATTGCTTGCATATGTTACAATGCTACTATCTTGCTTGCCTAAGTCTGGCACTCTGGTTCTGCCACTATCCTCTGATCAAATGGAATCTTTCTTCCCGGGATCTTGAGCTTGATATTTGATCAAACTTGCGAAAGCTTGACCCAGTCCTGCGCACCTCGTTGATCAATTGAAACAAGGCTAAACTCTTCTGATTAATCGGGAGACAACAATTGGCTAGAACCCAGGTTTAACTCTTCTGATTAAGGGGATTCTTCTGCATCAACATCTGCTCCCAACGAGCTTCAAGCTTAAGCATTTTGGCCTGGATCGTTATCCAGAGCTCTCATCACTCATCAGCATTCCAATCTAGGCTACCGTCTCAGCTCTGGATCCACTCCGCCCTCCACTTCTCTCTCGCAACTCAGGAGACTTGTGTCTAGAGCGCATGTACCTGTATGGCAATCTAACAGGTTGAACTCATCCATTTTCAGCGCGAACAAACTTGAGCTGGGTTTTCCACCTCCACCGTACGCCTAAAATTTATACAATGCAGCAAGGTTTTCAACAATAAAGAAAAGAATGAGCCACAGCATTGTAAAAATTTTAGACAATCTAACAGGTTGTCTTCTAGGAGTGCTCTTGCTTTATTGTTACAATGCAACAGTAAAGAAAATAATGAGCCACAGCATCTGATTTTCAACAATAGATGATTATGTCCAGTAGCTAGTAACAATAAAGCGAGAGCACTCCTGGATGCACACTACATGCTTTTGTTAGGATGATCTCCACTCACGGTTGGCCCAACGGCCACCTAGGCCTTGAGCTCGCGCCCTGATCGGGGGCGCCCAACCCTAATGGTTGGTGGGCCCCTGTCACACTGCGCTATAAATATAGGTGGGGGCCGGCGGCTCACTTCACGAGGTTGTACGGAGCCGTACTTCCCCACCGACAAAACCCTAGACCCGATCTCGAGAGGGGGCGCAGCCAGTGACGGGAAGCACCACTGCCGCGCCACCACCGGACTTCACCACCGACGTCTCCCGACTCCACCGACTCCATGGCGGACGCCATTGCACCCGTAACCAAGACCACGGATGGTCGGTAACACATCCTGCTCCCTCTCTTTACTCTCCGTTCTTTTAGATCTACCCGCATCCCACTTTGTTTATACCGAACAGCAAATCTACCCTACCAGATCTACTACTAGTGATCCTGTTTAGAGTCTAACAATGGTATCAGAGCATACTTTTAGTAGATCTAGTTCTTTTGGGTAGAACAAAGAGATTAGAAGGAACAAAAGAGGAACTCTAACCCTAGAACACCCGATGAGAAATCCCAAACCCTAACCCTAACGCAAGATGCGTCGAGAAAGAAAAGGGGGAGGACCTACCGTGGTTGAACCCCGCCGCCGCCTTGCCAGCATGCGGGAAGAACCGCCGCTCGTCGCCACGCGCACGAGCTCCGGATCGGGCACCGCCAAAGGATCGCTCGACGGCGGCGAGCTCACCCTCCGGCGAACGCGCGCACCGGCGAAGGGACCTACGGCGGCGCCGCCGCTCTCTTCCTCTTTGGCCGATGTCGCATCGCCGGCTCCTATGCTGCTGCGGCGGCTGAGAGAGAGGAGAGGGGGAGAGGAATGGGATGGTTAGGGTTTTTCGGGAGCTCCCGGCCGGCGCAAGGGGGTTTTGTTCTCCCCGATCCGCACGCTTCACCGCTGGATCATCTCGGACGGCTGGCGATGGCCGGACCGCCTTCCAGCCAGCGGTTCGAAATTCCGCCCGAGCCCGAGTTGCGGCTGGGCGCGCGCGTAAGAGCGCGCGGCGGTGGCGGTTGTTGGTGGGCCGCAAGCGCGCTGCTACTACTGTGCCGCGCGAATTTTTTCTAAGTCGGGCCGAATGCACAGTAAAGCATAGTTTTTGTTTTATCATTTTCAGAAGCATTCTTTTGATGAATTTTGTTGAATTTGAGATAAAAGCTCTGTTCAAATTTGAATCAAGACGAGAATTTTTTTTCAGAAAGTAGCTAAGTACAATGAAATGCTTCTGATAATGATAATCACAAATTTATTGTTTCCGCTGCGAGCTAAAGTTTATTATCTTCTTATTAAATTCGAACCAACGGGAGAATTTAATTTTGAAGAGCAGAAATTTTTTATGTTTTTTCTCTAATTTTAATTGGAACCAACGGGAAAATTAAAATTAGAGGAATAGTCATATTTATTTACAGTTCATGTTTATAATTTTGCTATTTTCTGACCAAAGTTGATGATAGCAATATTATAAATTGATTTATTTATGAATTTATGCATTAATTCTATCTTCTGCCCAACGGTGATGTAGAATTAATGTACAAGATTTTTGCATGTTTTAATTTTGACCAACGTTAAATCAAGGCATGCAATTATTATATTATTATGTTTCCTCATTTTCTTTGACACTGTTTCAGGACTCAACCCAATGGCATACATCTCGCACATCCCGGCACTTGATGGGAACAATTATCAGTCTGCGAGAAAAGTATGATTGGCACTTGCGCTGTCAGAGAATGACTTAGCCCTCACCTCTCCGTGTCCTACTGAGCCAGAGGACCCGGTGAGGGCAGAAAATGAGACTGATGCTGATTTCACTGCCCGAAAGCATGATCATGCAGAAGTCAGAATGAAATATGATCTTGAGAAAAAGAAATGGGACATCTCGAACCGCAAATGCCTGATGGTGGCTAAGGCCACTATTACAGATCCAATAAGGGGATCTATTCCAGACTGTGACACTGCCACAGAGTATCTACAGAAAGTGAAGAATCATTTTACTGGCTCCTCAAAGGCCACAGCAAGCACGCTGATTAAGAAACTAGTGAATGAGAGATACTCTAGTGGTGGAATAAGAGAGCACATACTAAAGATGAGCACCACGACAGCTAAGCTAAATTCAATGGATATGGGGCTCAAGGATGAGTTTCTAATTCATTTGATTTTTGCTTCCCTGCCAAAAGAATATGACACTTTTGTTGTTAATTACAACATGCAGCCCGACAAATGGGACGTAGAAAAGCTCATTGCAATGTGTGTGCAAGAAGAGGAGAGGCTTAAAACCTCACAGGGTGACTCTGCAAACCTTGTGAAGAACAACAAAAGAAAGAACTTTAATACCAAACCACAAGGGAAACCTCAGTGGGATGGTAACTCTTCCTCTAAGTCACAGGGAAAGGCCCCCCAGTTTCATAAGCCCAACCACTTTACAGTAGACAAGGACACCTGCAAATTCTGTAAGAAGAAGGCGGGACACTACCAGAGGGATTGCCCAGAATTCTTGAAGCAACTGTTGAAGAATGGTACGGAGTGCTTGACACTCAATGAGCTGTCAGTTGCTATCAATGTTGAAGAGCGTGCCAGAGCTAGTGACGGCACAGGAAAGGCTCAAGTCCAAGCTCATTAGGTGGAGGTCAAGAGAACTGGAGGCTCTAGGAAATCAAAATTAAAGAATCACCCCCCAAGTCAGGCTCCAACCAAAAAAATAAAGAAGAAAAAAGAGGACATCATCTGCTTTGTTTGCGGGGAGGCTGACCATAAGGCCAATCACTATCGCAATCGCAAGGGCAGGGGTCCTTCTCCTGGTCAGCACAAAAGCCACAAGGCTGAAGTAAATGTTGCGTTGGCAAGCTCCAGCTCGGAAGAGTATGTACCTCAGGCCTTTATGGCAAGTCCATCTATTGATTGGTAGATTGATACAGGTGCAACTAGACATATATGTACTGATCGATCTTGTTTCTCTTCAATTCAGGGTGAAGGTGGTGGATCCGTCCTAATGGGCAACGGAGCCGCTGCGACAGTATGTGGGATTGGATAGGTTTGCCTGAAGTTTACCTCGGGAAAAACACTCATCCTCAAAGACGTACTGTATATCCCTGCGATGACTCGCAATCTTCTGAGCAGGTCGATGCTTTGCAAGCAAGGAATAAAGCTTGTATTTGAGTCCAATAAGGTCATATTGACCAAGTTTGGTAGTTTTGTGGGCAAAGGCTATGATAGCAGAGGCATGTTCCGCTTATCCATTCTTGATCTCAATAACGTAAATATTTATAATGTTTCCCATTGCAATAAAGTTCATAATATTTGGCATTCACGGTTGTGTCATTATATTTTGAAGCCATTGTGTGATTGAGCAAAATGAGTTTAATTCCAATCTATAATTTTGAAAATGGTTCGAAGTGCAAAGTGTGTGCAAGCCAAGCAGCCCCCAAAACCTTTTCATAATGTTGAAAGGCGAAGCACCTCTATACTTGAACTAATTCATTCTGATCTTGGTGAGATAAATGGAATATTAACTAAAGGTGATGAACAATACTTCTTAACTCTTATAGATGATGTGACTAAGTATTGTTACATTTATCTACTTAAGTCGAAAGTTGAAGCACTTGAACACTTAAAAATCTATAAAGCCAAAGTTGAAAATCAACTAGAAAAGAAAATCAAATGGTTAAGATCGGACTGAGGTAGTGAATATGTCTCACATGACTTCTCTCAGTTTTGTGAAGAAAGTGGAATAATTCATGAAATTACTCCACCATACTCACCCTAGTCTAGTGGAATAGCCGAAAGAAAGAACCAAACTCTTTGTGACCTGGTTAACGCCATGCTCCAGAGTTTAGATATGTCAAACTATTGGTGGGGCGAAGTAGTTCTCATAATAATTATGTCCTAAATAGGGTTCCACCTTGAAATCAGGAGGAAACACCCTATGAAGGATGGAAGGGGAGAAAACCCAACTTATAATTTCTTCGTATGTGGGGATGTCTTGCAAAAGTGCATGTGCCATTACTGAAGAAAAAGAGGCTTGGTCCTGAGACCGTTGATTGTGTCTTTCTAGAATATGCTACAAATAGCACGGCTTATATATTTCTAGTGGTCAAATCCGAGGTGAGTGACATCGCTACAAATATAGTGATGAAGTCTCGTGATGCCACATTCTTTGAGCATGTGTTTCCTATGAGACCCAATGAAGTCATTGGTCATTCTGGTTCAGATGAACTCTCTATTTTTTCTAGTGTGGATAACACCGCTCCAGAATTGAAGTTGAGGAGAAGTAAGAGGCAGAGAACTGAAAAGTCACTTGGCGATGACTATGTCACCTATGTCATGGATGATGAACCACGAACCCTTTTAGAGGCATACACATCCCCGGATGTCGATTACTGGAAGGAGGCAATCCGTAGCAAGATGGACTCCATCATAGCTAATGGAACTTGGGAGATTACTGATCTTCCACCTGGTTGTAAGCCAGTAGGTAGGGGTGGAAAAAAAGCTCGTTAGCTCGGCTCAAAATTGCTTCAATTATACTTGTTAATTGATTAAACATTTAAATGAGTTGATTTCAAATGAATTTGAATTTTGCTCAAGCTCGACTCGGCTCGGCTCGTTAGCTCGTTTATAAAAATACTTCTAAATTATATATAAAATGATATTATATCAAACTATATCAATTTTGAGAAAAGCTCGTTAAGACAAGAACTGGGCTCGATATCCACCCCTACTAGTAGGCTACAAATGGATCTTTAAAAGAAAACATAGACCTGATGGTACTATAGAAAAGTACAAGGCCCGTTTAGTGGCTAAAGATTTTACACAGAAAGAACGAGAAGATTACTTTGATACATACTCTCCTGTGGCTCGCATACCCACAATTCGAGTGCTTTTAGCATTAGCTGTTGCATACAAACTCTAAGTACATCAAATAGATGTAAAGACCGCCTTCCTAAATGGAGAGCTGGATGAGGAGATTTATATGCAACAGCTTGAAGGTTTTGTGGTTGAAGGGTAAGAAAAGAAGGTATGTCGATTGATTAAATCGTTGTATGGCCTAAAGCAAGCTCTGAAGCAATAGCATGAAAAATTCGATAGTACGATGACCTTGGTTGGCTTTTGTATGAATGAAGCCGATAAATGTGTCTACTATTGGTTTAGCGGAGGCGAAGGTGTCATTCTATACCTTTATTTAGATGACATATTACTTTTTGGGACTAACATGGATGTGACCAATTGAATAAAGTCTTCCTTTCCCAGAATTTCAATATGAAAGATCTGGGTGAGGCTGATGTTATCTTAAAGATTAAGCTTATAAAGGGTGAGAATGGGATTACTCTTTCACAGTCCCATTATGTGGATAAGGTCCTAACCCGATTTGGGTTTATAGACTGTAAGTCAGTAGCCACACCATATGATCCAAATGCGAAGTTACATAAGAACACTGGGCATGGGAAGGATCAGCTTAAATATTCTCAAATAATAGGATCCCTGATGTACCTAACTAGTGCAACGAGGCCAGACATCTCATATGCTGTAAGCAAATTGAGTTGTTATACGTCCAATCCAAGAGATGATCATTGGATAGCACTAGAGAGAGTACTCAAATACTTGAAGGGGACATCTAATTTGGGAATATATTATTCTGGCCATCCGGTAGTCTTGGAAGGATTCAGTGATTCTAACTGGATCAGTGACTCTGATGACATGAAGGCTATGAGTGGTTATGTATTCACTCTAGCAGGTGGGGCCGTTTCATGGAAGTCTTCAAAATAGACTATCCTTACACGGTCTACCATGGAGGCTGAGTTAGTAGCACTTGATTCAGCGACTGTAGAGGTAGAATGGATTAGAGAACTCCTTTCTGACCTGCCTGTGCTGGAAAAACCTATTCCAACCATATTGACCTACTGTGATAACCAAACCGTTCTGGTTAAGGCGAAGAGTAGGAAGGACAATATGAAGTCCTCAAAACATATAAAGAGGCGACTTAAGTCAATAAGGCATGCCAGAGAGACGGGTGTCATTTCTGTAGAATACATCCAGTCTGAAAGGGACTTGGCAGATCCTTTCACTAAAGGATTTGCGCAGAAGGCCATCCTTACAGCATCTCAAGGAATGGGGCTTATACCCGTGTAAAGGCTCACATTGGTGACAACCTATCCTAGAAGATTGGTGATCCTATGAACTAGGCTGTAGGACAACAAACTGTATGGGATTAGAGAGCACACCTAACGGGTCTTATTAGTTGCAGTGCTCTTTCTGTATGGAAGGTTGAGCATTAGCTCTTAATGAATTCGATGTCTATATGACTTCAGGAATCGTCCTACAGGATTCCTAGAAGAATTCACCTACATGAGTGTGATTGTGAGGTCGCAATCAAAGAAAGAAAAGGGTATACTTTCTTAAGCACTCATGAGCTAGATACGGGGAGATGACCATAACGTCCCAACCCGAGAGGGAAAGGGCAAGCCACCCAGTACAGAATATGACTTGGGAAAAAATTCTCACACCAAGGTATTGGATCAAGGCGAAGTCCTCCTTTATCTGTGCAGAGTCATAGTCCTTGTCGCTAGGCTTTGGGTTCAAACCCGCAAAGTACCCATCATCGAACAGCTGTATATTAAACAAGACTTTGAGCATCTTTTATCAATTGATAAATTGGTGGAGATTGTTGGTTACTGCGAGGACATTTCGGTATTTTCCCAATTGAGAAAAGAAAAAAAATGAGAGAGAGAGGTGGGGCCCACTTGTCAATGGGCCGGACGAGGAGATAAGGGGAGGAGATTGCGTCTCCTCTCGTGCCTGTTCTCGTGCGCGTGCGCGTCCATTTGGCTTCTCGCGTTTGGTGGAGCGACTTCGACCGCATCGCCCAGGGTGGCCGGGTTAGGCGACGGCGGTGGCGATGGAGGTGTCACCGGCGCGGGCGCTTCGGCGCCAACTATGGCTACAGCCCGCCAGCCTCCGCTTCGCCCCCCTATATAAGGCTCTCCCCTCTCCTTGATGACCGAATGCAACAGTAAGTTCTCCCCTCTCCAATCTCAAATCTCTCTCAGTGGTTCTTCGACCTTGAGTCTTGAGAGCCGCTGGCCGGGTTTTCTCCTATTGCTATTGGCTGAGGAGCACAAATCACTGTTCTAGGGTTTCCCCGTGTGGTTTCCTTGTGCCTTTTCTTGGATTTGGCCGAGAGAAAAGGTGTGGGGTTTACCTCTAGAGATTTGTGGGAGATTTGTGACATGTTCTTGGTGTTCACGAGTGTTCTCGGTCGGAGCACTCGTTGGTCTTGTGCGGCATCAACCCCGACCTTCGTCTCCGGTGTCGGCTACCCGAGGTTAGAGTGGGCATTGTATCTCCGTCTACCACACTCTTCTTCTGCGGCAGCACAGAGGGGTGCTAGGTTTTCTGGGATAGCGTTCCAAGCACGCCTTGCCTCTTATGATTTCTTCACGGTGATTTTGAGTATCACCTCTGCTGCAAGTATGCTGGCTGTTGATTCTTTGCAATTTCATGATCTACTTCACATATTAGTGAGTCTCATCAGTGGGAAATTTGCAAAGAAACTGCTGTGGTCTAATTGCTCTGTGATGAAATGACATAATACTTAGATTATATATGGATGTGATGGTAGATTAATCTTGAGCTTACAGTTAAATATGCTATTTTCCTTTGACTGGTCATCGAACTTGCTGTTCATTTCTTATGATCTCTGTGTTAGATCTGTGCAGTAGTTAGCTTTGATCATTTATGATCTCTGCCGAAACTTATTATCCTGCTGAATCAATAGAATTCTCTTCGCATGAATGAAAGATTGATTTTGAGGGTGCATCTGTACTGTCCAGCAAACTGTTTTCCTGATCTGTTAGCCTTTGGTAATAGCAAGATTTAATTTTAGCTCAAGATCTAATTTATAACTATTATATATAATCAAGATTAGATTTTGTCATGGTGGAGATGACTAAGATTAAATCTTGTGCAACTAGCCTTTTGAGAGCAACAAATAATATTCAACTTGTTGGTAAATGCTGAATCTAGTCATATATGTTAAGTTTTTGTTGAGATTAGCATTTCATTGCACTTGTATACTTGAGGTTGTGCTAGTCTTTAATTCTTATATGGCATTTATATTGGGCATATGTTTCTTTTGCAATGACTTAAAAGATTCATTTGTTTATATGTTGATTCAGTCATTTCTATGCCATTTGAGTCATGCTTGTGTTTTTTTGTTATTTTTGGTGGAATTAAAAATGAATATTTGCTAAATCCGCACTATTTACAACACATATAACCTGGAGTTACAATAGTTATTGGGTCAAGAACTAGTTGTAGATACATAAACGACATGAAAGAACAGCAGCTTGATGCCCTGAAAACTAAGTCCATAGTTTTGCTCGTAAGCTGGTCTTGTAGCATGTTTACAACAAGCTATAGATATGCAATTTTGCAGAAAATACTGGAAAACTTCGTCTTGCACTCATGAAAATGAAGAGCAGAAGACTAGAAATAAGGGAATTTTTTGTACGGATAATCCATTTTTTATTCAAAATTATAGAAATGTACCCGCAGGAAATTTTTTTACAAAATAAGGCTCCAGTCGCCTAATGGTTGGGCGACTGGAGCCTTTCGCCCAACCAGACCGCGACATTTAATAAATCTATTAACCGTACGGCGATTAATTGCAGTCGCCCCACCGTTGGCGGCGCAATCCGATCGCCAAGCGGTTCAAACGAGAGCGATATAAAAACCCTCGGCCGCGGCGATTGCCTTTGCCTTGTTTTCATTCGGCGCGCGAGAGAAGAAGAAGAGAAGAAGAGAGGAAGAAGGGAAGAAGAGAAGGGGGAGAGAAGGAGAGGGAGAGGAGAAGAGGAGGGGGAGAGAAGGAGAGGGAGAGGAGGAGAAGAGGAGAGGAAGAACGTGATTTTCAGGTATTTTTTGTGTTATATTTTTTGTTAGTGTTAGAAAAATAGTTTAGATATTCAGTTTAGAAAATTTAGTTTAGAAAATATAGTTTAGAAATTTACTGTAGAAAAATTAGTTTAGAAAATTTTGTTTAGAAATTTAGTTTGGAAAATTTTGTTTAGAAATTTTGTTTAGAAAATTTAGTTTAGAAAAATTAGTTTAGAAATTTAGTATAGAAAATATAGTTTAGAAATTTAGTTTAGAAAATTTAGTTTTCAAATTTTGTTTAGAAAATATAGTTTAGAAATTTTGTTTAGAAAAATTAGTTTAGAAAATTTAGGTTACAAATTTAGTTTACAAATTTAGTTTAGAAAATATAGTTTACAAATTTAGTTTAGAAAATATATTTTAGAAATTTAGATGTAGTTTACAAATTTAGATGTAGTTGAGAAATTTAGTTTAGAGAATTTAGTGTCGAAATTTTGTATAGTATTTTTATGTATTATTGTAGAAAATTTAGTTTAGAAAATTTAGTTTAGAAATTTTGTATACCATTTTTAATGCATTATTGTAGAAAATATAGTTTAGAAATGTAGATGCAGAAAATTTTTTGTATGTATTATTGTAGAAAATGTAGTGTACAAATTTAGATGTAGAAAATTGAGTGTACAAATTTTGTATAATATTTTTGATGTATTATTATAGAAAATTTAGTGTAGAAATTTGGATGTACAAAATTTTATGTTGAAATTATTGTACAAATTTTGCAGATATGACTCGTGCTGGACGTGACTCCAAGTGGCGGTACGCGCTGTTGGACGAGCACGTGGACCACGTGCATCGCGCTTCCGTCGTGTCCGCCAGGGAGCACGGACGAGCCGCTGGTGGGAGTGGTCCGACACGCACACCTCGCATGGCACGGGACTCGACCCTCGTTGGTGCGAGTTTGCACTACGCCAGCGTTTAGTGCGACCATAAGAACGTTCCGTGCTGACTTTCACTTTGTTTGCAGGCTGCGGGATGCCGGGCTACTCCCTCTTGCTCGGATGGTGCAGACCACGGAGGAGGATGGAGCCGCCTTGGCCGCGGGCGGGGAGCGATCACGACGCTTCCCGTTCGACTGTTCCCTGCTGACGGCTTTGGTGGACCGTTGGCGGCCCGAGACGCACACTTTCCACCTCTCATTCGGGGAGATGACGCCGACCCTACAGGATGTGTCCCTGCTCCTTGGCCTCACAGCCGACAACATGCGCTGGGAGCCTTACGCAGATACGGCAGTGCAGGCCCGCGCTCCTGACGGGCTGTCCGCACTTTGCTGGCGTGACCGGGCTTTCTGGCTCACCCGTCGGAAGCTCGTGTACCATATCTACGTGGAGAACTACGCACCCCAGTGAGTCATGCGGCAATTTGGGCTATGGCAGGCGCTTCCTGTACCAGTCGGACCATCGCTTCCACGGAACGTGCGCGCGTGAGTGGTTGTTTCTGCTAAATATGTACATACTTACTCCTGTGTTCGCAAATACTCACATTACGTAATGGTTTTATACGAGCTGCGAAGGGAGTTAAAGAGGCGCGGATCGGTCGGCGAAGATGCAGCCTTGGGTCGGCGGTGGGAGGGTGCGCTCGGCGATCGCGTGGAGGAGGACCGCCCATACGACGGCGGGGACTACGCGAGTACTGCGGCTGGTACGAGGCGGACACGTACGAGCTCGTACATGTCATAGACCGCTTTGCCACACGTCGCCACTCCGACAGACACGTACCCCGCGCACCTCGCGCGCG
Source organism: Dendrocalamus sinicus (assembly GCA_036346575.1). Lineage (NCBI taxonomy): Eukaryota > Viridiplantae > Streptophyta > Magnoliopsida > Poales > Poaceae > Dendrocalamus > Dendrocalamus sinicus. The sequence continues at coordinate 28,877,114 of CM070672.1, read as the reverse complement.
ACGCTCACATCACAGTACGTTACATGTAATTTCAAAGATTCCCAAATGGCAATGTCGTTTTGATGATCGACCGACCATTTTATGTCTTTGTTAGCCTCTCGTCTGCACGAGGCTACGGTCGTCTCCACGCCCGGCCTCGATCGCCATCCACGGTGCCACCCGACCAGCGTGGCACTACTCCGGAGGTAGTACGTGGACACGTCCTACACCACCTCACCCGGAGTAGCCAGGGGGTTCAGCCTGGGCACGGCCTCCTACACCACCTCACTTCACGCCTCCTCCGCACATCCCCGGCTTCCACACGCAGGGGATGTACGCTCCTCCTCCTACCTCGATGGCGCCCGCTGCGGTACGCACGACATGCAACAAACTAACGATATTAATATTGCAGTACTTACAGCAAGACGGCGTCTCCGGGCCGGGCGATGTGGACCGATTTTTGCGAGTGGCGGGTGGTTCTCCGACACAAGACCGGAGGTTCTCTCGCGATGCCCTCCCGGTGCACCGGAGGGCACACGGCCAAGTGCGGTGACTCCACCAGCGCGAGGCGGGATAGACACCCTCCCGCTCGTTTTACTTTTGAGCCTCGTAACTTTGTTGCACCGGAGGAGGGCCAGCGGGGCCGTATGGGAGGACGCGAGCGCGGTGACGGGGCACACCAGTGGCGAGTGAGGTTATGCATGTAATGAAAAAATACGCGGCATGTTACTCACAGTTATATTATGAAGTTTATTTTTATTCAAACAAGTCTATCATCTCTTCTTTTCGCATTCAATCATTCATATATCAAATCATCTAAAAATTAACATACGGTTCTCCGCTTTGAATTATCATCGTATGTCACTTAACGATGTATGTATCGATCGTTCTCGGTTAATCTTTAATAAAAAAATTTCTAAAAATTTTTACGCACCTACAATATACAATAAACATAAACTTTTATTACAACTCGACCACATTTTTTACCAGTTTAAAACTACAAAATTCACGGGGGATTCATGCAGTCGCCTAATGGAATGGTGACTGCATGCAAGTCGCCTAATCGTATGGCGATCGCATGAAAGTCGCCATACGGAAGAGCGATGGATGCGATCGCTCGGCGTCTTGGCGGCGAGATATTGTGCCACGATGCGGTTGGTGAAGGCTCGATCGCCCAACCATTAGCGGATGGAGCCTATTTTTGTAAAAAAATTTCCCGCGGGTATATTTCTGTAATTTCGAATAAAAAATGGATTATCCATACAAAAAAATTCAGAAATAAGGTGCATGCTAGATTGGTAGTGTTTTTGCTCATCGTGAGTGGATTCTTTAGTACAAGAAACTGAGGCCGTTTCTTTATCTGATCTCAACTTTTTAGAAGATTCATGTGCATCAGCAGATCAGCTGAATTATCCTGATTCGTAGTAACCAGCTGCAACATGGTTGCCGTATTTATAGCTACAATAAAAGATAAAGCGTGTCTTTCAGTGGGTGATCCATCATACTAGACAGGCAAATTACTTGCCCATAAGCAGATTATGTTATAGCGGTTGCACTTAGCAGAAAGCTAGAAACAAATCCCCTGTGGCAACACGAGGAGATAATCAAAATTTTAAGCACCGAATTAATATGCAAGCACATGGTGTACTGCCTGGTGATGATGCTGGGTTATCATATACAAGTTCAATTTATGATGTAATTAATTTCTTTTCCTTTGTAATGATATTTTCCTCTTGTATGTTCATGATTTCATGATATATATTGTTCTTATTGATACTGATCTGATATGGATGATATTTCCTAAACTGGGTATGTCTCAAAACAAAACGTATTAGTCATCAAGTTGGAGTTCAATAATTTCATCCCATGCAATTCTCATCTAGCATGCAACAGACACGATTCTGAGTTGTTCATCGAAACAATGCTAAAATGTGTTCAAAGATAACTGAACACTGCTGGCTGATTGAAAAATATCACAACAAATGACAGTAAATACCCATATGAATAGGTTCCCAATCCAACAGTTCCGAAATTTTTTCATTCCTAGCTATCAAGATTAGCATACATTTGGGACAGTTCCCTATATTATGTACAAGTAGCTGCAAACCCGTGCTGCTGGCTTGCTAGTACCTGTTCCACGGGCTGTGGCTGTTTGTGGGCCTGATCATATTGAATTCTAAAAATTATTTTTTATACTAAATAGTTTTTTTACGGTACCAAACTTTTAAACAAAGTGCTTTTTATACATTGCAGGTACTTAATTTATATCAGCCAAAATTACACGCGAGTGTCTATCTCTCTACAAACTGAAAAAACGACTCATTCCAAAAGCTTGGTCTCACACATGCGTTCAGATTGTTGGAAAACCACTCATTCCAAAAGTTTGGTCTCACACATGAGCTCAGATGGGCCTGGGCGACAGTAGTCGATCTCCTAGCGCTTGGTGGAACAAGGTTCCAAAAGGACAACCCCCAAACCCTCGAATCGCGCTGTTGCGCGCGCGACCCGATCCAGGCGGCGCGCGCGCGCTCCGCCGTGGCGGCGAGCTCGTCCTCGCCGAGTTCCTCGGCGTCTGGACCTGGCCCTACCCGGAAGCGCTTCCACTTCCCGCGCCTCCGCCGGCCGGGCGTCCCAGCGGGCCTCTGTCCGGCGAGTGCGCGCTGCCGTGGAGGCGCGGAGGCGGTGTTCGGGCGCCGGAGGAGGTGAAGCGGGAGCCGGGAGGTGGTTCCAGGAGGAGGATCGGGTGGTCGGGAGGAGTTCTCTGGTTCCGGCCGGTGAGCTCCGACATGGATCGGTCTTTGGGCGCGGCTCGCCCGGCTCGGCGTCACCGTGCGTTCGAGGCGCTGGAGGGACGGCCGGTGAAGGTGGCTGCCAAGCGGCGGTCGTCGGCGGCTCCCGAGGCTGGTGGCGGCAAGGTGTTCGACCTTTTTCCCAACCGGTCCTAGTTTCAGTGCGTCTTGCTCGCCTCCTCTAGTCCTCGTTTTTTCTTTCCCTCTCTCCGTTTCTTCAGCGGTGTGAGCTGGGAGCTAGTATCCATTCAGTGAAGCTCGGTTAATGGTGGATTTGACCCGTTTTGATGGAGGTGGCTCAATGTGCGCTAAGTCGCAATCCCATGTTGAGCAGGAATGGATTGGGGTGTTGCCAAGAAGGCAATCAGCGCCTGATCTCCTCAAGTTCTCTGCTCCGCTAGTCGGAGATAGAAATTTCTCGAGTAGATCAAAATTTTGGGCAGCAGATGGGGAGGATAGCTCTGAGGAAGAAGATGAAGCTGCTAGTACTGTTTCATCTAATTCAGGTTCAGAATTTATTCGAGATGCTTTGCGAGTGGGTTTCTCAGTAGACGAATTGATCAGAGCTGAGGCAATGCTGTGTCGAAAACATTGAGTCTCAGAAATTTGGCTCGGTTGGTGTGGGGCTGGCCATGTGAGGCATCCTAGGCCTCTACCATCAAGGATAACCGAGAAGGTAGCGGACTGGCGTTTGTCCTCAAAAATTGGTCCTTGGAAAGGCCCCTTACCTAAGTTTGATCGGTCTTGATTAGTAGTGGGAGAGATTAAAGTTAAGGACATGAGGAAGGTTAATCTTGGTAAACAGGTTGCCCCGAATGAGTGGTGTCGGGCGCGAAGAGGTATGTGGGCGGCGGTGTCGTCGTGCAGGCCAACTTGTTTTGGCCCAAACTGAAAGACGACGTTTGGCCCGCTCTGGTGTGATCCGGATTGGGAGCAGGTCGGTCCGTTTTCCAGCCGGGCTGTGTGAGCTTTTCTCCCGGGGAGGACGCTTTCGTCCCAGGTTTCTCGCCTCATCTCACAACTGTTCGTCTGCCTGCGGCGTTTCGTTGCTAGCGGACAGACCTGGGTTGCAAGGAGCCGGGGGCGGTGTTGAAGCCGTCGGCAACAGTTGCGCTCAGGGTGATGCGATGGATAGTGGTGTGCACAAGGGAAGACTTGGCTACCAGGTGGGCGGCTCTAGTCCTGATTGTGGTGGCCTTGCTGGGCGCTTTGGCCGCGGCGGCGCAGGCTTTTATGCAGCGGCAACGACCAGCATTCCAGCTGGCCAGTGGGGTGGTTTGCCGTCGTCGCAGGGTCCAACAAGAAAGGCTACTTCCCAGGCGACCCTTGAGGCAAATATTAAAGTTATGGCAGAGCAGATTAAAGAACTTGAAGCAAAAATTAAAGGTATGGAGGTTCGGATACTGGATATGGCTTGTGATCTCAAAATTAACAACAAGTGTTGTAACAAGGTTCTTGTGGAGAATGATAATGTTCTTGTTGACGAGTTGGTGGAAGTTGTGTTCACTGATGAGGATGGTGATTTGCTAAGTGTTGAGGGAGATGGAGCAGCAGCATCTAATGATGTTGCGGTGCTCCAAGCACCGATGGAGGAGCGGGTACTCCACGGGCTGACGCCGGCAGGTGCTGGCCAACGGCTGGCTGCGCCGGAAGGCGCTCGTCAGCTGCCTGATGCAGCAAGGTTGTAGTACCCGGCCTTGGCACCGGAGGCGCCCAAGATGGCGCCACTACCTCCTGCGTTGAATAATTTGGAGCAGGTTGAAGGTATCAAGCAAGATCTGTCCTTCACATCTTTTTCAGATGTTGTTGTTGCTTCCAAACTCATCAACCTAGGCCTAGATGTTGGCAAAAATGAGAAAGAAGTTTTAGGTTCAGTTCGGGTGCTTAAAACTGTAGAACGCAATAGATAGGCTATCGCTTTTTTCCCTAAATTGTTGAAGAACATGACAGTGATGCTGTGTTTTTTAGAAAGTGATGAAGATGATGAAGTTAATAACCTCACTCTTGGTCACTTATGTGGTGATTTGATGGAGGAGGTTATGGATGACGATAGTGATCACCTAAGTTGTGAATTCGAAACTGTCTTCAAGAAGAATAAATCTATGTCATCTTTTAATAAGAAGAATAAGAAAATTGGAATAGTTAGGAAAAAAAGAAAATCAAATCGATCAAAATGAAAGGAATCTTTTGGAATAGCAGAGGTCTTAGGGACTTGGCTAAATATAGGTTCCTTTCAGAATTATCTAGAGAGCATAAGCTAGACTTTATTGCTCTTATGGAGACCGGAAGAAAGATTTTCCAAAGCGGCGTTGAACAATATTTGTGGTGGTCGAGATTTTTGTGGCACTGGTCAAAACCTCATGGTAGGTCCGGTGGCATCCTTCTTGGGGTGAATCTAGAAATTTTTGACCTTGGTAGTTTTGATGAGGGAGACTTTTATGTTAAGTTCCACTTGAGAATGAGAGGTGATGGTTTCCAATGGGTTCTTATAGCAGTTTATGGGGCTGCTCAACCTGAACTTAAGGAGGCCTTCCTTGCGAGTTGGTGCAAACATGTGCCAAGGAAACAAATCCGTTCTTGTCGGAGGTGATTTCAATATTATTAGGAATCCACAGGAAAAGAACAATGATAGGTTTGATGATAGGTGGCCTTTTTTATTTAATGCCGTCATCGATGGTTTAGATTTAAGGGAGCTTGAATTATCTAACCGGAAATTTACGTGGGCTAATTCTAGGGATACACCAACATATGAGAGACTTGATCGGATCTGGTTAGTACAGTGGGAAACAAAATTTCCGCTATCAACGGTTCAGCGTTGACTAGGAAATTTCGGATCACACTCTCTGCATTACTAGATCTCGAAATGGTACTCGTTGCAAAAATCAACCTCTGTTCAAATTTGAGCTCGGTTGGCTGCTACGTGATGGCTTCTCGAGTTGGTGGCGGAAGTGTGGAACAAAGAAAAAAGGGAAAAACATCGTTACAAAGATGACAATTTAAAATTCAGAGACTTAGACAATTCCCTACGGGTTGGGCTAAGAATGTTAGCGGTTCATACAAAAAGAAAAGGAAGAATTGATTCGAAGGCGAATGAATTAGATAAGAAAGCTGAGACTCAGCTTCTCGATTACTCTGGAAAATGATTTAAAGCATTATTATAAAGAGCGGTTAGTTCATTTGTTGCGAGAGGAGGAGATAAAATGGTACCAAAGAGCCAAAACAACTAAGTTGTTATTTGGCGACTGTAATACTAAGTATTTTCAGTTGGTAGCCAATGGAAAACATAGGAAGACTAGGATCTTCCGCCTCGAGCAGGAAGAAGGGATTATAGAGGGTGATGAGAACCTTAAGAAATACATCACCAATTATTATAAAGGTCTCTTTAGGGCATCAGAGAGAAATAATTTCTCAATGATGGAATCCTTTAGGGATGATATACCTCGTATCGAAACGAGAATGAGATTTTAGCGTCGCTTTCACGTAAGAAGAGGTTAAAAGGCTATATTCCAAATGGAACACAACAAAGCCCGGGGCCTCGATGGTTTCCAGCTGAGTTTTACCAAGCTTTTTGGGGTCTCGTCAAAGGAGATCTCATGGCTCTTTTCACCGATTTTCACAAAGGAAACCTCCACTTTTTAGCCTCAATTTTGGTATAATTACATTATTACCAAGCAAAATGAGGCTACTCAAATCCAACAGTTCAGACCCATTTGCCTACTTAATGTTAGCTTTAAGGTCTTTACTAAGGTAATGTCTAACAGTATAGCACTAGTGGCTCGAAGGTTATACAACCATCTCAAACAGCTTTTATGGCAGGAGGAATATCATGGAAGGGTCATTATCCTTCATGAAACCATACATGAAATGCATAGGAAGAAGCTTGATGGAGTGATTCTAAAGCTGGACTTGAAAAAGCATATGATAAGGTGAAATGGTCTTTTCTTCAACAAACATTGAGGATGAAAGGTTTTCACCACTTTGGTGCAAGTGGATAGATCAAATTGTTAGGGGTGGTAGTGTGGGCATTAAAGTTAATGACATTTTAGGGCATTATTTTCAGCCAAAAAAGGGACTTAGGCAAGGTGATCCCTTGTCACCAATCCTCTTTAATTTAGTGGCAGATATGTTGGCAACGTTAATTGGTAGAGCTAAGTCGATGGGAGGTTTCAAGGAGTTGTTCCACATCTTGTAGATGATGGCCTCTCGATCCTCCAGATGCGAGATGATACTATTCTCTTCATGGATCATGATCTACTCCAAACTAAAGACCTTAAACTAGTGTTAAGTACCTTTGAGCAACTTTCCGGGTTGAAAATTAATTTCCATAAGAGTGAGCTCTTCTGTTATGGTAGTGCTAAGGATTGCGAGCATGAGTATGCACAACTTTTTGGTTGCAAAACCGGGCTTACCTTTTAAATATCTTGGTATTCCTTTGCATCAGTAGTAAACTCTCTAACAAAGATTGGGCCATCATTGAGAGAGATTCCAAAAGAAGCTCAGCGCTTGGAAAGGAAAGCTTCTTTCCGTTGGAGGAAGGCTAGTTTTGATCAATTCGGTCTTAAATGGTTTAGCTATGTATATGCTTTCCTTTTGAAGTCCCTAAGGGTGTTTTACAAAAACTTGATTTTTACTGTTCAAGGTTCTTTTGGCAAAGTGATAGTCATAAAAGAAGTACATGCTTACTAAGTGGAGTGTACTTTGTAGACCAAAGGACTGGCGGGTTGGGTATCCAAAATCTTGGGATTCAAAACAAATGTCTCTTGAGTAAATGGTTGTTTAAACTTATTAATGAGGATGGTGTTTGGCAAAATCTTCTAAGAAGGAAATATTTGACCAATAAAGCCATAACTCAAGTTTATAAACGACCGGGTGACTCCCACTTTTGGTCGGGGCTAATGAAGGTCAAGGATGATTTCTTGGCTCATGGTTATTTTCGAATTCAAAAGGGAACACAAGTTAGATTTTGGGAGGACATTTGGTTAGGAAATAAACCCTTAAGGGATGTCTATCCATCACTCTATAGGATTGTGAGGAAAAAGAATGATACTGTGGCTAAGGTTTTAGCTTCTACGCCACCGGATGTGTCTTTAGAAGAGGTTTGGTGGAAGGTAATTTGTGACGTGGTACGACTTAGTCTCTAAAGTTGTGACAGTTTAACCTTACAAATGAGAAGGATGTGTTTGTTTGGAACCTACATAGGAGTGGGTCTTTCACGGTTCGCTCTATGTATTTGAATTTGATTCAAGAGGAGTCTTACCTACGAAAAATCCGCTATGGAAAATAAGAGTGCCTTTGAAAATTAAAATTTTCCTTTGGTATCTCCAAAAAGGGGTCACTCTTACAAAAGATAATTTAGCAAAAGGAATTGGCAAGGAGTGTCAAGTGTTGTTTTTGTAACTCTTTGGAGACGATACAACATCTTTTCATTGATTGTCACTTTGCTAGATTTATATGGAACACAGTGCACATCACCTTTGGAATTCATCCTCCATCTAGTATATCGGATATGTTTGGCTCTTGGCTTCATGGCATCGGGGCAAAACTCAAAAATTAGATTTTACTAGGTGCTGCGGCTCTCTGTTGGGCAATGTGGTTGAATAGAAATGACGTGGTGTTCAATAATGCTAAAACTAACACCTTTCTACAAGTCATTTTCAGGGCAACTTATTGGATCCGGCATTGGTCCTTGTTAAGTAAAGAAGAAGAAAAACCAATCTTCAAGAATGGTTGCCAGATTTTGGAGACGGTCATCATGGAGGTCTTTGCAAAATTTGGATGGAAGTTCCGGAATAGGATTGAGGCATAGTGTCTGTTTTTTCCTGTATCTTGTGTCTTTTGCTTTGTGTTAGTTCTTGTGCTTGAATGCTCTTGGTTGTAACCTTTAAGCTGCGTACGATCTTCGGATTGTAGAGGCTGGGACCTTTTTCATTCACTTAATGAAATTTTCCCTTGATCTAAAAAAACAAACTGTTATTATTTATAAATCAAAAATTAAAACCAAAAACCTATATAAACAGGCTCAAGTCAAGTCATGTTACTACTAGCTTGCTCATACACTTTCCCGGCTACTTACAGAAGGTGACTAACATATTGGTTAAGTAGGCAGACAGTGAGGACTAAGCATAGCTGGGTGGTCGTTGGCGTGGGTGAAAGCTTCGCCCGCCTGGGTTGGATTCAGAGATCATCTCAACGTGTCTCACTGTTATAATTAGGAATTGAGTGTTAGCTCAATGACACGTGAGTGTATTTAGGGGTTAAAACGTGGGTCTACGCTCTAGTTAAGTGTGTGCTAGTAGATGTATCTGTTAGGGCTACTGACCAAACAGTACAATGAGAGAGTAGTATAGTGGAAATTGAGAGACCATGTGGTCGTGCTCCATGAGAGTGATGAGTAATTGACAAAGGTTTAGGTCAGTCGAGTTTGGTTTGAGTGGTTCGGAGTCGAGTCGTTGCGTGGCGCAATTGGGCTCGGTCGGACTTTGGTCAAATCTGGTCATTTGGGCTTAGGATGTATATTCTAATGTTTCGACAGGTTTGGACTTCGTCTGTGGTAAGTGTGATGGTATTTACGCTTTCATGTGTCGAGCGGTGCTATTTGATGTGTTTCTTGTCTGTGTGACTGCAGGACGTCGAGTTGGAGTCGTGGCGAGACACGGTGGACCGGACTAGGCGCAGGTGGCGCTGAGGTCAGAACGGTCGGGATGTGTCGAAGACGACGTGGACTCGAGGTGGTTGCGGGCGTGCGAGGCAAGGAGCGCGAAGCTTCCGGAAGGTGCGAAGGGCGAATCGGAAATTCGCAAGGCTGCACAAGCGGGAGCGGGCTCGTTGGGCGTAGCGGCGTAACGGGCGAGACCCGTTAGCCAGCGCTATAAAAGGAGAGGAGGGCTGCATGCCCTCCTTGAGCACTTGAGGTGGAATTAGGGTTTGCTAGAGTCAAAAGAGTCTTTAGTGGTTGCTTTAGGCTTTAGTTGTTGAGAGTGGGTGGAGAAGGCGGAGGGTTGTTCTGTCCTCCATCGATGTGTTCTGAGTGCTCCTCCTCATGTGTTCTTGAGTTGTGTTCTTGAGTAGAGAGGAGAGGATGGTTTGAGTCGAGCTTGTAATCTTTCCTTTTGTATCAAGTCGGGTATCGGGACTCCTCTGTATTCTTTGTGATCCAAGAAATGAAAATCTGAGTTTTTATTCCTGCTCTCTGTTCTTCCTTCGATGCTCTTTTGGTGGATTTCTTGAGATTTTGATTTTCGAGTTCTTGCTTGTTGTGGAGGTGTAAAATGGGTTGCTCCATGATGGGATAGTGCTTCAAGATCATTTGATCAATTAAGATCCCAGAGACAAGGTTTTAATCTCAGTTTTGCCTTTTTGACCTCCCCTGTTCAAGCTTTGCATTTCTAGGGTTTTGGTGCTCTCAGTGTTCCCCTTGTTGTAATGGCGTGAAATTTGGCATGGAGGATCCAGAGGCTATCTTATAGCTATCCTCAAAATTTCATAGCCAAAGGATCAACCGTTTGGGAGCAATTTGTTTTTTGGCTCGGGTCGTGCAAGAATTTAGATTCTTACCCAAATCTGAAATTCTTGATTCTTGGAGTGGATTTCTTGTTATTGTCTTTTGGCTTAGTCTTCTGGGAGTGTTCCCTAGCTATCCTCAAAGTTTCCCAAGCCAAGAATCCAAGAATCGGTGCGAATCTCTCTTTTTTCTGAATTTCCCGTTTGCTGTTTTTCTCGAGAGGTACTACCGCTCCTGGAGCGGTACTACCGCTCAAAGGTACTACCGCTCGGACCAGCGGTACTACCGCTCAGCGGTACTACCGCCCGTATCAGCGGTACTACCGCTTGAGGCCAGAATTTTTCCGATTTGATTTTTCTCGCTTGCTGGTCTCTATATTTGTGTTTTTCCTGCTGCTTGGGTGTCTTGTGAGCACTGGTCTTCTACCTTCATAGCTCCCATAGCTAGAGAAGAAGATACGAGTTGGGGGCGATTTTTAGAAGCCGACATTCACCCCCCCTCCTGTCGCCATTTCGGTCCAACAATTGGTATCAGAGCCAGGTTAGCTCTAGTTCATAGATCTTAACCGGTCTCAAGAGCCATGGCGACGGACAAGTACTCGACCAAGCCGCCCATTTTCGATGGCATCGATTACCCTTCGGAAGAGCCGAATGGAGACATACATCCGTGCTCGAAGTACGCTATCCGCGCAAGGTCAAGGTCCGGTTTGTTGTTCTGCCGATGAGAACATCAATGCGGGAATATGCATGATGTTGAGGCAAACGCTAAGGCAAGGAACATCATTATCCGGGGCTCGAGTCGTAGCGAGTTCGATCAGATCTCCCACTGCCGTCGCCTCGATATCCGGGTGACCCTCGACGCATACCATGAGGGCACCACCGGATCAAGACGGTTCGGCAGGACCAGTTCAAGCGAATACAACAAATTCGAGATGCCCGACTCGGACAACGCCGTCGGATGCTTGCGGCACTCGATCTGCGTGTGTGGGAGATGAAAGTGACCACCATCAAAGACACGACAGACCTCTCGACCTTGACTCTTGACGCTGTACTCGCGCCTCAAGACTCACGAGATTGACGTTGTCTCGTAGGTCGAAGTCACGATCGATGGCTTTGGTCATCGATCCCGATTCAGCTTCGGTCTCTCTTACGAGTCCTCTTGCGGTTTCTCCCTTGCTGCTCTCGTGATATAACGATGATCGCTTAGAGCGACTGCGGATGAGCAGCTTGCCCTCCTTGCTCGAAGATTCTCCCATGCTTACAAAGGGAGGAGGGACGAGAAGAGAGGAGGACCCGTGATTTGCTTTGAGTGTGGTGGCCCCAACCACATCCGAGCAAACTGCCCCAAGCTTGGGAAGGGCAAAGGTGACTACGGCGGTTCGGGCAAGCACGACTACACCGACAAGAACCGCAACACGAAGCCCTCGGCAATGCTCAAGGAAAGAAGAAGTTCCGCAACTTCGGGAAGGCCAAGAAGCTCTTCCACCGCATCCTCACCGCCTTCGACGACCTCGACCTCAGCGAGGTGGAGGGATGGAGCGACGACGATGGGACGGGTGACCAAGAGCCCAAGGATGGCGGCGACGACTTCTCCCAATGTGCTTCATGGCCTCGAGGGCGAACTTCGTGACAATGAGTGTACTCGACTCGGACGAGGTATGTCCCTCCTATGACCAACTTAATGAAGCTTTCCTTAAGCTAGGAGGTTTTCATGCTAGAGCTAGGACTAGGTGTACCGAGTTAGAGAAGGAAGTAGATAGACTGTCACGGAGCTTACTTCTCTTACATCCGCTCCTCCCGTGACGATCGTGATACATCTTTGTGCTTTCTTTGGTGATTTGGAGAAGTTAAGGACTTCGCATGATAGTGTGTCCTCCGAGCTTGATTCTATTAAGGTGGAGAATGTTAGTCCGCTTGCCGAGTTAGAGTTGAGTAGGATGGTCATACCCTACTTACTACCGATGAGACTACTTCTCCCACCTCATGTGAGGTTAAGGACATTCTTTGCTAGAGGACCTTATGCCATGCTCCTTGATCCGCCCGAGTCTTGTGAAAATTGCAATAATTTAAAGATGAACCTAAAGCGGCGGATCACAAGATTGCTGAGTTGCGTGCTTCTTTACTTGAGCCTATTGATTCATGTTTGAATTGTCCTAGATTAATCGTTGAACTTGAATCGTCTCAAAACAGCTTTCAAGAAATGATTGACACTAACAAGAAAATGGCTCAATTCGCGACTAAGGATCCTGTTAGCTCACCTTGCATTAGCTGTGATAAACTAAAACTTGAACTCGTTGCCTTGAATGACAAATGTGTGAAGCTAACTAAGGATCAACTAGTGAAGGCACCAACTGCTTGTACTGTTTGTGCTGAGAAGGGGGAGAAGCCCCAGGGTAAGGTGGAGACGCCTAGGAACGTGAACCAACTGACTAGCAGTAGGACTGTCCATTCAGAGTCGGCTGTGCGTGCACAAGTCATTCTTCCCTCTGCTGTTGGTTCTTCATCTGCTCCCTTACCTCCTGCTGTTCCCTCTTCCCCCTGCTCCTCTTGCACCTCTCTCTTTCGGGAGTGTCAGTACCTTATGAACACTCTCGAGAGATTTGTAGGCGGCAAGAAGAAGCTTAATCTTATTCTAGACCAGTCCAAGATTTGCATTTAATCGTGGTCTAGGATATGACTATTATGAGGATATGAGGAAGCATCCACCGCGTGCTCGGACCCATAGCACTGTGTGATCGAGACCAAGCCCGGGACCGAGAAAGTCCAATTTAAGTCGGCGGGCTATGTCGAGGGGATTTCGGCGAAGGTGATTGCACTGCTGCCGCTCGCCTCTCGGAAGGCGGCTCGACCGTGCTACTTCTACCTCTCGGAGGAAGAAGTATCACCGCACCTTCGCCGTAAGGATGGACACCGCGGTTGATCGATGCTTCAGCGCGCCAAGATCGCGCGTAGAGACCATGTTGAGTCTCTTAGGCGTATTCGTGGTCGATCCCCAGATCCTGAGTGCACCTAGGACCAGCACGAGGTCTAGGTTTACTGCTGTTGATGGGTTTGGGCAGCATCGAGGACTTGGTTTTTCTGAGTCTTCTGTTTTTCGTCCTCATGCTGCTCCTGTTCGTGACTTCCGCCGTCCTGAGGGTAGATCTCGTTTTCTCCATCGAGATAGCTACCCGCGGCGTGATCAGCATGTTGCCGGTGTTCCGACTCGCTCTCCGTGCGCGCGGACCCGCATGAGCCTTCCAGTGCTGCTCACGGACCTTCCGCTGAGTGACAGAGAGCGTAGGGTAGATAGAGGTCGATCGTGCTTGACTACTTCATCCGCCGACGTGTTGTTCAGTATTGGTGCCAAAATCTCTCTTGATTTACCCGATCGAGACTTTACTCTGCTTTGACTCAGTTCGCCGGCGAGGAAGGGAAAGGTTTGGCTCGTAGACTCGGTGTTCACGACACATGACCGGAGATTCCGTTGGTTTTCTTCCTGCCGTGCTCCGGTGATGAGACGATCACCTTCGGAGATGCTTCATCCGGCGCGTCATCGCCAAAGGTACTGCGTGCGATTAATGATTCTTTCATTCGAAAGATGTAGCCTTGGTTAGTAAGCTGCGGTACAATTTGCTTTCGGTTTCTCACTTACGATGACGGTTTCGAGGTGAGCTTTAAGAAAATGCTTGTAAAATTCTTGATTCTTGGGTAGTCCGGTTTGCGGGATTTCGTTATGGGAGGATCTTTCGTGCTGTTTTTCCGAGTCTTCTAGTGATCCTCTCGGTGTTTAGTTGCTTCGAGTCCCGCGACCTTTCCTTCGGCATAGGAGACTTGGTCATATTGATTTGACCATTTGACCCGAGTTAGCGGCCACGATCTCATTCGTGGTCCGCGAAACTCAAGATGGTCAAAGATCTTGTTTGCGCCCATGCCGCACGGCAAGATGGTTGTTGCTTCTCACCCTCCGGTCCACGATTACTATGACCGATGCAGGGGACAATTGCTCCACATGGACACGCTTGGACCACTCGAGTGCGATCGGCAGGAGGGAAGTGGTATGTTCTTGTTGTGGTCGATGACTTCTCGAGGTATTCTTGGGTGTTTTTCTTAGCCTCGAAGGATGAGACGTTTCGCATTTCCGAGGTCTTTTGATGAGGCTTTCGTAGAGCTCCCGGTGCCTTACGAGCGATCCGCATGACAATGGCACGGAGTTCAAGAATTCCTACTTTGAGAGTTTCGTGGTGAGACAGTGTAGAGCACCGTTCTCTTCTCCATACGTCCCTCAGCAGAATGGCGTTGTGGGAGAGGAAAAACCGTCCCTTGGTCGAGATGGCCGGGACGATGCTTGATGAGTACTCTACACCGCGGAAGTTTTGGGCTGAGGCTATAGCCACCGCGTGCCATGTCTCAAATCGAGTTTTTCTTCGGGCACACTTGCATCGCACTTCTTATGAGCTGAGATATGGGCGAAAGCCTAGCGTCTCTCATTTTCGTGTGTTTGGTTGCAAGTGCTTTGTTTTGAAGTCCGGGAACCTAGACAAGTTCGAGTCACGTTCTTGTGATGGAATCTTTCTAGGTTACTCGCCTTCTTCGCGGGCTTATAGGGTCTGGAACTGCGAGTCTAGTAAAATGGTAGAGACCTGTGAGGTGACCTTTGACGAGGCCAGTCCGGGGACTAGGCCCGATATCTCGTGTTCTTTAGAGCGATCCGAGACCATCTTTGTGGATGATGAGGATGATGGAGACGACGATTGTCTACCCGATCTCGTCCCTCATCCACCCCTTGAGGTGCCGTCTTCCACCGCACCTCGAGGTGATCAGCCCATGCCTTCTGCTTCTTCTGGAGCTGGTGGCTCTGTTCCTACCTCGTCAGCTCACGAGGTAGAGGCCACTTCTTCATCTCATCCTGGACCTCCTAGACATATCCAGAAAGCTCATCCTTCAGAGCAGATCATTGGAGACCTTTTCGAGCGTGTTACCCGCTCAAAATCTGGCTTATCTCAATTCTGTCTCCATTCTGCTTTCATTGCCTCCTTTGAGCCCAAGGATGTTTCTCATGCTTTATCTAATGAGTCTTGGGTCAATGCCATGCATGAGGAGCTAGAAAATTTCGAGAGGAACAAGGTCTGGTCGCTTGTCGAGCCCCCGCAAGGTCACAATATTATTGGGACTAAGTGGGTGTTCAAGAACAAGCAGAGCGAGGATGGAGTGGTTATTCGAAACAAGGCTAGACTGGTAGCTCAGGGGTTTTCCCAGGTTGAGGGTCTAGACTTCGAGGAGACCTTTGCCCTGTGAGCTCGACTTGAGGCCATTAGAATCCTGCTTGCCTTTGCAAACTTCTAAGGGTTTCAAGCTCTATCGATGGACGTCAAGAGTGCCTTCCTTAATGGCGTTATTGAGGAAGAAGTTTACGTCGACACGACCTCCGTGTTTCGAGAACCACAAATACCCACACCATGTCTTCAAGCTTTCCAAAGCGTTGTATGGACTTAAGCAGGCCCCCAGAGCTTGGTATGAGAGGCTTAAGTCCTACTTGTTGAGTCATGGGTTTGAAATGGGTAAAGTTGATAAGACCTTGTTCATCCGCCGGCTTGGCGCTGACCTTCTGCTCGTCGAGATCTATGTCGATGACATCATCTTTAGCGGCTCTTCTCATACTGTTTCACAGCTTCGGATGTCATGAGCACCGAGTTTGAGATGAGTATGATGGGCGAGTTGACCTTCTTCCTTGGTTTCCAAATCAAGCGGACTCGGAGGGTACATTTCTTCATCGTGAAAGTACACTCGTGACCTCCCGAGACGCTCGACATGAGTGATGGTAAGCCGTGTCAACTCCCATGGCTTCTACACCTATCTTGACCTGCATGAGGATGGCGAGCCGCTTGATCAAAAAGAGTTCGAAGTATGATCGGCTCCTTCTTTACCTCATCGCCTCGAGACCGACATACACTTCTCGGTGTGTGCAGTGCTCGCTTTGAGCTTCTCCTCGCGTATCTCACCGTCAAAGCGGTGAAGCGCATCTTCGGTACCTTCGAGCTACCATTGACTATGGTATCTCGTACTCTTCCTCATCCTGTCTTTCCTTGAGAGCCTTTTCGATGCGACTTGGCGGGTGTAGGATAGATAGGAAGAGCACTTCCGCACTGCCAATTCATTGGCACTTCTCTCGCTTCCGGTCTTCGAGGAAGCAATCCGGTGTTGCATACCCACTGCAGAGGCGAGCACGTTGTCGCAGCCGATGTCTTGTAGCTGTGTACTTTGATGGTTTCGACCTGCGGGACTTTGGGTTAGTTATCGATAGTGTTCCACTCTCTTGTGATAACACTTCGCGATTAACATTGCCAAGAACCCGGCAACACTCTCGGACCAAGCACATCGATATCCGCTATCACTTCCTTAGAGACCACGTAGAGAAGGGCGATATAGTGCTCCAGGTTTGGAGAGTGACCACCAGCTTGGTGACATCTTTACCAAGCCATTGGATAGCTCTAGGTTTTCAGCTCATGGGAGAACTTGGGGTGGTTTGTCCTTATGGACCTGTAGTGAGGGGAGTTTTGGGCTTTCTTGCTTACTATATTAATTATGCTTCGTCTCATTTCTTGCATTGCACTTGGGGTGCATTTGGGTTTAGTCCTTCCAGCATAGGTTAGAGTGCTTCTCTTGCCGAGATACTTAGACTTCTAACTCTTATCTTGTGCTTCCAGGATTAGCTGCTTCTTATCTCACTAGGTCGAGCTCACTCACTTCTTGTAGGTTCTAGCGAGGGTTGGGCCACCCTCGGGTAGACAGGGTACGTGTTTGCTCTCTAGTGTGTGATTTACTGTCAGCTGATTGTCCTGGAGTCATATGGGGTAGATGAGAGTCAGTCTGAGCCATAGTTGCCTCTATATCTTTTCTATGCTTTAAGGATCATTGCTTCTTTGCTTTCTTTCCCAGCTTCTCGATTCTATTGCTTTGGTTCAGGGGGAGTTCAATTGGGAGCTTCTGGAGCTTAATTCTGACATAACTCAACTTGAACTAAAAGTTGCATCTAATGTTGAGGGGGAGCTGGTCTTTCATGCATTTTCAGCATTTCGCATTATAATCAAACTGCATTGAGCCTTGATTATTATCCTGTTATGACATGCTTCAATGCTTTACACCTTGCCATGACTTGTGCTTAGCTTGCTAAATTTATCATGACTTCATATGTGTAGACTAGCGTTTGCCATGATAAGTTAAGTAAAATTGATCAACTTAAATTAAACTTGTCATGCTAGCATTTGAGTTTAGTCTTTCTTGAGCTATCCTTTTATGATTCATGCCATGTCAAATAGGCTGAGTAGAGCGTTGAATCTATATTGAGCCTTAGTTTGAGCTGGTTTAGTCTCCTGATGATACATGAGTTAGTACAATGTGTTAAAAAGCAAAAAGATCTCTTTTGTGCGAAAAAACTGATCTCACCAATTCTTTTCTATGAGACGGCTTGCCATTGCACTTGGCATGAACTTAGGGGGAGTTTTGGATGACCTAGACTATCTTCTTAAGCTTCTTGCTTGGAGTAGTCGCATAAGGCTTGAGATCTAGCACATGATAAAACAAAATGTTGGTTGACAACCACCATATGTGTGCGAAAAAAACTGATTTCACCAATTCTTTCTCATGAGACAGCTTGCCATTGCACTAGGCATGAACTCAGGGGGAGTTTTGGATGACCTAGACTATCTTCTTAAGCTTATTGCTTGGAGTAGTCGCATAAGGCTTGAGATCTAGCACATAAACAAAAAATTAGGTTGAAAACAACCATATGCTTTCAAAAGACAATGTTTAATGTGCTCAATTTGCTTAATCTACAATCAGAACCAAGTACCTTAACCAATGTTTCAATCTTGAGCTTATAGCACTCTATTTGGACTCAATGTTAGCTTCTTTGTTCCGCTTAGCTTATTGACATGGCCTGCATCATCCTTGGATGTCTCTAGCTAGACTTTACTCATTGATGACTTGACTTGCTCACTAAATGCATTACATTTCAGATTGTCATCTATGTGCTCTAGCTGGTTTATATATATGTTGTCATGATCTAGATAGCGTTTTATTGAGTTATGGCTTGGTGTATTACATTATGGTCAATATGGATAATTCTCATGGCTCTAAATGCTTAAATAAACAAACTTCAGCCATATTCATCCTTTGACATGTCATATTCTCTCTTTTGCATCCTTGATGCGTTTATTGCCAAAAGGGGGAGAATAGAGAAGAAAAAGTCTGTTGGGAACAGTTTAGAGCTTTGGAGATCAATTTGCTCTTTCAGTTGTTGCTCTAGTGTTCCTTCTGTCGGCATGGTCATTAGCTTCATTCTCTTCTTTGGACCATGCTGGATTCTTCAAAATCAAACTATTCTTAATGCTTTTTCTGCGTTTGTCAATAGACTCATCAAGGGGGAGATTGAGAGACCATGTGGTCGTGCTCCATGAGAGTGATGAGTAATTGACAAAGGTTTAGGTCAGTCGAGTTTGGTTTGAGTGGTTCGGAGTCGAGTCGTTGCGTGGCGCAATCGGGCTCGGTCGGACTTTGGTCAAATCTGGTCATTTGGGCTTAGGATGTATATTCTAATGTTTCGACAGGTTTGGACTTCGTCTGTGGTAAGTGTGATGGTATTTACGCTTTCATGTGTCGAGCGGTGCTATTTGATGTGTTTCTTGTCCGTGGTGATCGCAGGGCGCCGAGTTGGAGTCGTGGCGAGACACGGTGGACCGGACTAGGCGCAGGTGGCGCTGAGGTCAGAACGGTCGGGATGTGTCGAAGACGACGTGGACTCGAGGTGGTTGCGAGGCGTGCGAGGCAAGGAGCGCGGAAGCTTCCTAAGGTGCGGAAGGCGAATCGGGAAATTCGCAAGGCTGCACAAGCGGAGCGGGCTCCGTTGGACGTGCGGCGTAACGGGCGAGACCGTTAGCGAGCGCTATAAAGGAGAGGAGGGGCTGCATGCCCTCCTTGAGCACTTGAGGTGGAATTAGGGTTTGCTAGAGTCAAAAGAGTCTTTAGTGGTTGCTTTAGGCTTTAGGCTTTAGTTGTTGAGAGTGGGTGGAGAAGGCGGAGGGTTGTTCTCGTCCTCCATCGATGTGTTCTGAGTGCTCCCTCCTCATGTGTTCTTGAGTTGTGTTCTTGAGTAGAGAGGAGAGGATGGTTTGAGTCGAGAGCTTGTAATCTTTCCTTTTGTATCAAGTCGGGGTATCGGGACTCCTCTGTATTCTTTGTGATCCAAGAAATGAAAATCTGAAGTTTTTATTCATGTGCTCTCTGTTCTTCCTTCGATGCTCTTTTGGTGGATTTCTTGAGATTTTGATTTTCGAGTTCTTGCTTGCTGTGGAGGTGTAAAATGGGTTGCTCCATGATGGGATAGTGCTTCAAGATCATTTGATCAATTAAGATCCCGAGACAAGGTTTTAATCTCAGTTTTGCCTTTTTGACCTCCCCTGTTCAAGCTTTGCATTTCTAGGGTTTTGGTGCTCTCAGTGTTCCCCTTGTTGTAATGGCGTGAAATTTGGCATGGAGGATCCAGAGGCTATCTTATAGCTATCCTCAAAATTTCATAGCCAAAGGATCAACCGTTTGGGAGCAATTTGTTTTTTGGCTCGGGTCGTGCAAGAATTTAGATTCTTACCCAAATCTGAAATTCTTGATTCTTGGAGTGGATTTCTTGTTATTGTCTTTGGCTTAGTCTTCGGGAGTGTTCCCTAGCTATCCTCAAAGTTTCCCAAGCCAAGAATCCAAGAATCGGTGCGAATCTCTCTTTTTTCTGAATTTCCCGTTTGCTGTTTTTCTCGAGAGGTACTACCGCTCCTGGAGCGGTACTACCGCTCAAAGGTACTACCGCTCGGACCAGCGGTACTACCGCTCAGCGGTACTACCGCTCAGCGGTACTACCGCCCGTATCAGCGGTACTACCGCTTGAGGCCAGAATTTTCCCGATTTGATTTTT
This sequence comes from Dendrocalamus sinicus, assembly GCA_036346575.1. Taxonomy (NCBI): domain Eukaryota; kingdom Viridiplantae; phylum Streptophyta; class Magnoliopsida; order Poales; family Poaceae; genus Dendrocalamus; species Dendrocalamus sinicus. The sequence goes on along the minus strand of CM070672.1, from coordinate 28,856,903 downwards.
CTCGCTTGCTGGTCTGTATATTTGTGTTTTTCCTGCTGCTTGGGTGTCTTGTGAGCACTGGTCTTCTACCTTCATAGCTCCCATAGCTATTGGAGAAGAAGATACGAGTTGGGGGCGATTTTTAGAAGCCGACATTCACCCCCCCTCCTGTCGCCATTTCGGTCCAACAGAAATGATGGATGAACAATGTTTACTCCCTTCCCTATGTCCAGGGTGGGTATATATTTCCATGAGAAGTATTTTACAATCACACCCTTACATCCTTGTGCCTCCCGTAGGGGTATCTATGTCATTACACATATCCCATTTTGGACTTTACAACCCTTTAGCAGGCTGGATGGGCTTAGGTGGGGGCCACCCCTACAATAGGAGCCTCACATGGTGAAGGGCTTCACGGACCGAAGCCATGTCGCCGAGCCATTTGGCCCCCTTCGTCCCTGCGGCCTGTGATGTTCTATGATGATGTGCGGAAACGCTTTTGTCGGGGCAGGCCCGCCTCGTACTGTAGACACGGAGTCGATGTGTAGGCCGGACTCAGAGTCAAGGCGCAGTTTGGCCTCGTCTCGTGGCGACGAGGTTGAGGTCGGACTCGTCCCACGGGCACGGAGTCGAGGTGCGGGCCAGACTCATCCCGCGGAGTCAGAGTCAAGGCACAGGTCGGCCTCGTCCCGCGGACACGAAGTCAAGGTTGGACTCGTCCTGTGGGCATGGAGTCGAGGTGCAAGTCGAAGCCAGTGGCCCGCGGCCCAATGACGGTGTTTTAATGGTGCCGAGGATCGTGCCGGTAGCTGGCGCGCCACGAGAGTTGGACCATGCACTGGCATGGAGTGGGACACGCGGCAGCAACGGATTGGCGCGTCGTGGGATGTCAGGCGGCCGCACGACCGCGGTCATGCGTTCCTTCCCAAGGCTACGGGACACGTGGCAGAAGGGGATTGGCGCGTCGTGGGATGTCAGGCGGCTGCACGACCACGGTTGTGCATTCCTTCCCGAGGTTGTGGGACACGTGGTGGAACGGGATTGGCACGCCGTGGGACGTCAGGTGGCTGCGCAACCGCGATCGTGCGTCCGTTCTTGAGGCTATGGGACGCGTGCGCGCGCGCGACCGGGCGACCGTGCAGCTTTGGCTTCCGCCGGTTGCGCTTCCCGATTGTGGGGGAGGCGAAGAGGCTTTATATACGCGCTTGCCGCTGTACCATCGTCTTGCCCCACTTCACTGTCGCCTAACCGCTTTTTTGCTCTTTGCTCCCGCACGCACTGCTCTCGCCTCGTCTATCGCTGCCTTTCGCCACCGCAACCGTATGGATCACCGCACCCTTTGAGGCGATGGCCCGCTATGAAGACCACTCTCGCGGTCCTGCGGTGGTGCTTCCTCCAGCCACGGTGCTTCTTCCCACCAGCGCGGCTCGTCGATGACAGAGGTGGAGTACGCCCTGGTGGGGCGCAACCCGTCGCTGGCCAACAAGTGGTGGATCGTCGAGAAGAAGCTCGAGGGCCCCTACTCGAACATGCTGGGGCACAGCCTCGTGACGGAGGAGACGATCCGATCCCTTGTGCACGAGGGGAAAGTGGCAGACTGCAATGCGGTTCGTCTGCCCACCAGTGACGAGACGCACCTGGAGGAGTCGGAGGCGGTCATCTTCATCACGTACTTCGAAACCAGGCTCCGGATCCCGTTGTCCATGCTCGTCGGCAATGTCTTACGGACCTATGAGCTGGAGTTGGTGCAACTGATTCCGAACGGGACAGCGCGCCTGGCTGTGTACAGCTGGGCAACGTGAACAGAGGGGGCCTGGCCTAGCGCCTCTCTATTCGCCTTCCTCCACGATGCCCGGTGTCAGCCGAAGAAACTCGACGGAGGGGAGTTCTCCAACTTCAGCAGTGTCAACTTCGTTCTCCGGTCGTCGTGCACAAAGATCTTCCCCGCCAACTCGACTCGAGCGAAGTGGGAGTCGAACTGGATGTGACGCTGGTTCTACCACCGTGTGGTGAGCGGCAGCAACCTTCGGTGGACGGGACAGGCGATGTCGCTCAACACGTCGCCCACAGTGCCCATTGACCGCGACGATGAGCAGCGGGTGCGGAGGCTTATGGGAATCAGTCTCTGCTTCAACATGCGAGACCTCACGGAGGAGTTCGTCATGTATGGTGTGGTGCCACTTGCCCGACAATGGCACATCCAGCCCGGCCTCATCCGCCCTGACGGAGTTCGGTCGTCTGTGTCCTCGCTACCGAGGCCCTCCGATCCACGTAAGTTCTTTCACCTTAAACTTCATACCAGATTTCCTTTTTTATTTTTTTGTAACCTTGCCTTGTTGCCTTATACGTAGGACTCTTTCTGGAGGACGCGGAGCACATGGTGGTCGTGTTCCTTGAGCCGTATGTGGCCAAGGAGCACAGCCTGCGCGAGTTGATGACGGCGAAGCTCGGGCGGATAAACTGAGTGTGCGAGGCTCTGGGCATTCCTGTGCCGGAGCGTGCCACTCCGACTGCAAGCCGGGCTCACCTTCGCGATGGTGACGGCGGGGAGGCTGCGCCTCGCCGAGGGCTCGGTCTCTCGCCGCGTAGATCGATCCGGTAGCCGCCCTCCCATAAATCCTGCCGGAGCCAAAGGTATGACGGTGACCAGCTCTGACTTGGTGGAGTACGCCAATTCGGACTTGGAGGCGGAAGCGGATCACCCAGCTCACGGCGATGAGTCCTTGGGTGGCACAAAGGACAAGGGGCACGGCACGGACATCCAGGAGGGCGAAACTTCGTTGCCCGCGCTGGCCGCGGAGGCCGAGGAGTCATCGCCCAAGTCCCCGAGCGCGAAGCGTGCTCGGACACGGTCGCCCGCAAGGCCGGAGGAGGAGGCATTCGAACTGGCAGTCAGGGGCCTATCGGAGTCGGACTCCGACACAGAGGCTACCAGCCCCGAAGTTGGGTCCGAGGCGGAGCAGACACCACGATAGACTCCACCGATCCACGACGAAGGTAGGCGCCATACTTATTCTCCCTGCAACTTCGCAAAGCTCTCTCTGATCTGCTCACTGATGCCATCATCGACATCAGCGGAAACATGGGCGTCGGGGCATGGACAAGGCTCGAGCAACGGGAGCGGATGTGAAGTCTCCGGCGTGCCCGCCCCGGACGTGACGTCGATCCCCCCGCCATGGAAATTGCCGGCGCAGAGACTCGACGGTTGATCATCTCCGACTTCATTCCTGGACCAGAGACGCTGCGAGCCCTGCAAGCAGCCGGTGACTACGCAGACGCTGGATTGGACCGGTGGACGCTGGCGTCCTATGGCTCGGAGCTGCTAGAGGGCGCAATCAAGGCCACGGGGATAAGGGTAAGTATACCTACCCTCGATTTATACTTGCATTTACATTTAAGACTTGACTGACAACTGCGCTATGCAAGTTCTTGCCCTTGCTCGTGCCCTGCTGGCAGCCCGTACCCGGGAGCGGGGGTCAATGGAGGCCAACATTGCCAAGGACCATCGCATCCGTTTCCTTGAGACGGAGGGTACGAAGGCAATCGCGGAGGCTCGGGCACTTGTAGAGGAAATGAAGTGGGCGGCCGCCGAAGAACACGATGGGCTACCCCAGCAGATCACCGCGCTGGAGGAGGAGAAGGCCCGGCTGGCCGCATTGGTCAAGGAGATGGACCTGGCCTTGGGCGACGCCTCTGTAACGACATGGAGTTTGATGGAGGCTTTGGAGAGCACCCTCTCCGACCTCTCCGTGATCATGCAAGACCGCACCTTCGGCCCCGAAGAACTGCCACGTACCTCCGGCGCGTCGCGGAAGCGTCCGGCCTTACCCTCAACGCTGCGCGGTCCTTCAGCAATCACTACTCCCTGGTGATGACGCGCATCACCCTCGCCCTCCTCCATCAGCGAGGATGTCTTCATGTGGGCGAACTAGCCAACCCCCAGCTGGAGATGCCCGCTGGAGCCAGGGTCATGTCGGGCGCCGTACATGCCATCCGCCGCTTCGCCCGGGCCATCCATCAAAGGATCTGGGACTACATCGGCGAAGCCGCAGCGAAGGTGGCGATGCGGCGAACGCTCCAGGGTGACATGGACTTCGAGGCGTGGCTGGACGAAGTCCCATGCTGCAACGAAGATGGTGCCCCCGACTCAGAGCATGGCGTCAACCCGCTGGTGTGACGCCGGAGTGTTAGGTGTGTAGGTGTGCATTGCTATGTACCCGTTAACTATGCAAAACGACGCCACATGGCCCCCTCTTTCATGAATGAAGTGAGAAATTGCTTAAGTGTTTTGATCATGTGTATTGTTTTACTTTGAGCAGGTGCTTGATAGGGGCCGCTTGCTAGTTTCAGACCTCATGGTTCGACGGTGCCTTCGGCATTGGGGGTGGGCGGAGGACTCATTGCACTTTTAGGAGACCCGGGGCTCGACGAGGGAGATTTCAGCGCGAGAGTACATTAAGATGGAGGAGCCGGATGAGTAGCGATCCTAACTACACTTGTAGACATTACACTTTGTGACTATAATAACCGAGTGTCTCTGTAAACATAATTCTGCAAATGCAATAAAAACCCTGGTTGAAGTAAATATGTGTCCTAGTCGTTCTTTGTGTAATTGCACTTGTCTTCGACCAACGCATAGGACTTTGGGTGTGAAGCGGTCTCCGCTGGCTTTACCCTCAAGGCCCAGTACGCGATACGCACGATGTAGGGTAGGAACGAAGGGCCAGCATGATCCTCGCCGATTAGGCGTAAACGCCACGAGCGCTTCGTCGAAGTGGCGTCTGCTAGCGAATGGCCGTGAGCACTCCGTCTCCTACCCTTCGAAGTGGCGGTAGTGGAGCTGGCAACTAGCCGAAGTAGACGCTTGAGCGCTCCGTCCCATACCCTTCGAAGTGGCAGCAGCGGAGCTGGCGACTAGCCGAAGTAGACGCTCGAGCGCTCCGTCCCCTATCCTTCGAAGTGGCGGCGCGAGCCGGGCGACTAGTCGGGCAGACGCCGAGCGCTTCCTCCCTACCGGCGAAGTGGCGGCAGCGAGCCGCGACCAGCCAAAGTAGACGCCGAGCGCCCCTCCGCACCCTTCGGTGGCGCGGCGAGCGGCGACCAGCCGGCAGACGCCGAGCGCTCCGTCCCCTACCCTTCGAAGTGGCGGCAGCGGAGCTGGTGACTAGCCAAGTAGACACTCAAGCGCTCCCCCTTTTTCTTTTTATATGTATATATTCTGTAGATTAGCTCGGGACGACAAGTTCCCGACGCTTTATACCCCATAGAGTACACAAAGGCTTGAAGCCATCACACGATTTTTTATACTCTGTAGAGTTGCTCGGGACGACAAGTTCCCGATGCTTTATACTCCACAGAGTATGTGGAGGCTCGAAGCCGTCACACAATTTTTTATACTCCCGAAGAGTGCACTCGGAGGCTTGCTTCTGCGTGTCTTATTTATACTCCGAAGAGTGTGCACGGAGGCTTACCTTCGCGTGTTTTATTTATACTCCGAAGAGTGCGTGCGGAGGCTTACCTCCGCATGTCTTATTTATACTCCGAAGAATGCGCGTGGAGGCTTGCTTCCACGTGTCTTTTACACGTAATGGAGACCAGTTTTGCAAACGGTGTGCTTTATCGAACTCCCGTTTGCATGGGCAAGCTATTACAAAGGACAGGGTGCCGGCAGTGCAGGGGGCATCCCCTTGGTAAAGCCCTTCTAATGTCGCGAGGCGATACGCTCCGTGCTGCAAAGCGTAGCGACAATGTAAGGGCCCTCCCACTTGGATTCCAACTTGCCGACCGTTGCCGCGTGAAGCGCCATTTTGAGGACGAGGTCTCCCGGCTTGAACTCGCGGGAGTACACGGTGCGGTCGTGCGCGCGCGACCTAACGTGCGTACTTCGCGACGTGTTGGGTGGGGCTGACCCGGTCACCATCGAGGAGGTTGAGGGATAACTCGCGCTCTTCCTCTAGGGCCTGGGTGAAGACCCTCCTTGAACCGGCCCTGATTTCCTCTGGTGTGAGTGCCTTGTCCCTGAAGAGAAGCTTGAAGGGTGTGAACCCCGTCGAACGTGTCACCATCGTGCGAAGGGACCAGAGCACACTATGGAGCTCGTCTGGCCACTTGCCCTTCGGCAGCCCGACGAGGCACTTCTTGACTCCGGCAGAAATGAGAGAGTAGTGTAATGGAGATGACAGATGAACAATATAGTGAGAGTAGTATAATGAAGATGATGGATGAACAATATAGTGAGAGAGTAGTGTAATAGAGATGATGGATGAACAATATAGTCAGAGAGTAGTGTAATGGAGATGATGGAGGCTCCAAACAGTATAGTGAGCGAGTAGTGTAATGGAGATGATGGATGAACAATACTTGCCCCTTTTCCTATGTCTATGGTGGACATATATATTTCTATGAGATGTATTTTACAATCATGTCCCTTACATCCATGTGCCCCCGTAGGAGTATCCTATTTTGGTATTGGCCCCAGGATTCCGCGGATATATTCGCCAATATAACTTCTACTTCTACTGTTAGTATTGGTTGATTACCCACCTCTTGCAATCTGTCTCTCACACACACACACGCGAAGTCAACGACTTGGGGATTGCAATGGATTGGCTCGCCTCGACTGTCCTCGATTCGTTGAGGCTGCGGGAGGAGGTGCAGAGGCTGCGGAAGCTGCGGGAGGAGGTGCAGAGGCTGTGGAACTCCCTGCCGAGGGCTCGAACACTGGTAGATCGAGCCGACTGGGGGCGCGTCAAGAACAAGGAACTTGCAGAGCAGCTGCTATTGCTCAAAGATGCTGTCTATGACGCTGAAGATGTAATCGATGAGTTTGACACCGATGAGCTCAAGACCAAGGTTGAAGGTGGTGTGCCCTCCTCCTTCCGTGCTAAGGTTGAAGGTGGTGTGCTCTCCTTGGGTGCTTTTGTTAAAGATTTCATCAGAGATAGAGCCGGTCATATTGTTCATGTCCAAGGTAATCTCGATCAGGCCAGTGGAAACATGGAGAGTATGCTTAATTCATTTGGTTTAAATGTTGATCCCAGAGAGCTCGGCAAGCCATTGATGCCAGAAATAGGCTCAATGATCAAAGAGCCAAGAATCTTTGGGCGAGATCAAGAACTTCGTCAAGTGCTCACGTCGCTGGGTGTGCCATTGACTGTGTCTGCAAAGAGGCCAAGAAGACTACGTAGAACGAATGTTAGTGTCAATGTCCAGAAGGTGTCCATCTTGCCTATAGTTGGCATTGGAGGAGTGGGGAAGACCATCTTGGCACAGCTTGTTTATAATGACACGAGGGTACAGGATCACTTCGATTTGAGAGTTTGGGTTTGTGTATCGGACTACTTTGATATTAAAAGGGTGACCCAGCAGATACTGGAGTCCATTGTAGCGAGAAAATATAGTGTCCCAAGCAGCTTGAACGATCTGCAAGCGAGCCTGAAGATGCAGCTGGAGTCGAAGAGATTCCTTCATGTCCTCGACGATGTATGGACCGACGACAAGGAGCAGTGGTGGATGTTATGTGCACCATTGATGCTTGGCCTGCAGGGCAGCAGTATCTTGGTAACCACTCGCTTTATGCAAATTGCTACCATGGTTGGTTCAATGGAACCCATTCGCCTGAACGGCTTACCTGATAATGTTTTCTTGGAGTTCTTTAAAGCTTGTGCATTTGATGGTTACTGCGCGCAAGATTATCCAAAGCTGGAAACCATTGGTGAAACAATCGCCCTCAGGTTGTACGGATCTCCATTGGCTGCGAAAACGTTAGGACGGTTGTTGAACTTGAAGTTGGATGAGGTACACTGGATGACTATTAGTAAGAGCGAATTGTGGGAGCTGGATCAACAGGCGCATGAAATTTTGCCAGCACTGCAGCTGAGCTACCAGTATCTCCCAGCACTTCTCAAGAGATGTTTTGCATTTTGTTCCATGTATCCCCAGGATTATAGTTTTGATAGAGAGGATCTGGTTGATGTATGGGTGTCCGAAGGTTTGGTTGCATCTCAAACAAACATTCTTGCCGAGTCTATCGGAAGTAGCTACTTAGACGATCTCATAAGCAGGTTCTTCTTTCAAACTGATCCCAAGATATCTGGCTGTTATGTGATGCACGACTTGATGCATGATCTGGCACGGTCTGTCTCAAAAGGGGAATGCTACCTGATACGGGAAGAAACCCACCAAAAAAACTTGCCATGCACTACGCGCCACATTTCAATAGAAGTAAAAGATCATGAAGTCACAAGCTTGAAAGGCACCCACAGCATGAAGAAATGGCGATCAATTAGATTTCAACCTTATACAACGCCCAAAATCAACTGGTGGTTGAATGAGCTAAAGAATATCAGGCTTTTAATTCTAAGAGGATCAGGAGTTGAAGAGCTACCTGAGAGCATGGGTAACCTCAAGCATCTTAGGCACCTTGATTTAACTGGTAGTCAGGTAAGCAAGTTGCCCATCTCGCTCTGGAGCCTTTATAATCTACAAGTTCTGAAAGCCAACCATACAAAAATCACAAAAATTCATCAGGACATAACGAAACTAATATGCCTGAGAAGCTTGCAATTCCCGAATTTAAAGAGGGCAATTGAAGCAATATCCAATATTGGGAGGCTAACTTCTCTTCAGGACTTGCATGGATATAAGGTATTAACGAAGGAAGGGCATGGGATTAGAGAGCTAAAACACATGAACCAGCTCCGCGGAAGTCTAGAGACATCAGTTTAATTGGGAATGTTCAGAGCAAGGAAGATGCAGCTCAAGCCAGCTTGGTCACAAAGCATCACCTGCAGAGTCTAATATTAAATTGGCGTTATAAAAAGAACCAGTTGGTGAAGAGCATAAACCTTGATAGTGATGTTCTCGAAAGTCTTCAACCCTCTCCAAATCTCAAAACACTGAGAATAAATGGTTACATGGGTGATAAATCTCCCATGTTTTGCTGGAGTAAGCTTCTGGAGTAATTAATACATGTTTGCTGGAGTAAGTTCTGATTAAAATTGAGGCACTACATTTGATTAATGTCGATCTTCTCTGCCATTAAAGCTAGCAGCAGCCGCCTTCTTATTGATGAAATGGGAACAAATTGTTCAATATATTGTTGAATAAAAAAATGTACGCTCATATGTACCCCGCTTAGCAAAATCTTGTAATTAATAATGCATGCTAAGAGATATGGATTCCATTGTTGAAAGTTGGAGCTTAAAGGCCCATTCTTCTCCCGGGACAGCTAAACTTTTGTTAATGGTGCTTGCTCCATTCTTCTGATTATATGTCTTCTCTTTCCATTTCAGGTCTCACATGGTAGCAACAAGGAGACCTTTGAGTACTAATATGTTGATATATGCATGCTATATGTCTCCAAGATTCTCAATAAGGTTGCGTTGACTTGCTACTTCACTAGATCAGGTTCCATTCTAAGAACTCTCCAATGCCTATGCCTAACCTTTCCGGGTCTTTTTTCTTTCTTTTATTTGCTGGCACTTGCAACGAAAAATATCAGCATTGAGCAGTATTCAAAGCATTATAAAATGAAGAGAAAGATGTGTTGGATCCTAAGAGCCTTCTTATCCCAAAAGCTAACTAATAAGGTGAGGGACTCCCTCACTTTTAAGTTAGATCTCTTGTCTTTCTATAGCCAATGTGTGACTATTCTAACAATCTCCTTTTTCACACATTAGTGTCTCTCAGCCCTTTACCGCCCCTTCACCGTACACCGACGATCCCTTAGGGTCACAGTCCATCAGGCATTCACACACTAGTTTTTGTAGGGTCAGAGATGTTAGAACTTATTTTCTCATGATTAAAAGTAATACTTGCACATTCACACGCCTATAAGTATCTAAACAATACTAAGCAAGGCATATAATTACGGACTTATTTTTGAAAGGTTACTACTATAATTTTGCTAGGGCGACAAGATTCACATATTCAAATATTCCAAGGGGGTGTAATATTAATCAAGTTATACAATGGGCATATAACTAGAATCTTAAATTAAATATGTATTTGCATATAAAATAACAGCATGCAATTTGATAATTTAAACAAAATAATTTGCAAAAAATGTAGGTTCAACACGATCAAAGTATTGACTCGCCTTGCGCGGTTTACCGCGGTCTTGAGCTCGCGCAATGCTTTTTTTCTCGAGCTGCTGGTCTTTTATCTTCACTTTGCTCTGATCACGCTTGATCCCTCAAGGAAAATGGAGAGTCATCGTTTCTGATATGAAGGCGATGTGGAATAATGATAAGGTGATGATGATATAGGAATTAACCTAAAGAGATATTATAATATAGCTCACGCAAGGTTATCAACTAATCAAGTTTTATTATGTGATAAGTGATTATTAGTCAAATTAACAGGTTTAATACATACATTCTTTATGGCTCAAATACAATATCATACAATTATTGAAACATAACATTAAGAACCTAAAACATATCCCACCTAATATTAAAAGAGTGTCAATAGTTTAAACCTAAGTTAATCATGTTCAAGTGCTACCCCTCCCCAAAAATGGTTGAAGCACTACTTGCACTACTTCTAAGTCACTAATTTAAAACATAAATCCTAGAGCATAATTAACTAAGCGTTCTACTCAACCTACATTCGATTAATGTCGATCTTCTCTGCCATTAAAGCTACCAGTAGCCGCCATCTTATTGATGAAATGGGAGCAAATTGTTTCAATATGTTGTTGAATAAAAAAAATGTACGCTCATATGTACCCCGTTGAGCAAAATCTTGTAATTAATAATGCATGCTAAGAGATATGGATTCCATTGTTGAAAGTTGGAGCTTAAAAGTCCCACTCTCTTCTCCCGGGGCAGCTAAACTTTTGTTCCATTTCAGGTTACAAATGGTAGCAACAAGGATACCTTTGAGTACTAATATGTTGATATATGCATGCTATATGTCTCCAAGATTCTCAATAAGGCTGCGTTGACTTGCCACTTCACTAGATCAGGTTCCATTCTAAGAACTCTCCAATGCCTATGCCTAACCTTTCTGGGTCTTTTTTCTTTCTTTTATTTACTGGTACTTGCAACTAAAACTATCAGCATTGTGCAGTATTCAATGCATTATAAAATGAAGAGAAAGATGTTTCTTTCTACTACATTCAACAGGCAAAAAAAGGATCGATTCCTGAGTTTTAAAATTGTTCAATTTGGTACTTAAATTTTAACTTTATTAAATTTGTTTCATCAAATAGTCTGTTTTGTCGATTTTCCATGCTTCTACCAAAATTTCTGCTAAACTAATACAAAGTTTTAGGATGCTCCTAATACGCTGTCGTATGGACACCCGCGGATGACGTTCGATCGTGCTGGGGCATCACATGGACCGTTGGATCGAGCGAGCATCCGCAAGGGCACGTTCATTTGGCTAGTGTCACATGCGTATTATTGAAAACAATTTTTAAGGCGTACTTTTGACATTGAAGTGGTGCAAACAACCATTTTTACCATCTCGTGTCTTCCCTTTTGTTTCTCAGATTGAATTACTTCTGTTCTTGATAATTAGCTGTCTAGCTGAAGCTCTCGTGCTGTACATCTACTCTTGTGATTAATACGTATGCTGCCTTCAGGACTGAGAAGCCGCAGTTCTTGATGAGTTCTCGTCGGACATACCAATCAAGATCGTCCTGCTTCACTGCCATATAAATTATTGGAACAGAAGATTGAACTACATTATATATGAGCTTTGCTAAAAGGGGAAAAAATATCTTCATGCCTGAGAATTGTCGTCCATCTGGTCTGGGTACTACTGGTCTTCTGCAATTCATAACATCATCGCCATTTCTTCTTCTTAAACTCTGAATCTCGATTTCATCAACATTGATCAATAAACTATGAAGCTGACACCCTATTCGTTTTCATCGGAAAAGTTGTATAAAACATTTTTTTTGTTGGTCTTACGTGCTGTTTTTGTACTTCATTTTATCATGCCAGGCTATTAACCTTGACTATGTGAAGACGATTGTTACCTCAGGACAAGGACTTTCAACTTCAGATTATGTAGTGGAGAGTTATTTTTAGACAACAATAAGGTAGTTTCATAATTTGTTTTGGAAACTTCAGAATTTAGACTCTGTAAATTTAATTAGGGAGTGTATAGGTATCATTCGGATGTTTTTTTTCTAATTATCATCCAAATTTGTAACCTTTGGATTAGAAATCAAAGGACCCCTTGTTTTTAAAGGGAGGAGATTTTTTCAAGGGGAAGATGGTAGAATTCAAGGGGAGATAGGAGAATTTATGGCTATTGGATCTTTAATCCAATGGTTCTAAATCTTGATGATAGTTAGAAAGAAAACATCTGGATGACGTTTAACAAAACCCATTTAATTATAAGAAAATGTAAATAATTTAAGTTCTGAAAAAATCAAATGCCTTTTTTTGGGGGAATGATTACTCATGCGTACTCTGATATTCTCATACTCTGCCTCCTTGGATTACCCTACATTCACATGTTTACTCTGTCTCCTGTGGTCAGCGGGTAAATGATTCAGATTTTGTACTTCAGTTTTCATAATCCTGCCATTGATGTGTTCATAAACTAGTCAGATTACGATTTTCCAAATTTTGAATCGGGGTTGGAACTTCTTTTTTTATTTCAAAATAAATATTTGTAGTGTTCAAATTTCAAAATTGGGTTCAAACTTTTGAATTGTCTAGAACTTACGGTCCTATTTTTTAAACAAAGTCATAAATTTGAGTTTCCAAAATTGCTTGCATATGTTAATATGCTACTATCTTGCTTGCCTAAGTCTATGCTACTATCTTGCTTGCCTAAGTCTGGCACTCTGGTTCTGCCACTATCCTCTGATCAAATGGAATCTTTCTTCCCGGGATCCTCAGTTTGATATTTGATCAAACTTGCGAAAGCTTGACCCAGTCCTGCGCACCTCGTTCACCTACTGAAACAAGTTTGAATTCTTCTGATTAGTCGGAAGGCAGCAATTGGCTAGAACCCAGGTTAAACTCTTCTGATTAAGGGGATTCTTCTGCATCAACATCTGCTCCCAACGAGCTTCAAGCTTAAGCATTTTGGCCTGGATCGTTATCCAGAGCTCTTACCTCTCATCAGCATTCCAATCTAGGCTACCGTCTCAGCTCTGGATCCACTCCCCCCCTCCGCTTCTCTCTCGCAACTCAGGAGACTTGTGTCCAGCTGAGCTAATGTACCTGTATGGCAACCTAACAGGTTGTCTTCTAGGTGAGTTCATGAGTTCACTGATGTCCAGGCGTTGAACTCATCCATTTTCAGCGCGAACAAACTTGAGCTGGGTTTTCCACCTCCACCGTACGCCTAAAATTTTTACAATGCAGCAAGATATGGACAGTTAAATCCAGCTTAAAAGCCGTGCAAATTTATAGAAACATTCAGAAAGACGGCGTACCTTAGCAATCTCTGTTGTATTAGTTGTGCTATCTGTAGTCCTCAAGTAGATCTTCAGGATACCACATTGCATGAAGACCACTGCTCCAATAGGTCTATCATGAAAAGAAAGCATCCTTGAATAAAATTACTAGAGGAACACGGAGTATGCATGATTTTAAATGTTGAGTATGCATTTTATATGTTGAGTATGCATGATTTATGTAATACCCCGTCTATCCTCTGGGTCCAGAATGCTACCACCATTTGCCTACTCTTATCATTCCTGCAACTACTAGAAAATTTAAGCCAACACTAATATATCTAGCATACTAATAGAGTCTACAATATACTGTCAAAAGATGGTACAAGGAGTGCTGCTGGTTCATGAAAGTATTCCTGTGCTACTCCCGCCCGTGCATGTTGTCCTCAACAGTCACATAAAACAATAAAGCAAAGGTGAGTCCACAGACTCAGCAAATATAAAGCAAAACAGTAAATAACAAGTTTACGAATCAGTCCAGAACCATCACAGTTTCATTTACCACTTGTTTCCATTTAATCTTAAATTCTTATCAACCAATCATTATGCATATACACATGCACTTCTTTCTTGTCTCTTTAGTCTATACCGGTATAGCAGAGTGAGCACCCATCGATGCTCACTCAGGCCTGCCTTGTTTCCATGCGGGGATCATAAGTCCGTCCTTTTTCATACGGGGGCCACAGTAGCTCTTTTTTCATACGGGGACCTCATTCTCCACTCCCGTGGAGCGTCCACACGAAGTGGACCTCTGTCAGCACAACACTATCATGACATGCATACAATGCAAGTTCTCTATTTATGCATATCGACATGTCATGTCTCACCATCGTTAATAATCATTTCCCATCATGCAAACAGAAATAATTACCTTACCATACCATGGTAAGTAATGCACCATCATTCATCTAACAGCAAACAATACCCGAATTTACCGCTTTACCATAGAATTGCCTGGTTAGTCTTGGGGACGATGCATGGACGACTTCGACCCGGGACCTCCACCTGTACAAACGTCAACCCGACTCAATGCATCATATCGAACCAGTGCTTAAGCAAGCGACGGCAACTCTACGTGCATAACCTGATCTTGGCATAAAATGCACGGGGTTAAGAACCCGTCGCGCAGGTACCAACCCCCTTTTTTCTCCTTTTTTTCTTTTCTTTTCTTTCTTTCTTCTTTTCTTTTCTTCTTCTTCTTTCTCTCTCTTTCCTTTTTTTTCCTTTTATCCGGTTCGGCCGAACCGGCCTCACCTCTTCCTCTCATTTCTCTCCCTCTCTCCATTCTATTCGGCCGAACGGCCTCACTCCTCCCCTCATCTCTCTCGGCCGAACCGCCCAGGCGACGCGACGGTGCATGGCCGAGCTCTGGCTCGCTGGCCCCAGGCTCACGCCGGCCGACCTCCGCTCGCCTCCACCTTCTCCTCACCCTTCCCCTCTCACTCCCTATCTCTCTCTCTCCCGGACCCAACCAACCATGACCAGATCCGGTGCTGTCTTCCCCGGATCCGGCCGGCTAGGGCCAGATCCGACCTTACCCCCGGACCATGCCTCGGATTCGGCCAACCAGACAAATATTCTATATGTGTACTTGAACTTTCATAAGGAATCATAAGTTTCATCTTTTCTTTAGCATACAGAGCTCATAAACTTCATTGAGAGTAAGAGTATCTCGACCATATATAATAGTATCTCTAAAAGTAGAGTACAAATTTGATAGAGAACATAGCAAAATAAGACCAAATCTTTGTCATCATATTTTATCTCTGTAGACTCAATGTCAGCAACAATTTTTTTGAAAGCTATCAGGTGGTTCAACAATGAGGCTATCTCCGCTATCTTGTGGGAATAAAGCTTCTGTTTCAGATACATCTTGTAGGTCAGATCGTTGTCATGCAAATTTGCTCTAGCTTCAGCCATAATGCGGTGGATGTCTTCTTCAAAACCTTCTGTAGAATATTATTTGATAGATGAAGATAAATGTGAGATAATGTCTTACGATCTTTAAGTTGCTTCTCACCAACAGACAATGTCGCTAGCATCTTATCGATCTCTAAAAATGCATCATTCAAATTAATTTGGGATAAAACAACTCATGTCTTAGCTTGCTATAGAGTAAACCTTGTGTCGTAATCTAACAGCGGAAGATCGTACTTCAGAGCCACCATGCGAAAGAAAATCCAAATTTGCTGGTATGAGTTTGTATGTACCTAGTAAAAATCTCATAATGGAAACTACTGGTACACTTCTCAGTGTACTTAGCAATTTCTTTTGGGAAAAATAACACAAAAAATAAAGAATTGCAAAAGAGCCGACCGCACCTCTGGTTCTTTCCTCTTTTTAGACCTCGGTTTCTGTGCCCTTTACTTTTCCTTCGCTGGCTTGCTTTTGCTCGAGACTGATAAAGGTGCCATCGCCTGATGTTGCTCTGCACCGTTAGGGGTGAAAAAGGATAACCGATAATTCATTTTATTCGATATTTGTATCTGAGAAAACGTGAATATGGTAAATAAAATTCATATTCAAAAATATTCGTATTCGTATTCGAGAAATATGCGTATTCGAGAATATTCATATTTGCATTCGTATTCGAAAATATTCGTATCTGTATTCGTATTCAAGACTATTCGATCCGTTTCTAGAACCCATGAAAAATCTGTACAAATTTTGTGATTCAAAATTTGAATTTAGGCGGTTTAAAACCGGTAAGCGGTCAAAAACCGGTGAAAAATCAGTAAAACCGCTAGGAATCCGTTTTATCCGATATTCGTATCTGAGAAAATCCGTATTCGAAAATATCTGTATTCGTATACGAAAATATTCGTATCCGTATTTGAGAATATTCGAATTCGTATTCATATTTGTTTTAAAAATATGAATTCATATTCGTATTTGAGATTATTTGATCGTATCCGATCTGTTTCCACCCCTATCTATAGCAAGCTGAGATACGAACTGTTTTATCACAAATTAATTTGGATGATACATTTTTAGGGATCGATAAGATGCTAGCGACATTGTTCCCTTGTGAGAAGCAACTTAAAGATCGTAAGACCTTAGTTCACATTCATCTTTATCTATCAAATAATATTCTACAGATGGTTTTGAAGGAGACATCCGCCGCATTATGGCTGAAGCTGGAGCTGATTTGCATGACCAACGATCTGACTTGCAAGATGTATCTAAATTTTCAAAGTTGAAGGCACAATTAAGCAACAAATTTGAGATGAATGATCTCGGTGTAGTAAAGAAAATTTTTGGTATGGAAATCATCAAAGACAGACTGTTTGAGAAATTATACTTAGGTCAACAAGAGTATATTGATAAAGTTCTTTGTTGTTTTAACATTCATAAGGCCAAACCGGTTAGTACTCACTTAGCTGCACATTTCAGACTTTCTTTAGCGTTATGTTCACAATCAAAAGATAAAGTTGAGTACATATCTATAGTTTCATATGCGAGTGTGGTTGGTTCGCATATGTATGCTATGGTTTGTTCTCGACCTAATTTATCTCAATCATTAAGTGTGATTAGTACATACATGGCTAATCTTGGAAAAGAGCATTGGAAAGCAGTTCAATGTAACTTCAAGTATTTATAGGACACATCTAATGCTTGTTTACAATTTGAAAATACTAGAGATAGACTCATTGGCTATATGGATTCTGATTTTATTGGAGATTTGGATAAAAGAATATCTCTCACTGGTTATGTGTTTATTGTTGGAGGGTGTACCGTTTACTAGAAAGCAAGTTTACAAGCAACCGTTGTCTTATCTACTACAGAAGTTGAGTATATGGCTATTTCTGAAACTTGTAAACAAGCTGTTTGGCAAAGAGATTTATTTACTGAGCTTTGTGAAAGTACATCTTGCATTACAATATTTTATGATATTAACGTCAGCAAGATAAGTACCCATGATAATCCAGCCGATATATTGACAAAGCCAGTTCCTGCCACTAAGTTTGAGTTTTGCTCAGACTTAGTTGGTATTACTCATTAGTCATTTGGACTTTCAACACACAAGGTATTCATACTTATTTTATTGGAGGAGTTTATTATAGTTCTCGACTGCTAGAGGGAATTTGGCTCAAGGTGAAGATTGTTGAAGCTGATCCGAATTTGTACCGTGTCCGTGTAGGACACTTCGTTGCCTCATGCCAGACATGGCATGACAGATGTCTGGGCCATGTGTAGGTTGTATCAGACGTGATGTCAATATGTAGTAACCGACTTTAATTCGGTTTTCTCTCCGTATAGGACTCGTTTTTCTCACCCTATATATGTACCCCAATAGCACATAAGAAGAGTAAACGCTCAATTGTAATTTCTTCTTATTATAATGATTTGCCTTCAAAAGCCTATGGTCTTGCAAGAGTTTTTTACATAAAAAATTATGTTTCTTGTCTCTATTTTTCTATGGACTATTTACAACATTCACCGATCCAACTACTTAAGACAATCCACTTCTTAAGATGATAACTAGGGATAACGTAATTAAAAACAGTCTCGAGCCACTGCACAAGAGCTAAGCCATAATGGTAGCGATGATCAGAGAATAGCTCTCAGAATGGCAGCTTCGTGGAATTGACGGCAAAAGAGGCTAGCTCATGGGGTGCTCACTGCATATACCATTTTCAACCTGGCAGCCTCGAGCTCTTTGCCTTCTGCAGTGCCCAAGACACTGTTGACTAATTTAACTTCTCTTCATCCTCATCTGAATCCGAAACAAAAGAATATTTTGGCGCCCTTGCAGGATTTTGTGCATTTCCTGGGTTCAGATCTTCAAGATAACTTCCGTTGGTTCACACAAACAGCCTAAAAATCATAAACCGTAGCCAAAAACTACAAACCGTAGCCAAAAAGAATATACCCTATTTCTATTTTTTGCAGGTAAAATCTGGAACGACTTTGTAGATAGTCATGCTTCTGTCATGTACAGATTTACACTGCTCCGGTGGCTTTCCATTTGTAAAAAAGAACTTAGCCCAATTGATTTTTTTTTTCAAAAACGTAAGAGATTTATGTTTCATTCATTAAGGAGAAAGAGTAAAATGGCATAGAGGTAGCCTAGCGGCTGAGAAAAGGAAAAAAACAAAGGACGATACAAAGAAGAAAACGACTAGCTCGCTAGCTGCCTAGGCTCTGATAGGGCCTAGCCGATCAATGAGGACTCTCAACTTGGAATTGTCGGTTGAAGACCAAGCGAAGAATTTCTGCTTGACCCGAACAACATAATCATCAATGGTTAGCCTGTCGTGAACGTACAACAATTTGTTCCTTTCTTTCCAAATCATCCAAACAATAAGGAGTATCAGGGAGTTGACAGGCTTGCGAAGGGCCTTGGGCGCCACCTTCCTGACAGCTAACCAGGAGTCGCATAAGCATGGATCCGAGAAATGGTAGGTGGAGCAAAGAGAAAGCCACGAGAAAGTGCAGAACCAGATCTGCTTAGCGACTAAGCAATCAACTAGAAGGTGGTCAATTGTCTCGGTCTCCTGATCACAAAAGAGGCAAGTTGCAGGAACTTGAAAGTTGTGCTTTGAAAGCCTAGAGAAAGTCCAAACCTGCTTCTTAAGGGCTAACCATGTGAAAACTTTGGCCTTCAGGAGAGCCGAGGTTTTCCACAGTTGCTTGGCATAGGGAAGAACCACAGTCCCCTGGCAAAGGGCGAAGTAGGCTGATTTCGATGAGAATTGACCATTAGAAGTCCAGCCCAGGTAGTTAATTGGAAGGGAAACTGAGCTGCACGCGAGAATTTCCTCCGCTGGCCGAAGCTCGTCATGGGAGCAGAAAATTGGATTGATGAGCGACTTCTGAAAATTCGGCTGAAGCCCTGTAGTAGATCCGAAAATGGGCAGGATCTCCCTGATCACAATGAGGCCATTGACTGCTGGCCGAAGGAATAACATGATGTCATCGGCATAGAGGGAGCATTGAGCCGGCAACTCGCCTGGCAGTGATCAAGATCCGATTTAAAACCTCCATGGCAATGATGAACAAAAGGGGTGACAAGGGGTCTCCCTGCCGCAGTCCCCTACGATTGTAGATGGGCTTGCCCGGTACACCATTAAGCAAAACTCTGGTGGATGAAGTGGAGAGCAAGTTTAAGAGCCAGTCTATCCATGGAGTGCCAAAACCACAGCTACGGAAAACCTTGAGCAGAAAAGGCCAAGACAAGCTATCAAGAGCTTTTGCTATATCTAGCTTTAGCAGAATTTGCTTCTCCCTTTTTCGCCTAAAGGTCGTAATGGCATCATGCACAAATTTAAAGTTATCTTGAATCATTCGGCTTTTAATAGCCCAATTGATTTATTGGAATGTAATGGAGCGCATGCTCTTTTCTGGGTGAGTGTAAGTAGAAAAAGGAAAAGTTTATGACGGAGATTCTTCAATCCATTTCTTCTCATAGACTAACGAATCTACTAACTGATGGAGGTATGTATCATCAAGGCCTTTCAGAGGCCAACGGCCTTGCTTCTGTAGTCCATGCGCCAACTCCTCCCTAGGTGTGGAAACGGATCGGATACGGTCAAATAGTCTCAAATACAAATACAAATATGAATTCGAATATTCTCAAATACGGATACAAATATTCTCAAATACGAATACGGATATTTTCAAATACGGATTTTCTCGGATACGAATATAAGATAAAACAGATTCCTAGCGGTTTTGCTGATTTTTCACCGGTTGCTGGTTTTAAACCGCCTAATTCAGATTTTGAATCACAAAATATGTATGGATTTTTCATAGGTTCTAGAAACGGATCGAATACGAATACGGATACGAATATTCTCGAATACGAATACTCTCAAATACGGATACGAATATTCTCTAATACGAATACGAATATTTTCGAATACGAATTTTGCTTATCATATTTGTGTTTTCTCGGATATAAATATCGGATAAAACGAATTATCCGTTACAGTTTTCTACCCCTAGCTATAGAGTAAACCTCGTGTCGTGCTCGAACAGCGGAAGATCGTACTTCAGAGTCACCGTGACGAAGAAAATCTAAATTTGCTGGTACGAGCTTGTGTGTGCCTAGTAAAAATCTCGTAATAAGAAACTACTGGTCCATTTCTCGGGTGTACTTAGCAATTTCTTTGGGACAAATAACACAACAATAAAGAAATGCAAAAGAGCCGACAGCACCTCTGATTATTTCGTCTAAAGATTCTTTCCTCTCTTTAGACCTCAGTTTCCGTGCCTTTTACTTTTCCTTCGCTGGCTTGCTTTTGCTGGTTGCATTGGTTCTACTGTTTGTATTGGTTGATTACCCAGCTCTTGCATTCTCTCTCTCTCTCACACACACATACACGAACTCAACCACTTGGGGGATTGCAATGGAGTGGCTCACCTCGACTGTCCTCCCAAGGGCCGGCAGCACGTTGAAGCTGCCGGAGGAGGTGCAGAGGCTGCGGAACTCCCTGCCGAGGGCTCGAACCCTGATAGATCGAGCCGACTGGGGGCGCTTCAAGAACAAGGAACTTGCAGAGCAGCTGCTGTTGCTCAAAGCTGCTGTCTACGACGCTGAAGATGTAATCGATGAGTTTGACACCGAGGAGCTCAAGACCAAGGTTGAAGGTGGTGTGCTCTCCTCCTTCCGTGCTTTTCTTGAAGATTTCGTCAGAGATAGAGCCGCTCATATTGTTGACGTCCAAGGTAATCTAGATCAGGCCAGTGGAAACATGGAGAGTATGCTTAATTCATTTGGTTTAAATGTTGATCCCAGAGAGCTCGGCAAGCCATTGATGCCAGAACAAGGTGCAATGATAAAAGAACCAAGAATCTTTGGGCGAGACCAAGAACTTTGTCAAGTGCTCACGTCGCTGGGTCTGCCATCGACGGTGTCTGCAAAGAGGCCAAGAAGAGTAGTAGGTAGAACGAATGTTAGTATCAATGTCCAGAAGGTGGCCATCTTGCCTATAGTTGGCATTGGAGGTGTGGGGAAGACTACCTTGGCACGGCTTGTTTATAATGACACGAGGGTACAGGGTCACTTCGATTTGAGAGTTTGGGTTTGTGTATCCGACTACTTTAATATTAAAAGGGTGAGCCTGGAGATACTGGAGTCCATTGTAGGGAGAGAAGAAAGTGTCCCAAGAAGCTTGAACGATCTGCAAGCGAGCCTGAAGATGAAGCTGGAGTCGAAGAGATTCCTTCTTGTCCTCGACGATGTATGGACCGATGACAAGGAGCAGTGGCAGATGTTATGTGCACCATTGATGCTTGGCCTGCAGGGCAGCAGTATCTTGGTAACCACTCGCTCTAGGCAGATTGCTACCATGGTTGGTTCAATGGAACCCATCCACCTGAAAGGCTTACCTGATAATGTTTTCTTGGAGTTCTTTAAAGCTTATGCATTTGATGGTTACTGCGCGCAAGATTATCCAAATCTGGAAACCATTGGTAAAGAAATCGCCCTCAGGTTGTACGGATCTCCTTTGGCAGCGAAAACTTTAGGGCGGTTGTTGAACTTGAAGTTGGATGAGGTACACTGGATGACCATTAGTAAGAGCGAATTGTGGGAGCTGGATCAAAAGGCGCATGAAATTTTTCCAGCACTGCAGCTGAGCTACCAATATCTCCCAGCACATCTCAAGAGATGCTTTGCATTTTGTTCCATGTATCCCCAGGATCATAGTTTTGATAGAGAGGATCTGGTTGATGTATGGGTGTCCGTAGGTTTGGTTGCATCCCAAACAAACATTCTTGCCGAGTCTATCGGAAGTAGCTACTTAGACGATCTCATAAGCAGGTTCTTCTTTCAAACTGATCTCAATAGATCTGACCGTTATGTGATGCACGACTTGATGCATGATCTGGCACGGTCTGTCTCAGAAAAGGAATGCTACCTGATACGGGAAGAAACCCACCAACAAAACTTGCCATGCACTACGCGCCACATTTCAATAGAAGTAAAAGATCATGAAGTCACAAGCTTGAAAGGCACCCACAGCATGAAGAAATGGCGATCAATTAGATTTCAACCTCGTACAACGCCCAAAATCAACTGGTGGTTGAATGAGCTAAAGAATATTAGGCTTTTAATTCTAACAGGAGTTGAAGAGCTACCTGAGAGCATTGGTTCCCTCAAGCATCTTAGGCACCTTGATTTAACTGGTAGTCAGGTGAGCAAGTTGCCCATCTCGCTCTGGAGCCTTTATAATCTACAAGTTCTGAAAGCCGAGTATACAAAAGTCACAAGACTTCATCAGGACATAACGAAACTAATAAGCCTGAGAAGGTTGCAATTCAATTATTTAAAGGAGAAAATCGCCCCGATATCCGATATTGGGAGGCTAACTTCTCTTCAGGACTTGCCTGGATATAAGGTATCAACGGAGAAAGGGCATGGGATTAGAGAGCTAAAACACATGAACCAGCTCCGAGGAAGTCTAGACATCAGTAATATTGGGAATGTCCTGAGCAAGGAAGATGCAGCTCAAGCCAGCTTGGTCACCAAGCATCACCTGCAGAGCCTAGAATTAAATTGGCGTTCTACAAAGAACCAGTTGGTGCAGAGCATAAACCTTGAAAGTGATGTTCTCGAAAGTCTTCAACCCTCTCCAAATATCAAAACACTGACAATAAATGGTTACATGGGTGATAAATCTCCAAGTTGGCTACAACCACAGAAATTACCTCATGTGGAGACACTCAGATTTGCTGCCATCTCTAACCTGAAGGTCATATGCATCTCCCTTCCTTCCCTCAAAACCCTGCAACTTTATGATACTGAAATAGAATCAATTTCCTCTGGTAAAGAAGATTGTTCAAGAGAACATGGTCACAGTGATGTATGTAGCAACAATGCAATTGAGAGTATACCCGTCAAAAAACTGTCTATTTCTAGGTGTGGGCAGATGAAAAGTCTCGAAAATTGGTTGTTGCCACATTTTCTGCCATCCATCACATCAATACGTCTAGTGGAATGCTCTAGTCTGAAGGTCCTTCCTGTTGACAAGTTTGTGGGCTTTGTCAGTCTTGCAGAATTGGACATTAGTCATTGTAGGCTTCAGTGCCCAAAAGAAATGATCTTACCTGCTTCCATCCGATATCTTTCTTTGGAAGACTGTGGCCAGCTTGATTCGTCAATTCCAAACTGCCTAAATAATCTCAGCTCTCTCAAGCACCTAAGCTTGGTCCATTGTAGCAATGTGGCATCCATTCCCTTGGCCTCAAGCAATCTAGAAACACTCCGGAGTGTGGTTCTTAAGGAATGCCAGGAGCTATCAACTATTGGGGGGGAGGTAACACTTGGATCAATTGATTATGTGCAGATATCCAACTGCAACAATCTGGCGGAAGTACGACAGCCATATAATAAAAATAAGCTACGTTTGGGGGGCAATACATGTTAAAAATTCAGAACCGTCTTAGACGTTACGGTAAGACCTCTTGTCTCCCTCTCTCTGTGCCCCACCCCCGCGGGCAATACATGTTTGCTGGAGTAAGCCTGTGATTAAAATTGAGGCACTACACATTTGATTAATGTCGATCTTCTCTGCCATTAAAGCTACCAGTAGCCGCCATCTTATTGATGAAATAGGAGCAAATTGTTTCAATATGTTGTTGAATAAAAAAAATGTACGCTCATATGTACTCCGTTGAGCAAAATCTTGTAATTAATAATGCATGCTAAGAGATATGGATTCCATTGTTGAAAGTTGGAGCTTAAAGGCCCACTCTTCTCCCGGGACAGCTAAACTTTTGTTAATGGTGCTTGCTCCATTCTTCTGATTATATGTCTTCTCTTTCCATTTCAGGTACTAATATGTTGATATATGCATGCTATATGTCTCCAAGATTCTCAATAAGGCTGCGTTGACTTGCCGCTTCACTAGATCAGGTTCCATTCTAAGAACTCTCCAATGCCTATGCCTAACCTTTCCGGGTCTTTTTTTCTTTCTTTTATTTGCTGGTACTTGCAACTAAAACTATCAGCATTGTGCAGTATTCAAACATTCAATGCGTTATAAAATGAAGAGAAAGATGTTTCTTTCTACTACATTCAACAGGCAAAAAAAGGATCGATTCCTGAGTTTTAAAATTGTTCAATTTGGTACTTAAAATTTAACTTTATTAAATTTGTTTCATCAAATAGTCTGTTTTGTTGATTTTCCATGCTTCTACCAAAATTTCTGCTAAACTAATACATAGTTTTAGGATACTCCAAATACGCTGTCCTACGGACACCCGCGGATGACGTTCGATTGTGCTGGGGCATCACATGGACCGTTGGATCGAGCGAGCATCCGCAATGGCACGTTCATTTGGCTAGTGTCAGATGCGTATTATTGAAAACAAATTTTAAGGCGTACTTTTGACCTTGAAGTGGTGCAAACAACCATTTTTACCATCTCTTATCTTCCCTTTTGTTTCTCAGATTGAATTACTTCTCTTCTTGATAATTAGCTGTCTAGCTGAAACTCTCGTGCTGTATCTCTACTCTTGCGATTAATACGTATGCTGTCTTCAGGATTGAGAAGCCGCACTTCTTGCTGAGTTCTCGTCGGACATATGAATCAAGATCGTCCTGTTTCACTGCCATATAAATTATTGGAACGGAAGATTGAACTACATTATATATGAGCTTTGCTAAAAGGGGAAAAAATATCCTCATGCACGAGAATTGTCGTCCATCCAGTGCAGGTACTCTTGGTCTTCTGCAATTCATAACATCATCGCCATTTCTTCTTCTTAAACTCTGAATCTCGATTTCATCAACATTGATCGATAAACTATGAAGCTGACACCCTATTCGTTTTCATCGGAAAAGTTGTATAAAATTTTTTTGTTGGTCTTATGTGCTGTTTTTGTACTTCATTTTGGCCCCGTTTGGCAGAGCTCTAGCTCTAGAAAATCTCTAGATTTTCTAGAGTTGGTCATCTGTAGCTCTAGGAAATCCTGGATCTAGAGTTGTAGGCATGTTAAGTGCATTTACATGACTCATTTCATTTATATTATATATTAAATAAAAATATTTAAATCACTTTAATTTAGTCAACAAACTACAGATCCAGCATAGATCTCGGAGTTAGGGCTGTGCCAAACGGGGCCTTTATCATGCCAAGCTATTAACCTTGACTATGTGAAGACGATTGTTACCTCAGGACAAGGACTTTCAGCTTCAGATTATGCAGTGGAGAGTTATTTTTAGACAGCAATAACGTAGTTTCATAATTTGTTTTGGAAACTTCAGAATTTAGACTCTGTATATTTAATTATAAGAAAATGTAAATAGTTTAAATTCTGAAAAAAAAAATCAAATGCCTTTTTTGGGGGAACGATTGCTCATGCGTACTCTGATATTCTCATACTCTGCCTCCTTGGATTACCCCACATTCACATGTTTACTCTCTGATCTGACAAACTAGCTACCTTCCCTGTGGTCAGCGGGTAAATGATTCAGATTTGGTACTTCAGTTTTCATAAACCTGCCATTGATGTGTTAATAAACTAGTCGGATTAAGATTTTCCAAATTTTGAATCGGGGTTGGAACTTATTTTTTCATTTCGAAATAAATATATGTAGTGTTCAAATTTCAAAATTGGATTCAAACTTTTGAATTGTCTAGAACTTACGATCCTATTTTTTTTTAAACAAAGTCATACATTTGAGTTTCCAAAATTGCTTGCATATGTTACTATGCTACTATCTTGCTTGCCTAAGTCTGGCACTCTGGTTCTGCCACTAAGTCTGGCACTCTGGTTCTGCCACTATCCTCTGATCAAATGGAATCTTTCTTCCCGGGATCTTGAGCTTGATATTTGATCAAACTTGCGAAAGCTTAACCCAGTCCTGCGCACCTCGTTGATCAATTGAAACAAGGCTAAACTCTTCTGATTAATCGGGAGACAACAATTGGCTAGAACCCAGGTTAAACTCTTCTGATTAAGGGGATTCTTCTGCATCAACACCTGCTCCCAATGAGCTTCAAGCTTAAGCATTTTGGCCTGGATCATTATCCAGAGCTCTCATCACTCATCAGCATTCCAATCTAGGCTACCGTCTCAGCTCTGGATCCACTCCCCCCCTCCGCTTCTCTCTCGCAACTCAGGAGACCTGTGTCCAGCTGAGCTAATGTACCTGTATGGCAATCTAACAGGTTGTCTTCTAGGTGAGTTCATGAGTTCACTGATGTCCAGGCGTTGAACTCATCCATTTTCAGCGCGAACAAACTTGAGCTGGGTTTTCCACCTCCACCGTTCGCCTAAAATTTTGACAATGCAGCAAGATATGGACAATTAAATCCAGCTTAAAAGCCGTGCAAATTTATAGAAACATTCAGAAAGACGGCGTGGCGTACCTTAGCAATGTCTGTTGTATTAGTTGTGCTGTCTGTAGTCCTCAAGCAGATCTTCAGGATACCACATTGCATGAAGACCACTGCTCCAATAGGTCTATCATGAAAAGAAAGCATCCTTGAATAAAATTACTAAAGGAACACTGAGTATGCATGATTTATATGTTCATGTGCTTAATTTGGAGATTGAATAGAGTTTATACCATAATCCAGCAGCAGCAGCACTCTGGCACAACTCCAAACCAATTTCATGGCTCAACTTTGAATTGCTATCTGCTCTGATTGCCTAATAGTACGAAAATAAAACATGCAATACAGCAAATGAGATTTTTTTCAGTGCTAATTTTATTTTTTTTTGGAAAAGGAAGACTTTATTAAATCCCAATTTTGTACATCAAGATGATACACATCCTTGGAACAAAAAACTTCCAGCCTCTGCCTAAACTAGGCACACAGCTTGTGAGTAAAAACAAATCTGAGCAAAATCTAGTGACATTCAATCCTAAGACTAGATCGCCACCCATATGCCCGGGTAAAGATATCCTTCGCCAACTGCTCCAATTGTCGCGATGCCACCACAACCGTATCCTGCAATTCCGGTCGTTGCAGAATAGCCCACGAACGGAGTCGGTGAGAGACTGCATAAATAACCTGCAAAGGAGAATATGAGTTGTTCTTTTCAAAAACAATATCATTCCTGTACAACCAGATAGACCAACATGTTGCTGCTGCCCCAAGCAGTACTAATGATTTAAAATGATTAGTTATACCATCTAACCAGCTACCAAACATATGTGCTACACTCCGTGGTTTTACGAGCTTCAGAGCCACTTGAGAGAAACCCCAAACGGCTCGCGCAAATCGGCAATCAAAAAACAAGTGCTGAATTGTCTCATCACTATGACAAAAACAACATGTCTTGCCCCCTTGCCAATTACGCTTGATTAGATTATCTTTCGTTAAAACCACACCCCTCCTAAGGTACCACAAAAAGATCTTCAACTTAAGAGGCGCTTTCAGTTTCCAAAGGCGTTTATTCAAATAAGGAACAGGTGTTTGATTCATCGCTTTATAAAGAGAATTCACCGAGAACTGCCCATTTGGGTGTAAAGACCAGCGGAATTCATCCTGTCCTTGTGTCAGCTGAATATTGGATAGTCGTGCTAATAAGTTAGTCCATTCCACCAGCTTGGGACCAATTAAATCACGTCTCCAAGAAAAATTAGGTGGCGAAGAGCCCAAAGCTTCTGAAATGGTGACAAATTTTGGTCTAACAATGTTGTATAAACCAGGATATTGGTTCATCAAACTATCATCGCCTAACCATTTGTCTTCCCAAAATCTGACTTGTGAGCCATCTTTAATAATAAAAGATCCATACCGGAGAAAAATACTTTTAACCTTCAACAGACTAGCCCAAAAATGTGAATCACTTTGTTTACGTTCGACTTGCACTAAGGGTTTAGATCCCAGGTACTTGTTTCTCAACAGTTGTTAAAAGCTTGAAAAGCCATTTACTCAACAACGCTATATTCTTGAGGTTTAAGTCAGCTATTCCTAAACCACCTTGATCTTTTGGCTGGCATAGAATATTCCACTTCACAAGTCGATATTTTCTCTTATGTTCATCACCTTGCCAGTAAAATCTGGATCTGAAATAATTTAATTTCTTTAGCACCCCTTTTGGAATCGCAAAAAAAGACATCATATACATTGGGAGGCTGCTCAAGACGGAATTTATCAACGTCAATCGACCCCCAATTGAGAGATGTTTGCTCTTCCAACTGCTAAGTTTTTTCTCAAACCGTTCCTCCACCATTCTCCAGTCGTCATTTCTCAATTTTCTATAGTGAATCGGAATACCGAGATACCTAATTGGAAACTCACCGGATTGGCACCCAAAAAGGTCCACATAATCCTGTCTAGCGTCTTCAGCATCTCCGAAACAGAAAATTTCACTTTTGTGAAAGTTAATCTTCAGTCCAGATAGTTGCTCAAAAGCGCATAGCAAGAGTTTCAGATTTTTCGCCTTGTCAACATCATGATCCAAAAATAACACCGTATCGTCCGCATATTGTAGAATCGATAAACTTCCATCTACCAGATGGGGTATAATGCCGTCAAACTGGCCCCCCTCATTAGCCCTTCTAATAAGAATGGCGAGCATGTCGGCGACAATGTTAAATAAAATTGGCGATAAAGGATCACCCTGACGAAGTCCTTTCTTAGTCTGGAAAAAATGACCCATTTCACCATTGACATTAACAGCCACACTACCCCCGTGCATGAAGGATTGAATCCAAGTTATCCACTTGGAAGAAAATCCCTTCATACGTAAGGCTTGTAGAAGGAAAGGCCATTTAACTTTATCATACGCCTTCTCAAAATCAAGCTTCAAAATTACCCCATTCAATTTCCTACGATGTAACTCATGTACCGTTTCATGCAGTATGACGACTCCTTCCAGGATATTTCGTCCACGCATAAACGCCGTTTGAGTTGGACTAATGACTCTATCAGCAATTAGATTAATTCTCATTGTCGCCACTTTAGTGAAGATCTTAAAACTCACATTGAGTAAGCAAATGGGCCTGTACTGCTGAATAACATTAGCCTCCTGGACTTTTGGTAATAAAGTAATCACCCCAAAGTTCAAACTAAAGATAGGCAGCTCTCCTGTGTGGAACTCATAAAACATGCACATCAGGTCATCCTTTATGGTTTCCCAAAATTTCTGATAAAATTCAGCAGGAAAGCCATCCGGACCTGGTGCTTTGTTATGTTCCATAGAGAAAACTGCATTTCTAACCTCTTCCTCCGAAAACGGGGCGATCAAAATACTATTTTCAGAATCAGTGACCTGATTAATATCCTCTATCCGATCAGCAATCAAATTAAAGGAACTCTCTTCAGGTTCACTAAACAAGGCTTTATAGAATTGTGTAATATATTCTTTGAGATTTGACTGACCCTCGATTTTTCCATTAGCATCATCAAGAGAAAAAATTCTTTTTTTCCTATGCTTACCATTTGCAATCATATGGAAATACTTAGTATTGTTATCTCCATATAAAATATCCTTGACTTTAGCCCGCTGATAATATTTTATTTCCTCCTCCCTCAATAATTTGGTAAGGTCATCCCGAGACTGATCGAAAAGGGTACGCTCAGCCTCATTCAATTCCCTTACCTCAGCCACTGTGTCAAGATCTGTGATAGTAGCCTGCAGAGCAGCCTTCTGCTGCTTATAACATCCACTAATATTGGATGCCCAGCCACGCAGATGCCTTCGCAAGGCGCTGAATTTATTATTCCACCTTTGTACTGAACTATTTCCTTTCACCGGCTTATTCCATACCTCCAGGACTCGCTCCTGAAAATCCTCATGTGTGAACCAACTCAACTCAAATCTAAAAAGTTTCGCTCCTCCCGAATACGCAGGTCGCCCCGTGTCCAGGAGTAGCGGTGTATGATCAGATACCCCTCTATCTAAAGCCCGAATCGACACTAGTGGATATTTTAATTCCCATTCTGTGGACATGAGAACTCGATCTAACTTTTCAAAAGTCGGATTAGGTAAGGAATTTGCCCAAGTGAACTGGCGACCAGTCAACGCAATTTCCCTTAAATCAAAGCTGTCAATCACAGCATTAAAAAGGAATGGCCACCGATCATTAAACCTTGTGTTGTTCTTCTCTTTACTATATCTCATAATATTAAAATCCCCTCCAATCAGAGTAGGCAAAAGATTTTGTTGGCAAGTACGAACTAATTCAGCCAAGAAATTTGATTTGAAGTCATCTTGAGCTGGACCATACACTGCCATCAAAATCCATTGAAACTTATCCATTTTGTTAGCCAAATGAAACTTGACAAAAAATTCTCCTTCAATTATATCCGATAGGTCTAGGACAGCAGCATTAACCCCAAGGAGAATGCCACCAGACCGACCTTTCGGAGGAAGACAATGCCAAATAAAATCGGTACCTCCAGAGAGTCGTGCCAAATTCGATTTTGATATATCTTGATTTCCTGTTTCCATGATAGCTATAAAATCTATCTTGTGATCTAATACTGCATCAGCAATGTATTTATATTTAGCCAAGTCTGAAAGACCTCTGCTATTCCAAAAAAAACCTTTCATTTGATAACCTTTATTTTTTCCTTTTATCCTTCCTACTCTTTGATTTTCGAGGAGAGATCTTAAGATCACAAATCCTTGTATCCAAATCTCCCTCATCAAAATCCACCTCTGAAACCTCCTGGATCAATTGTGAGAGTAAATCGCTCGAAGGTTCAGCAACATCATCATCACAGTTATCCACCTGAATCGCTATGCAATTCTTACTTTTATCATTCTGTACCTTTTGTAATTTTCTTCGATCAATCTCAATACGTTTCAGCGCATTAATGGACATATGAACACTATCATTACAACCCGTGCCTAGCTTAAACCCGATACTTTGAAGGTTTTTAGCGCACAAATCAGAAGGCATACCAACAAACGAAATCGGAGAGGTCGAAATAGGATTACCATTCATTTGTAACTGTGGGGCGGAAGATGAGTGCGGCATTCCGCTATCAGAGGCCACCGTCTTGTTACTCCTCGGTAAGTCCAAATTCCGCATCGCAGTTCGCTTCATTGCCTTGGCCATCATATGCTCATCCGCTGCAATTATCCCATTGACTCTAGAATTAGAACGTAAACTGCGACGAATACCATCCACAGCATTAAAATTCTCAGTCAAAAGATCGGTTATATTAGAACTTGAGTCTTTACCAGATTTTCCGCCTACTCGCGCTGAAATATCTGGTGTAACTGTCTCATCCACCAGCTCACCCCGTGGCTTCAAATCTGCACCAGCCGCACACATATCAGCATGCTGGATAATAGGTGGCAGGACAGCATGCTGGATGATTGGTGGCAGGGCACATTCCTGCTGCCGATCAGCAGCTTTCCCCTCACAATCCACTGCTGCAAGCTGAGCATCAACTGAGCACAAAAAAGGAGAAGCAAAGGAGATTTCAGCAGGAAAGGATGAATCACAATCCGCAAATGAAATCGAAAACGCATTAGGCGATGAGCTAGTACCTTTTTCCTGAGTATCCACATTGCTTGTTGGCAACGCAACATCAGAAACAGTCTTGTTATTGGAACCCCCAAGTACAGACACCGGTATCTCTCCAATCAAAACAGAAGGAGGTGAAGGCCGGTCTTCCCCAATATCAGATTGGAGCTCAGCCAAACAACCGAAAGAATTAGCACCAAATACTTCCTCAGTTGACGAATTAACCTCCATTCCAGACCGAACAGGAGTCCTGTTGCCAGGAAAAGACACAGGCACACCCGCACTAAGCTGCATTGGGGTCGGTCCACCATCAACAACCACTGTATTCGAGGAGGAGCCGGGGTCATTTACTTGCTTCTGTTTTTTCGACATAAGGTTACCACCCTGTCCATCTGCTGAATGGTCACCCGCTCCTATAATATTACACAGAATAACTCTCAGAAGTAAAATTGTAGATGACCACCAAAGAACTCTGATTTTGCTTTAGATGAGAAACACAATAATACATGAACAAATGTGGTTAACATAAACATACGTAACTTGCAACAAGTGGCCACTTTGAACTATGGGCAAGGTTATTACGGCGGTGCGGCAAGGCGCGGCGCCTCACCACCTTCACACAACAATATCGCTTATGTTCACGCATGAGCAGTGGGAAGCCATGACTATCAAGGATAAGAAAGGAGGCAGTGAAGGCTCAAACAGCAACACAAGAGGAGGCGGCAGACGCGCGGTGGCGTGGTCGCACGCAGCCAAGCGGAAGGCGAGAAATGAACCCAAAAAGAGAACCAACCGCAAGTTTGACAAGGCGAAGATCAAATGTTACAATTGCAATGAGTTTGGCCATTTTGCTGCTGAATGTACCAAACCCAAGAAGGAGAAAGCACATTACGTTGAAAAGTGCGGAGACGATGAACCAACTTTGTTGATGATCGAAACTGCAGACAAGTCAAGCGGTGGAGCGGGCACGAGTTAGTACTCCTCAATGAACATAATGTGAAGCTGAACTGGGAACCAAACCAAGAAACGTCGATATGTGGTATCCGGACACGAGGGCAAGTAATCACATGACGGGGTGTGAAGAAGTCTTCGTCGGTATTGACAAGGAGGTAAAGGGCTCGGTTAAGTTCGGCGATGGTTCGATGGTTGAAATCTGCGGCAAAGGTGCAGTGTTGTTAAAGGAACAAATGAAGAACACAAGGTTCTCACCGGAGTGTACTTCATCCCAAACCTCAGAACAATATTATCAATCTTGGCGACTTGATGAATCGCCGCAAGACTGTCCTTGAAGATGGATCACCGAGCTTCTATGATCGGAGAGGAAGCTTCTAGCAAGGGTTAAAAAGTCTTGGAACAGGTTGTATGGTCTGCACCTGAACCGAACCGGGCCGATCTGTCTTATGGCGAAGTATGATCAGAAGGAGTGGCTATGGCACGCCAGTGCGGGCATATCAACTTCGAATCTTGAAGGAGCATCACGAGAGGAATGGTATAAGGATTGCCTCATGTGGATCATATCGAACAACTATGTGAGGCATGCCTGGCAGGGAAATTCTATTGGAATCTATTTCCTAAAACTTCTTCATACCGGGCTGGAAAAACTTTAGAACTACTACATGCAAACCTATGTGGTCCAATCAGCCCGCCCACTCCTGGAGGTAATCGATACTTCCTGCTAGTTGTTGATGACTACTCCCGATTCATGTGGTGTGGCCTGATCAAGAGTAAAGATGAAGCCTTTGTTGCATTCAAAGGAATCAAGACAAAGATAGAAGTGCAGACAGGCACCAAAGTCAAGGCTCTGCGAACTGATCGTGGTGGAGAGTTTGTGTCGAAGGATTTCATGACGTTCTGTGAAGAGCAAGGTATGCAAATGTTCCTAACCGCGCCATATAGTCCACAACAAAACGGCGTTGCTGAACGTTGAAATCGGACTATTGTTGGCGCTGCTAGGAGCTTGCTAAGAACAAATAGGTTCCAGGGAGGTTTTGGGGCGAAGTCAGAAATCTTGTTGTATACCTCTGAACCAGAGCCTTGACATGAAGCCTGAGTGGTATGACTCCTTATGAAGCATATTACCAGAGGAAGCTGAAGGTGTATCACCTGCGAGTATTCGGATGTATTGCTCATGTGAAGGTACCATATCCACATCTGAATAAACATGAAGATCGCAGCATTCCATGTGTTTTCATAGGCTATGGACAAGGCTCAAAGGCTTACAGATTCTATAATCCTAGCACAAGAAAGGTGATAGTGAGTCGAGATGGAGTGTTTGATGAAGAAAGAGCATGTAATTGGCCACATTCTGAAGAAGAAGAAGGTGGACCGGCTGGTGTGTTTGTGGTGAATTGGGAAACTAACACAGCGATTCTTGATGGCACAGTCGGGAAGGAGGAATGCAAGATGAGTCTGCCGTGGTAGGAGAATCACCCTCTGTGGTAGCTTCTGCAGGTGATGCAGCAGAGGAAACAGCGGCAAACCTCTCTTCTCTGACCGCAGTGGAGTCTGAAGTCCCTGCTGCAACCGCATCTTCCTCAACTCCATCCATACTATCACCAGTCCACATGGAGAATTCTGCAGTGGCTACAACTTCCCAAACCCCATCTCCTGAAGGAATGGTAAGGTTCCGAACCATCCAAGACTTATATGACAACACAGAGGAGGTGGAGAATGAACATTCTCACTTGTGCATGCTAGCTATGGAGGAGCCTGTGAACTTCCAGGATGCGCTGAAGGAAACTCATTGGAGGACAGCCATGAAAGAAGAGATGGACTCCATAGTAGGGAACAAAACATGGGAGATCTCACAATTGCCAGTAGGCCATAAGGCAATTGGGTTGAAATGGGTGTTCAAATTGATGAAAGATGTAGCAGGCCAAGTGGTGAAGCATAAAGCCCGCCTTGTCGCAAAGGGTTACTCACATAAGCAAGGAGTTGATTTTGAGGAGGTGTTCGCGCCGGTGGCAAGGATTGAAACCGTGAGATTGATTCTTGCACTAGCTGCTCATGAGAGTTGGGAAATACACCACATGGATGTCAAATCCGCTTTTCTGAATGGAGAATTGAGTGAAGAGGTGTATGTCACCCAACCTGCCGTTTTGTTGATGACAAAACCGAATATGGTTCTTGAAACGGAAGAAGGCTCTTTATGGGTTGAGGCAAGCCCGAGGCGTGGAACTACAAGTTGGACAAGACACTTCTCTCATTAGGATTTGAGAAAAGCCCTCACGATCATGCAGTCTACAAGAGAATACGTGACAAGTCGGTGTTCTTGGTGGGGTTTATGTCGATGACTGATTATCATAGGGTCAACTGCAAAGGACATTGAAATGTTCAAGAGCGGATGAAGGAAAAGTTCAATATGAGTTATTTGGGCTTGCTGAGTTACTATCTAGGTATTGAAGTCAAGAATGTTAGATATAGTAATATCTTTGTAATCTCTTATGCTGCACGATATAAGATTTGATTGGCATCGTTGTGTTGTATTAGGAAGGATAGATTTTCTTGTTATAACTTCCCTTGTAATTCAAATAGGATTGATGCCGATCATATCTATTCCTTGCCTGATCTGTAACTCCACGCGTGGGGATATTCCATGCATATATAACATGTAACCGCCAGCCAGGTAAAGGTACGGCGTTTCACCCATCGCTTCCGCACCTCTGAATCCTTTATGGTATCAGAGCGTCAAAATACTCTATATCCAATCTACAATGTCTGGTTCTTCTTCCTCCACCAATTCCACCATGAATTCTCTATTTGGGATTCCCATCTCAGAGAAGCTGTCGAACAACAACTATGCCATGTGGAAGGCATTGATCCTCGCTGCCGTCCGAGGTGCGCGCCTGACGGGGCATCTGACCGGCGCTTCACCAGCTCCTCCTGCTGAGATCGATGACAAGGTAGCTAACAAGCCGGCAAAAATTCCAAACCCAGCGTACGAAGAGTGGTACGCTACCGACCAGCAAGTTCTGGGATTCATCCTGACATCTCTATCAAGGGAGGTGCTCGCGCAAGTTGCTGCAAAGGAGACTGCAGCGCAGGCATGGAGTACAATTGAATCCATGTTCTCGTCGCAAACTCGGGCTCGTGTCGTGAACACGCGCCTTGCCCTCTCAACTGCGCAGAAAGGAAATCAATCCATCGCAGAATACTTCGCAAGAATGAGGGCTCTTGGCGATGAGATGGCTGCTGCCGGAAGACCTCTCGACGACAAAGAACTCGTTGAGTATATTCTTACCAGCCTTGATTATGAATTTAACCCCATGGTTTCTGCTCTTGTTACAAGATCGGAGACAGCCTCCCTGAGTGAAGTATACGCTCAACTCCTCGCCTTCGAGATGCGCATGCAGCTGATTGATCGTGGGAACCTCTCCGGGTCGTCTACTAATATGGCAAACTGGGGTGGTCGTGGTGGCTTTGGAAGCTGCGGACGTGGAGTAGGACGCGGTCGAGGTGTAGGCCGCAACCACAGCGCAGGCGCTTTCAACTCCAGCAGCCAGCGCCAAGGAGGAAACATTAGCGGGCGCGGCAACAGTAGTACCAACGCCAACCGCAGCGTCAACAGCAATAACACTCGTCCAGTGTGTCAAGTGTGTCATAAAACTGGACATACTGCTGATCGATGCTGGCACAAGTATGATGAAACTTATGTTCCAGATGAGAGAAGTGCTCAAGCTGCAACAAATTCTTATGTTATGGACACAAACTGGTACACCGACACTGGCGCTACTGATCACATTACTGGGGAACTAGAAAAGCTATCAGTTCGAGACAAGTATCCACACGAAAAACTTAACTCTGATAGCTATGAAGCTATGAACAAGAGAGTAGAATACTACACTGAAAACATGAAGAACCAAGCAGATAACCAAGCACAAAAGGGGAGCAAAAAACTGAACAAGCACTGCCAAGAGAAGTTTAAGCTTTGCTGCAGACAATAGCTAAAAAGAAAAACGAGTTTGCCAGTACTGAGAACTGCACCAAGATCATAAAGCAAAAGAGAGATAAAAGAGACTTTGCTGGCCAAAGCTGCATGCAAATCAGAGGCACTAGTCCTACTGCCGAAGAGAAACAAAATGCAATGGATCAACTAAAGCAAGCTGACCGGACTGAGTGAAGACAGTGAATCAATCATGCAGTTTTTTGTGATTGGTCGAAAAACAAAGCATGCTCCCAAGAAGTTTCTCTACTGCCGAAAATATTCTACTTATCCAAAAGAGAGAGAGAGACATGACTGCAAAACTGCACAGCAAGCAGTCCCTGGCCAAATCATGGGCAGAGGAGAGTCTCGGCAGGGCTTTAAATGTGCTGGCCAAAAGTACTACTGCTGCAGCACAAATAATACTCTGGATGGCAGCCGAAAGGGACAGAACAAGCAAGAAATAATGCTGGCCTAAACTGTTCTTGTCTGGCCGAAAGATGAGCAAGGAAAAAGATCAAATAGTAGTCACTAGTACTACCGAAAGGCAACAACAATTAATGACAATAAAAGATCACAGAAGAAGTACCAAATGGATGATGGAGCACTCACTACATGCATTCGGCACAAGCAAAATGCACAGAGAACTAAAATTGCTGCCTCAAGGAGCAAGGACTTGCAGAGCATACTTGGTTCAATTAATGGGATGAACTAGCTGCAGAGAAAAAGAAGGATAAAAAGGATTGATTTCTTGCTGCCTCACAGGACAAAAGAAATGAAGAACAAACTAACAGAGAGCCAACAAAGAAGTAAAGAACTTCTAATGAGCACAAGGAGAAGCACAAACTCAAAAACTTCAACACAAGATTTCTTGAAAATCAAGACGGAGACATACATGATTAAAAGAGGGTTTACATCTCAGCTATCTATCTCTCTCTCACTAACTAATTCCCCATACATGATTGGAAGAACAAACTCTCAACCCATCTCCTCTAAAAATTCTGCACACTACTTCTCTCTCAAATCCATCTAAAAACCATGAAGACTACTAGAGAACACCCTCTCTATTTATAGCCTCCACTAATGGGTTCACCATTGCTTTACCCATTAACCTTTTGCGCTTTACCCACAATCCACTTCCTTTAGTGCAGCTTTGCGTATTCACCAAAACGCCCCTCGCGCACCTTCCAGGAAGCTTCCTCATTTCTTGCCTTGCAAGCCTTGCAGCCACCTCGAGCCCTCGCCGTCTTCAGCACACCCTGACCGTTCTGACCTCAGCGCCACCTGCGCCTAGTCCGGTCATCCGTGCCTCGCCACGACTCCGCCTCGATGTCCTGCAGCCAACACAGACAAGAAACACATCAAATAGCACCGCTCGATACATGTAAGCGTAAATGCATCATACTTACCCATGATGAAGTCCAAACCTGTCGAATCAAGGAATATGCATCCTAAGCCCATACGATCAAATTTGACCAAGTCCGATCGAGCCCGATTGCACCACGCAACGTCAAGGTCCGAACCACCCAAACCAAACTCGACTTACCTAAACCGATGTCAATTACTCATCATACACATGGAATGACCTCCACATGGTCTCTCAATCTCCCCCTTGATGAGTATATTGACAAACCCAGAAAAAGCACGAAGTTGAGTTTAAAATGCAAGAAGTCAAACATGGCCCAAAGGAAGGAAATGAAGCTAAACAAGGAACAAAAGAAAGAACAAGTTTTCCTCAAAGCTCCCAAAGCTCTCAAAATGACTTTTTCTACCACTATTCTCCCCCTTTTGGCAATAAACACATCAAGGATGCAAAAGAGAGAATAAGACATGGAATTGTATGAAATGGCTGAAGTTTGATTATTTTAAGCATTTAGAGCCATGAAGATTATCCAGTTTGACCATGAAGTGTTACATCAAGCCATAACTCAATAGAATGCTATCTAGATCATGACAAGATATATATAAGCCAGCTAAACCAAATAGATGACAATCTGAAATTTAGTGCAAGTTGTGAACATGTCAAGTCATCCATGATCAAAGTCTAGCTAGAGGTATCCAAGGATGATACAAACCATGTCAATAAGCTAAGCGGAACCATGAAGCTAGTATTGAGCCAATGAAGAGTGCTACAAGTTCTAGAATGATACATTTGTTTAAGTATTTGGTTCTTTCGTAATTAAGCAAATTGAGCACATTTGTCATGAATTTTTTTTAAAGTTCATGGTTGATTTTAACCAAAATTTTCAGACATGTGCTATATCTCAAGCCTTATGCGACCATTCCAAGCAAGAAGCTTAAGGAGATGATCTTGGTCATCCAAAACTCCCCCTGAGTTCATGCCAAGTGCAATGACAAGCCGTCTCATGAGAAAGAATTGGTGAGATCAGTTTTTTCGCACATAAGAGATCTTTTTGGATTCATAAATGGTTGTACTAATTTATGCAACATTAAGAACTAGCATAGCTCATCTAAACCTCAATAGAGATTCAACGCTCAACTCAGCCTATTTGACATGGCGTGAATCATAAAAGGATAACTAGAGAAAGACTAATCTCAAGAGCGAGTATGACAAGTTTTAGTTCATGTTGAGCAATTTAAATTAACTTATCATGGCAAAAGCTAGTCTACACATATGGAGTCATGATCAATCTAGCAATGAAGCACAAATCATGACAGGATGTAAAGTGATGTAAACATGTCATGAAAGGATAATAATCAAGGCTCAATGTAGGTTTTTACAATGCAGAATGACATGCAAGAAATCCAGCTTCCCCTCAACATGTGATGCAACTTTTAGTTCAAGTTGAGTTACGTCAAAATTAAGCTCCAGAAGCTCCCAAATGAATTCCCCCTGAACCAAAGCAGTAAATCGAGAAGTTGGGAAAATCAGAACGGGAAGTCCTTAAAGCATAGACAAGATATAGAGGATACTATGGCTCAGACTGACGCTCATCTACCCCATATGACTCGAGGACTATCAGCTGGTCTGTTAACAACCTAGGAGCAAACACGTGCCTGTCTGCAGGGTGACCCAACCTCGCTAGAACCCACAAGAAGTGAGTAAGCTCAACCTAGAGAGAAGAGAGACAGCTAACAAGCAGCATCCTAGAGTCACAAGATAAGAGCAAGAAGTCTAAACGCTAGACAAGAAGACCACTCTAACCTATGCTAGAAAGACTATCCCGAATGCACCCAAAATGCAATGCAACAGAAAGGAGCAAGAGCATAATTAATATAATAAAGCAGTAAAACACAAAGCTCCCCCTCACAACAGTCCGTAAGGAGAAACCACCCCAAGCTCTCCCATGCAGAGTGAAAACCTAGAGCTATCCAATGGCTTGGTAAAGATATCACCAACCGGTGGTCATTCTCCTGGCTGGAGCACGATGTCACCCTTCTCTACATGGTCTCTAAGGAAGTGATAGCGAATATCAATATGCTTGGTCCGGGAGTGCTGCACTGGGTTCTTAGCAATGTTGATCGCAGAAGTGTTATCACAAAAGAGTGGAACACTGTCGATAACTAACCCAAAGTCCCGCAGGGTCGAGACCATCCAAAGTACCTGGCTGCAGCAGCTGGCGGCAGCTACGTACTCGGCCTCTGCGGTGGACTGCGCAACACCGGACTGCTTTCTAGAAGACCAAGAAACTAGAGAAGTACCAATGAACTGGCAGGTGCCCGAAGTGCTCTTCCTATCTATTCTACAGCCAGCAAAGTCTGCATCCGAGTAGGCTCTCAAGGAAAGACAGGACGAGGAAGAGTACCAGATACCATAGTCAATGGTAGCTCGAAGGTACCGAAGGATGTGCT
The DNA here is from genome assembly GCA_036346575.1 of Dendrocalamus sinicus. Taxonomy (NCBI): domain Eukaryota; kingdom Viridiplantae; phylum Streptophyta; class Magnoliopsida; order Poales; family Poaceae; genus Dendrocalamus; species Dendrocalamus sinicus. Next base: position 28,816,376 of record CM070672.1, on the reverse strand, counting down.
TCACCGCCTGGCGGTGAGATCTGCGAGGAGAAGCTTGGCGAGCACATAGACACACAAACAAAGTGTATGTCCGGTCTCGAGCGTGAGGTACAAGAGGAGCCGATCATACTCCTATACTCCTTCTGATCAACTGGCTCACCATCCTCATCTGGGTTGAGAGAAGCTGATGTAGCCATCGGAGTGGACACTGGCTTACCATCACTCATATCGAAGTGCTTCAGGAGGTCTCGAGTGTACTTGCCTTGATGCAAGAAGGTACCCTCCCGAGTTTGCTTGATTTGGAAGCCAAGGAAGAAGCTCAACTCGCCCATCATGCTCATCTCAAACTCAGTGCTCATGACATCCGAGAACTGTGAAACGAGAGCATGAGAAGAGCCACCAAAGATGATGTCATCCACATAGATCTGGACGAGCAGAAGGTCGGTGCCAAGCCTACGAATGAACAAGGTCTTATCTACCTTACCCATCTCAAAACCATGACTCAACAAGTAGGACTTAAGCCTCTCATACCAAGCTCTAGGGGCCTGCTTAAGTCCATACAAAGCTTTGGAAAGCTTGAAGACATGGTTAGGGTATTTGGGATTCTCGAAACCAGGAGGCTGTCTGACATAGACTTCTTCCTCAATGAAACCATTAAGGAAGGCACTTTTGACATCCATCTGGTAAAGCTTGAAACCCTTAGAAGCCGCAAAAGCAAGCAGAATTCTAATGGCCTCAAGTCTAGCTACAGGGGCAAAGGTCTCCTCAAAATCCAGACCCTCAACCTGGGAGAAGCCCTGAGCTACCAGTCTAGCCTTATTTCGAATAACCACCCCATCCTCGCTCTGCTTGTTCTTGAACACTCACTTAGTCCCAATGACATTGTGACCTCACGGGGGCTCGACAAGCGACCAGACCTTATTTCTCTCGAAGTTCTCTAGCTCCTCATGCATGGCATTGACCCAAGACTCGTCAGAGAGAGCATGACTAACATCTTTGGGCTCAAAGGAGGCAACAAAGGCAGAATGGAGACAAAAAAGTGACGTGCCTGACCTTGAGCGCGTGACTCGCTCAAAGAGATCTCCAATAATCTGCTCAGAAGGATGCCTTTTCTGGATATGTCGGGGAGGTCCTGGATGAGAAGAAGAAGTGGCCTCTACCTCATGAGCTGAAGAGGTAGGAACAGAGCCACTAGCTCCCGAGGAAGCAGAAGGCATGGGCTGATCACCTGGAGGTACGGTGGAAGAAGGCACCTCAAGGGGTGGATGAGGGACTGGATCGGGTAGACAACTCTCATCTTCATCGTCCTCATCATCCACAAAGATGGACTCAGACTACTCTAAAGAACCTGAGATATCGGGCCTAGTCTTTGGACTGGCCTCGTCGAAGGTCACCTCACAGGTCTCTACCATCTTACTAGACTCACAGTTCCAAACCCGATAAGCCCACGAAGAAGTCGAGTAACCTAGAAAGATACCATCACAAGAGCGTGACTCAAACTTGTCTAGGTTCCCGGACTTCAAAATAAAGCACTTGCAACCAAACACGCGAAAATGAGAGACACTGGGCTTTCGCCCGTATCTCAACTCATAAGAGGTGCGATGCAAGTGTGCCCGAAGAAAAACTCTATTGGAAACATGGCACGCGGTCACAATAGCCTCAGCCCAAAACTTTCTAGGTGTAGAATATTCATCGAGCATCATCCTGGCCATCTCGACCAAGATACGGTTCTTTCTCTCCACGACGCCATTCTACTGTGGGGCGTGCGGAGAGGAGAACTGATGCTCTACACCTGTCTCATCGCAAAACCTCTGAAAGTAGGAATTCTTGAACTCCGTGCCATTGTCACTGCGGATCGTTCGTAAGGCACCCAGAAGCTCAACAGAAAGCCTACTGAAAAGACTTCGAAAATGGGTAAACGTCTCATCCTTCGAGGCTAAGAAAAACACCCAAGAAAACCTCGAATAGTCATCGACCACGACAAGTACGTACCACTTCCCTCCTGCTGACTGCACTCGAGCCGGTCCAACTGCGTGTCCATGTGGAGCAATGTCCCGTGCATCGGTCATAGTGCTCGTGGCCGGAGGGTGAGAAGCGGCAACCATCTTGCCGTGCCAGCATAGAGCGCAAACAAGATCTTTGACCATCTTGAGTTTCGGCAGACCACGAATGAGATCGTGGCCGCTAACTCGGGTCAAATGGTCAAATCCGATATGACCAAGTCTCCTATGCCAGAAAGTCAAGCCACGGGACTCAGAAGCAACTAAACACCGGAGAGGATCACCAGAAGACTCAGAAAAATCAGCACTAAAGATCCTCCCATAACGAGAAATCCCGCAAACCAGACTACCGGAAGAATCAAGAATTCTGCAAGCGTTTTTCTTAAAGCTCACCTCATAACCGTCATTGGTAAGCTGAGAAACCGAAAGCAAATTATACAACAGCTTACTAACCAAGGCAACATCTCTCAAAAGAAATGAATCATTAACGCGCACAGTACCTTTGGCGATGACGCGCCCAGACGAAGCGTCTCCGAAGGTGATCGTCTCATCACCTGGAGCGCGGGCTAGGGAAGAGAACCAACGTGAGTCTCCGGTCATGTGTCGAGAACACCCAGAGTCTACGAGCCAAACCTCTCTCTTCCCAGCCCGACGAACCTGAGTCAACAAGAGAGTAAAGTCTCAGTACTGGGGTAAATCAAAAGTGATTTTGGCACCCAATACTGAGTAACACGTCGAGCAGATGAAGTAGTCAAGCACGACTGACCTCTATCTACCCTACGCTATCTGTCACTCAACAAGCCAGAAAGTCTGTGTGCAGACCCGAAGTGTTACTGGGTCCGACTGCTACGGAAAAGCGAGTCGGGGTACCGGCAACACGCTCATCACGCCGTGGGTAGCTATCTTGACGAGGAAAACGAGATCTACCCTCAGGACGGCGGTAGTCACGACCAACGGGAGCATGAGGACGAAAACCAGAAAACTCGGAAAAACCACGTCCTCGATGCTGCCCAAAACCATCAGAAGCATCTGAAGCAAACCTAGACCTCGTGTTGGTCTTAGGTGCACTCAAGGTCTGGGGCTGACCCTGAATACGCCTAAGATCTGCAACACGGTCTCTCTGCGCGATTCTGGTGCGCCTGAAGCATCGATCGATCAAGTGTCCATCCTTCTGACAGAAGGTGCAATGATACTTCGCCTTTTGAGAGGCAGCAGTAGCATGAGATGGCTTCGCCTTCTGAGAGGCCAAAGCTGCAGGTGAACGCACCTTGCTGTCAAAAATCCCTTGGACAAAGCCCGCAGACTTGAATTTAACTTCATCAGATCTGGGCTCAACCTCGATCACAACTTCTACTATGGGTCTAAGAATAGCAGGTGGATGCTTCCTAATGTCCTCATAGAAATCATATCCTAGACCTTGATTAAACTTGCAAATCTTGGACTGGTCTAGAATAAGATTGAGCTTCTTCTTGCCTCCTACAAATCTCTCGAGAGTGTTCATAAGGTACTGACACTCCCGAAAGAGAGAGGTGCAAGAAGAGCACGGAGAAGAGGGAACAGCAGAGGATAAGGGAGCATATGAAGAACCAACAGTAGAGGAAAGAATGGCTTGTGCATGCACAGCCGACTCTGAGGAGACAGTCCTACTACTAGCCGGTTGGTTCACGTCGCTAAGCGTCTCCACCTTACCCTTGGGCTCCTTCCCCACCTCAGCAATCACATCACAATGAGTTGATGGCTTCTCTAGTAAATCCTTAGTTAGCTTCACACATTTTTCATTCAAAGCAACGAGTTCAAATTTTAGTTTTTCACAACTCATGCATGGTGAGCTAACAGGGTCCTTAGTCGCAAACTGAGCCAACTTTTTGTTATGATTAACCACTTCTTGGAATTGCTTGGAAACAGATTCAAGTTCAAGGGTTAATTTTGGACAATTGGTGCAAGACACAACAAGCTCAAGTAAAGAAGCACGCAACTCAGCAATTTTGTGATCTGCCCGTTTTAGGTTCATCTTCAAGTTATTGCAATTTTCACAGGACTCGGGCAGATCTAGGAGCATGGTATAAAGAGCTCTAAAAGCATTGTCCTTATCCTCACATGAGGTGCAAACAACAGTCTCAACAGTAGTAGATGAAGAAGGAGCTACCCTACTCATCTCAAGCTCAGCAAGAAGACTAATGTTCTCCACCTTAAGCGTATCAAGCTCAGAAGACAAACTATCATGCGAGGTACTTAGTTTCTCCATGTCACCCAACAGAGCACAGCATGTATCACAATCATCACTAGAGGGAGCAGATGTAAGAGCAATAATCTCTAGTGACAATCTATCTACTTCCTTCTCTAACTCAGTACACCTAGCCCTAACTCTAGCATGAAATCCACCTAGCTTAAGAAAAGCATGATTGAGCTGGTCGTAGGTGGGGCATACCTCGTCCGAGTCGGAGTACAGCTCGCTATCGCTCAGTTCGCCCTCAAGGGCCATGAAGCACATGCCGAAGAAGTCGTCGCCGCCCTTGGGGTCTTGGTCACCCGTCCCGTCATCGTCGCTCCATCCCTCCACCTCGCTGAGGTCGAGGTCGTCGAAGGCGGTGAGGACACGGTGGAAGAGCTTCTTGGCCTTCCCAAAGTCGCGGAACTTCTTCTTGCCTTGAGGGTGCGCTGGAGGCTTCTTGTTGCGGTTCTTGTCGGTGTAGTCGTTCTTGCCCGAACCGCCGTAGTCGTTCTTGCCCTTCTCCAGTTTGGGGCAGTTTGCCCGAATGTGATTGGGGCCACCACACTCAAAGCAAATGACGGGTCCTCCCCTCTTTCTGTCCCTCCTCCTCTTGTAAGCATGGGAAAACTTCTGAGCTAGGAGGGCCACCGCTCATCCTCGAGCTGCTCTAATCGATCATCGATTCGTCACGAGAGCAGCAAGGGAGAAACCACACAACGAATCAGCAGAAGAACCAGAAGCCAAACTGGGATCGGTGACTAGGGCCATCGACTGTGACTTCAACTTTCGAGAGACAATGTCAATCTCGTGAGTCTTGAGACGCGAGTACAGCGCATCAAGAGTCAAAGTCGAGAGGTCCGTGGTGTCCTTGATGGTAGTCACCTTCATCTCCCAAACACGAAGGTCAAGAGCAGCGAGCATCTGACGAGCGTTGTTCGAGTCGGGGTATGTGAGACCGACCGCTCGAAGGTTGCTCAAAATTTTGTGAAAACGCGCAAAACACTCATCAAGGGACTCACCAGCGAGCATTTCAAACTTGTTGTAATCTCGCTTGAACTGGTCGTGTCGCACCGTCTTTATCTGGGTGGTGCCCTCATGGTATGCATCGAGGGTCTCCTAGATATCGAAGGCGGACGAAAGATGAGATATGCGGTCAAACTCGCTACGACTCAGGCCCTGGATAATGATGTTCCTTGCCTTAGCGTTCGCCTCAACATCATGCATATTTCCAGCATTAATGTTCTCATCGGCAGGAACAACAAACCGGACCTTGACCTTGCGCCAGATGGCATACCCCTGAGCCTGGATATACGTCTCCATTCGGCTTTTCCAGAAAGGGTAATCGATGCCATCAAAGACGGGAGGCTTGGTCGAGTACTTGTCTGTCGCCATGGCTCACAGACCGGTTAAGATCTATAGATGAGAGCTAACCGGCTCTGATACCAATTGTTGGATCGGAAACAGCGATAGAGGGGGGGGTGAATGGAGCTCTTTTAAAATCGCCCCCAAAAGTATCCACACGAAAAACTTAACTCTGATAGCTATGAAGCTATGAAAAAGAGAGTAGAATACTACACTGAAAACATGAAGAACCAAGCACAAAAGGGGAGCAAAAAACTAAACAAGCACTGCCAAGAGAAGTTTAAGCTTTGCTGCAGACAATAGCTAAAAAGAAAAACGAGTTTGCCAGTACTAAGAACTGCACCAAGATCATAAAGCAAAAGAGAGATAAAAGAGACTTTGCTGGCCAAAGCTGCATGCAAATCAGAGGCACTAGTCCTATTGCCGAAGAGAAACAAAATGCAATGGATCAACTAAAGCAAGCTGGCCGGACTGAGTGAAGACAGTGAATCAATCATGCAGTTTTTTGTGATTGGTCGAAAAACAAAGCATGCTCCCAAGAAGTTTCTCTACTGCCGAAAATATTCTACTTATCCAAAGAGAGAGAGACATGATCGCAAAACGCACAGCAGCGGTCCCCTGCCAAATCATGGGCGAGAGGAGAGTCTCGGCAGGCTTTAAATGTGCTGGCCAAAAGTACTACTGCTGCAGCACAAATAATACTCTGGATGGCAGCCGAAAGGGACAGAACAAGCAAGAAATAATGTTGGCCTAAACTGTTCTTGTCTGGCCGAAAGATGAGCAAGGAAAAAGATCAAATAGTAGTCACTAGTACTACCGAAAGGCAACAACAATTAATGACAATAAAAGATCACAGAAGAAGTACCAAATGGATGATGGAGCACTCACTACATGCATTCGGCACAAACAGAAATGCACAGAGAACTAAAATTGCTGCCTCAAGGAGCAAGGACTTGCAGAGCATACTTGGTTCAATTAATGGGATGAACTAGCTGCAGAGAAAAAGAAGGATAAAAAGGATTGATTTCTTGCTGCCTCACAGGACAAAAGAAATGAAGAACAAACTAACAGAGAGCCAACAAAGAAGTAAAGAACTTCTAATGAGCACAAGGAGAAGCACAAACTCAAAAACTTCAACACAAGATTTCTTGAAAATCAAGACGGAGACATACATGATTAAAAGAGGGTTTACATCTCAGCTATCTATCTCTCTCTCACTAACTAATTCCCCATACATGATTGGAAGAACAAACTCTCAACCCATCTCCTCTAAAAATTCTGCACACTACTTCTCTCTCAAATCCATCTAAAAACCATGAAGACTACTAGAGAACACCCTCTCTATTTATAGCCTCCACTAATGGGTTCACCATTGCTTTACCCATTAACCTTTTGCGCTTTACCCACAATCCACTTCCTTTAGTGCAGCTTTGCGTATTCACCAAAACGCCCCTCGCGCACCTTCCAGGAAGCTTCCTCATTTCTTGCCTTGCAAGCCTTGCAGCCACCTCGAGCCCTCGCCGTCTTCGGCACACCCCGACCGTTCTGACCTCAGCGCCACCTGCGCCTAGTCCGGTCATCCGTGCCTCGCCATGACTCCGCCTCGATGTCCTGCAGCCAACACAGACAAGAAACACATCAAATAGCACCGCTCGATACATGTAAGTGTAAATGCATCATACTTACCCATGATGATGTCCATGCTAAGCCCATACGATCAAGTTTGACCAAGTCCGACCGAACCCAATTGCATCACGCAACGTTAAGGTCCGAACCACCCAAACCAAACTCGACTTACCTAAACCGATGTCAATTACTCATCATACACATGGAATGACCTCCACATGGTCTCTCACAGACACATTGTTGAAGTAGGGCTTTCTCTTTTGGCTCATGCTCATATGGCTCTCAAATTTTGGAATGAAGCATTTCTTGCCGCAACCTTTTTGATTAATCGCAATCCTAGCAAAGTCATCAATCATTCTACTCCTTTGGAACGTTTGTTTCATACTAAACCTGATTATTCATTCTTGAAAACTTTTGGGTGTGCTTGTTGGCCCAATCTTCGCCCTTATAATACCCGCAAGCTTCAATTCAGATCTAAAGAGTGTACCTTTCTAGGATATAGTAATCTTCACAAAGGTTTTAAGTGTCTTGATGTGGCCACAGGTCGCATTTATATTTCTAGGGATGTTGTCTTTGATGAAAATGTTTTCCCGTTCCTAAAACTTCATCCCAATGCTGGTAATCAGTTGCGCTCTGAAATTCTCCTACTTCCTCCAACTCTACTCAATTTGAGATCTGGGGATGAATCTGTAGATGGTCATATGCCTAATGCTGCTGATCACAGTGACTCTATTGGAGAATTGCAGGTGTCACAAGAAGCATCTGAAAACACGGGTGCAGAAAATTCACAGCTGACTCCTGAGGCTACTGCTCCGACTGAGACTACCTCGGGATCCTTCCCCGCCGCTAGTGTTAGCATCCCGCGCGACTCCGAGCTGCCACAGTCACCAGTTGCCACGACAGACGGGCGGTCTGTACCCTGTACGCCCGAGTCCGCGCTCCTGCTCGTGCTGTCTCCAGTACAGGGCGCGCCTGCTGGACCGTCTGCAGCGCCAAGGGGGACAAGGGATCTGGCTTGCATTGCACCAGCGCTAGCAGAAGAACCGATCGCTCCAATTGTCGCCCCTGTACAAGATACTTTATCTACTCCAGCGCAAGATCTACCTTCTGCCCCAGGTCCAAGGACGAGGCTTCAAGCTGGCATTAGCAAACCCAAGGTATATACTGATGACACCATTCGTTATGCATATTTCATGTCATCTGGTGAGCCATATGATGTTAGTGAAGCTTTGGGAGATAAAAATTGGAAAAAGGCTATGGATACAGAATATGATGCTCTTATTAAGAATAGAACTTGGCATCTAGTTCCACCTCAGAAAGGAAGCAATATTATAGACTGCAAGTGGGTTTACAAGATTAAACGTAAAGCTGATGGGAGTCTAGATAGATACAAAGCCCGTCTAGTTGCAAAAGGGTTTAAACAAAGGTATGGCATAGATTATGAGGATACTTTTAGTCCAGTTGTCAAACCTGCAACTATCAGGGTTGTCCTGTCTATTGCAATTTCTAGAGGTTGGAGTTTGAGGCAACTAGATGTTCAGAACGCTTTTCTGCACGGTGTCTTAGAAGAAGAGGTGTACATGAGACAACCTCCAGGATATGAAGATAAAACTATGCCAAACCATGTGTGCAAACTAGATAAAGCTCTTTATGGTCTAAAACAGGCACCACGTGCATGGTATGCTCGACTAAGTGCTAAGTTATATGAACTTGGTTTCAGCTCTTCAAAGGCATATACATCATTGTTCTACTTTGACAAAGATAATGTGTCAGTTTTCGTGTTGATTTATGTGGATGATATAATAGTTGCAAGTTCAACTCAAGAAGCGACCTCAGGGCTCCTACACAATCTGAATAAAGAGTTTGCATTGAAGGATTAGGGAGAACTACATTATTTCTTAGGCATAGAGGTAAACAAGGTACGTGATGGAATTATTCTAACTCAAAGTAAGTATGCTTCGGATCTGTTGAAAAGAGTGGGTATGTCTGATTGTAAACCGGTTAGCACTCCTCTGTCCACTAGTGAGAAGTTATCTGCATTTGAGGGTGAGCCATTGGGTGCTAATGATGCAACACAATATAGAAGTATAGTTGGTGCACTTCAGTATTTAACTCTTACAAGACCTGATATTGCGTTTTCTGTAAACAAAGTTTGCCAATATCTCCAGGCTCCTACAATGATACACTGGGCTGCTGTAAAAAGGATTTTAAGGTATTTAAAACAATCTACTAAGATTGGACTAAAAATTAGTAAGTCCAATTCTATACTTGTTAGTGGATTTTCAGATGCAGACTGGGCAGGGTCTATAGATGACAGAAGGTCTACTGGAGATTTTGCTATTTTTCTAGGATCAAATCTAATCTCATGGAGTGCACGTAAACATGCAACAGTCTCAAGATCAAGTACTGAGGCAGAATATAAAGCACTGGCCAATGCTACTGCTGAGATAATGTGGATTCAAACCTTGTTACAAGAAATTGGTATAAAATGTCCACCTACAGCTAGACTGTGGTGTGATAATATTGGAGCCAAATATCTCTCCGCTAACCCTGTTTTTCATGCTCGAACTAAGCATATTGAAGTAGATTATCACTTTGTGAGAGAACGAGCAACAAGGAAATTGTTGGAAGTTGACTTTGTTCCTTCAGGAGATCAAGTTGCAGATGGATTCACAAAGGCATTGACTGTGCGACAATTGGAAAACTTTAAACACAATCTTAACCTAGCCCGGTTATGATTGAGAGGGACTGTTAGATATAGTAATATCTTTGTAATCTCTTATGCTGCACGGTATAAGATTTGATTGGCATCGTTGTGTTGTATTAGGAAGGATAGATTTTCTTGTTATAACTTCCCTTGTAATTCAAATAGGATTGATGCCGGTCATATCTATTCCTTGCCTGATCTGTAACTCCACGCGTGGGGATATTCCATGCATATGTAACATGTAACCGCCAGCCAGGTAAAGGTACGGCGTTTCACCCATCGCTTCCGCACCTCTGAGGCCCTGTTTGGCAGGGCACCTCTTCACAAGTGGAGCTGTTTTTTTTGGCTTCACAAGTGGAGCCAAGTGAAGCTACTTTTTTCAGCTCCTTGGGTGGAGCTATTTTTGTCTCAGCAGATTTTAAGGAGCTCCTTGGGTGGAGCTATTTTGCTTTACCCCGTTTGGCACAAAACAGCTCCAAACAGCTTCAAACAGCTCCAAGGAGCTGGTGGTGGAGCTGTGCCAAACGGGGCCTGAATCTTTTAAAGAAATTAGTTGATGGAGTTTCATTGTGCCAAGCAAGTTATGCTGAAAGAATTGTTGAGTTAGCCGGTTTGAAGGTGTGTAATCCGTGCTTGACACCGATGGAAAATCGCTTGAAGTTGAGCAAGAAAATAGGAGACCCACTAGTAGATGCTACAATGTACCGGAGTATTGTTGGGAGCCTACGATACTTGGTGCATACAAGGCCGGACATTACATTTGCTGTGGGGATGGTCAGTAGATACATGGAAGCACCTACGACTCAACATTTTGTCTTTGTGAAACACATTCTAAGGTATGTGAATGGTACTTTGAGCTATGGCTATTTCTATGGCGAGAAGAGGAGAAGAGGAACCAAAACTTTATGGCTTTTGTGATAGTGACTTGGGAGGAGACATAGATGATCAAAAAGCACATCCGAGCAGTGTTTTCTTTGGATCAAGCCTAATTACTTGGTAGTCACAAAAGCAAAAGTTATGGCTCTCTCGTCTTGCGAGGCAGAGTATATTGCAGCAACGACAATGCGTGCCAAGGAATTTGGCTTGCTCGGCTCTTGGGCAGCTCTTGGAAGGGAACAAGAGAAAGTTGGTTTGAAAGTGGATAACAAATCAGCTATCTCTTTGTGCAAAACCCGGTACACCATGATAGAAGCAAGCATATTGATATGAGATATCATTTTATCCGAGATGTTGAGACTGGAAGGATTGAAGTGGAGTATGTTTGCTCAAGAACAACGGATGACATATTGACAAAAGCGCTGGACGGATCAGATTTTTGGAAATGAGGCAAAAGATTGGTGTGAAGGATGTAAAGCTAGGATAACAAGATTAAGGAGGTGAATGATGAAGTTAATCTTGTTATTTGTTCGTTCGACCAGTTCTTGGTGTTTTTGTTTGAAGTACAAATAAGTCGGTGAGGTGTTTTCACCGGAGACGAGCGCTCAGTTTTCAGTCGAAGGTAGCAAACTCTCTGAAGTTTAGAACTGTGTTCAGAGGTTCGAACTTGTAGAGAATTAGCACGTTGGTCGGTTTGGTCCATGATCCGATTTGTTAGGGACATGGCGAGTCTTAGGGTTATCTGCTAGAGAGTCGGACATTTTGTTAGCAATTGTGCATGTGTGTGTATCAAACGGAAGACTCTGCTTTAGTGTTTCCGTCTATACAGAGCGTGCCCAAACGAATAAAATCGAGAGCGAGCAGAAACGGTGCGCATTGTTCAGCACTAACAACCGAGTATTTCTCCGTGTTCTTCCACCGTGTTTGTGTGTGTTTTATCAATCTGTGTGCCAACATGCAGCCATTGCCTCGGCGTCGGCCGGTGCTGCTCGTCGATCTACGGCGGGTCCTCGGCGTGAACCTCCTCCTCCACCGGCAGCCCGGCCAGTGCTCGGCGCCGTCAACTCAGAACGCCCGACTTTTGGGAGCAAGTGGCGTCGCACGCCCGCAACAGCCCAGAGTTACATTGCGGCGTAACATCAGATCATGCCTGCTCACGAACAATTAAAAGACGTTAATTTAGGTGAAATAAGACCTAATGGCCAATTTTAACAATAATACGGGTGTCCAAGCCCAAAACTTAACTTACATACAGAAGAGCCGAAGAAAACACCACAGGAACACTTGAGTGTAGTCGTAACCCTAACACGAACATTCGCAGCATCTTCTTTTCTTCTGGTATCTGTTGTGGGGGAAAAGTTTGCAAGGCTGAGTACTCCAACCCCGTACTCAGCAAATCACATGTGGAAATACTATATATCTACTTGCCAGGATATTCTCAAGAGAAGGGGAATATATTTGTTTTATTAAGGTTGTGTTTGGTTTAGAGACAAGGTGGGATGGGATGGTCCTGTCCCTGGTTTTGGGATGGGATGATCCCATTTTTTGTTTGGTTAGGGGGATAGAGTCATCCCTGTTTTTTGTTTGGTTGGAAGGATAAAGTGGGATGGAATGGTCCCATCCTTTGTTTGGATGGAAGGATGAAGGTGAGACATGTGTGGCCTTTGAGTTTTTTTTAAAAAAAATTGAAGGCTATTGTTGATATGTTTGTACACATAAGCCTTTGAGTTTTTTTAAAAAAACATTTAAACAAAATAGTACTTAAAAAAACAAAGAGGTGGGATGACTCTATCCCACGTGGGATGACTCTATCCCACGTGGGATGACTCTGTCCCATGAAAAAAAGAGGATTGCCTGGTCCCGGATCTACAAGGAATATTCCTAGTGGGATGTCCTTGACTCTGCTTATCCCAGAAGCAAACACCACCCCAAAGTGGGATATCCTACCTGGGACGTCCCTGTCCCTCGAACCAAACACTGCCTAAGAGTGGATGCAATTTTATTTGCAAACAAATAAAATTTTAAAAACCTTTGCTCCTAAAGATCAGGGGGTTTTCTGTTATCAGATAAAATCTCATCATTACTTAATTTAACAACATCAGAAACACTACTTATGCCTCGTTGTTGGAATCACCCAATTAACACAGCTTCATTAACCGGAAGCACGGCGTATTCGAATACCATTTATTTCACTCTGCAGAGTTGCCCAACTTTTCCCACACGATCCCTTAACTCCCGCGACAGAGTTAAGAAAGCCAGGTCGTTTCACTGCTCAATTCTTTATATAGACTCTACCCGGTAGTGTCACTCAGTCACGGCCACACATAATATCACCACTTCTTCCTGCCGTTTTAAGTGCCTACTACCGTTGTTAGGTACCCGCAGCATACCTAACTCCCCAGCATCCTATCATCTCATCCTGTAGAGTTTTCAATTGAATGGAGCAGCTACTAAACCCGTGTTGACAAGTCAACCCCTGTGGTTTGAGCGATCACTATGTAGTTTACTTGGCACAAGGTTCTTGTCCTTATATTTTCACCTGAGGCACTCAACCACAGCTTCCCCTGTGCTCAACAGCACCAACCACCACCAAACCAAACCCGCCTCCATCCCCAAGTAAAGTGGTGGGCGAAGTCCGCCACACGGATTCCCACAACTCCTCTACCCGGAGTCCAACCCTAGGGTCAAGCGGTGGGCGAAGTCCGCCGCACGGATTCCCACAACACCTTCACCCTAGGTTCTATTCCTTTTTAAATTCTAGTGGCCAGCAGCCAAAGTCACTTAGTAGTGTAAAATGTTGAATGTAGTGACATTATATACATTTGTACAATATTTAGATTATTACTAAGGTTGTCAAGGTGAATATGGCCATCAATCAAGACAGGGCATTTTTCAGTGGTGGGATTAACTAAATAGCATGTCATTCTAACCATTTGTTTTAAACAAGTAACAGTTAGCAAATAACATTAATGAAAGTACTGTATGTAATAATCTAAATATTATGGGATTCAAAATGATCAAAAACATGTAACTTGCCTCCTTTTTGTTGCTCTTGATCTTCTTGACCAGCTTCACACTTACTTCATCTACCTTTGCTGGCCTTCCGTTGACCAACTTGCTTGGTCCCGTTACTAGCGTAGAAAACGAGATTAAATCAGTTCCTGCTTTGCAAGATGCAAGCTGGGAACAAAATATAAATTAAAAATAAGAAAGTATATTAAAAAAATGAGTTGGGTTGGGAGGTCGAAATTTAACGGTGCTTGGATGGCCGACAGGGTTATGATTGGATTAGCTAAGTTTAGGACGATCAGATAGGTAATATGGGTGTTGGACAAATTTTTGGAATAACAGATGAATACTTATAAATGGATGGTCGCTTTTTGATTTGGATGAATTTGAGGTTTTATTAGGATTTAAATTGAATAAGGGAAGGGTCTGAATTTATTTGGAGCTGACTATGACGTAAGGATTAAATTGGAATTAATGACATTTAGATTTATAAAATTTGAATTTGGTGGAACGGTGGAATTTGAATTTATAATATTTGAGCTGGGTAGAACAGTGGAAATGGAATTTAAAGAGTTAAGTTTGTGAAATGGTAACATTTAAATTGTTAGATTTGGAAGAATGGATGCCAGATTTGAATTTGAGATATTAAACTGGTCAAAATGGTGTATTTTGGTATTTTGGATTTTTCTAGGATTTTTGGGGATTTTTCTGGGTTTTTTTAATATATGTGAACAGTGTCAAGGCCGGCTCGGTTGAACAGTAGACCCGGCCGGATTTTCTCCCGCGCGACCCAACGGTCGGTCGGCCCACAGCCGAATCGCGCGCACGGCCAACAGGCCGAGGCCTGCGGCCCACGCGGCACGGCGCGGCCAGTGCCGGCGTGCACATCCGCCCGATGGGCGACACGTTGCCGGCGCCAACGGGCCCGATCCGCGAGCGCGGCCGTTGGATGGGAGTGCGATCCTAATTGAACGGCTGTGGTTTAAACCAACGTGGACGGCTGGATGAGGTAGACACGGACGCTCACGATACGGCCACGTCGCTCCCGGGAGTCATCTTCAACCTCCAGACGGCCCCCGGGGCGGCAAAACAGAGCCCGCCATTCATGGCGAAGCGGCGGCGTCCAAACACCCGGAGTGAAATGGGTTTCACAGAGAGGACTTCGCGAAGTTGGGAATCCATTTTAGCACTTGGGGAGGTAAGTGGGAGGGAGATGATGGCTAGCGGCCGTCGGCGAGGTGGTGGCCTCCACAGTGGCTCTAAAGGATTCCGGTAGGGTTTTGGCCGATTGAGCTGTGCTTTCACCATCTAGAGGACCTAGGGAACACGCTGGAAGTGGCAGTTTAGCTCGGGGACAGCTCAAGCGAGCTAGCCACGATGAGGTCTTTTTGACCGACGGTGAGCTCAGTCGCCAGTGTTCTACACAACTGCTATTGCTCAAATAGATGTATCACTGCGGTCTACAGGTACTAGTGATCATACCACCGCAAGGAATCGACAAATAATCGAGAGAATTAAAAGCTTTGGTTCTAGGGTTTACCGGCTCAGGGGTGGCGATCGGCGGCAACTCGAACAACGAGAGTTCAATCGGCTGCGTGTGGAGGAGCGGGGAAGTGCCTGGAGACGTTTCAATGTGGCCAAGGGAACTTATATGGCGTGTAGGGCGGTGGCTACAGAGAAGGGATTCGGGTGAGCTTCTAGGGCAAGGAAGCAAGGGGGAATGAAGGCACTGGAGCTGCGCAAGGGGGAATGAACTCGAAGGCGCGGTGTCCAGGGGAGGTGAACGCAAGGGCTGCGGCCAGGGGGAATGAAGCACGCGGTGGTCAAAATGCAGAGGCACAAGGGGAAGGTGCTGAGCGCACGGGAGTGCCAGGGAGGAGGAGATGGCGCACATGCCGAAAATAGAAGGCGTAAATTCACTGTGATTTGCCAAATTGGGAAAGAAATTCAAATTCAAACAAGATTACAAAAATTTCAAAAAGGCTTGAAATTTTGGGGTGTTTCAAACTCGATCTCCACGTCGCCGTGCTCGATGTGGAGGTGGAGATGACCCACCGCCGGCTCCTACTCCTCCTCCGGCTGGGACGGCAGCTCCTGCATGGCGTTCTGCGGTTGTAGCTAGCTCCACCTCTCAAATGTGCGCGCCCCCGGCAGGCATGAGTAGCAAGAGGGACGGCCGGGCATATATGAAAGTTGTACGTACGTATGCCTTTGTCTGCAAGTATGCTTTGTCGCACCGGCATGCATGCAAGAGATGCTAGCTAGCTAGCTAGCTGCCTCTGCCGGCACAGATCGGTCGTTCTGGCAAAGCTATACTCTTCACACACATGGAGAGAGAGAAAAAATAAAATGGGTGATGTCTAGAAAACACTTGAGTGTTTTTTTTTTTTGTGTTTTAGAGCATTCAGATTTTTAGAAGGGTACATATATGGGAGAAGGAGAATTCGAATATTTTTTTATAGTTCAGAGCACTCATATTTTTTTTTGAGGATGTGCATACATGGGAGAAGGGGGATTCAATGTTTATTGTGGTGCGGAGCACTTATTTTTTTAGAAGGAGTGTATATATAAGAAAAAAAATAGTGTTTCGAGTTAAAAAAAACAATCTAGTACTGTTAGCACTTTCCAAGTATCGGCTGATCAGTGATCATGAGCCAAAAATGTGCTGATCAGTGATCACTTGATGTTAGCGCGTATAAATATCGGCTGTTTCTAGCTGTTTGCCTTTTTTCCACAGTGCAAACATATGATCAAATTTGTGCACACAAACTTGCAATCTAACTGAGCGCATATGACACTAAGTGTATG
Organism: Dendrocalamus sinicus; assembly: GCA_036346575.1. NCBI lineage: Eukaryota > Viridiplantae > Streptophyta > Magnoliopsida > Poales > Poaceae > Dendrocalamus > Dendrocalamus sinicus. The sequence continues at coordinate 28,799,797 of CM070672.1, read as the reverse complement.
TTTGATTTAGCCAAAATTAAGCATGTGTTTCTCTTAATTACTAACACTCAAGTCAGGTTGCAAATCTCTTCGTGAAGCAAAGTCAGAGTAGAACAATGACTATGACTTTTAGAAGATTCTCAGCAGTTGGATATAAAAGGATAGCTTAGATCAGATGCTACATCTACGGTGCTACAGTCTGAGTTACAGTATTTTTGCTACATTACCTGTCACATCATCTTTGCTATCCAGTTTAATCTCAGTCTTTATTTTTTTGATCCGATGACTACAAAACAAAGTCACCGTTCTGTAGCACGGTGACTTTGCTACGCAAAGTAAGGATCCGGGATCTGCTTCCAAGATGCATGGCTATTTCGCCCTGCCGATGCATTTATTTGTTTGGTCCCTAGCTTGCATATGATGTTGTCATGAGTCATTCAATCACATCTGCCATTCACATTCTTCTCTTTTTGGTGCATCAGCTAGGTGATGACTCCACCATGATCTGTTTTCTTTCCCCTCAAATGCACTTTAAGCCCGACCGGCACAATAATGTTGTAAATCGTATCACTTCTCAGAAGAAAAAAACTTGTCACTCATCAATTTAATAATGCAAGCATGCAAGCATTATCATACATAATTTGGCACTCATCAATTTAACCGAGTGCCAAATTAACCTTCCAATATCATGCATGCACGCCTTCGTTTGCTTCTTTTCAATATGCATGCATGGTTATTAATCGTATGATCAACACGCCTCGCTGTACGGCGATTATCTCCAAGCAAGCCAAATGGTTTAAAATTAATTCGACACAAGTTAGCAGAGTCGATTACTTAATCGTGTTCTTTTCCCTATAAATTAACATGTATTGTAGCGAAACAAAAACTTCGAATTGCTAGCTAGGGGCAAAGCTGTGTGGAAACTAACTAACATGTAGTATGTCTACGGTTCCGCCCTTTTGTTTCAACAATTTTATACGCGTAAAACACTGAACATACAGCAGAAGTACTTCATATCTAAGTATATTAGTTTGTCCCTCTCTAATACACCACCATTTGTAGATTACGACTATGTTCTTTTTAGTTTTTTAGTAACTAGTTTTTTAGTGACTTTTAACTTTTCTCAGTAATCACTATTTATTATATTAATAAGCCACAGCCTAAAAGAATATGCCCTATTTTGCACGGTTGATGATTTATCACCAAGGGCGGAAGCAAAACGAAAATAACCCAGGTTCACCACTTCAGCATACAGATAACAATATGTGTAATTTTCAAGCAACAACATACTAAATAGTAATTTGTCCGGGAATTTTTAGCATCAATAATTCACTATAAATGATGGTAATGTACAATAAAGAGAACAATATGACTTAAATTTTCAAGTAAATAAAGTAGATATTGTCATGTTGAAGAACAATTGAACTCAACCAGTCAAATAATCATAGACCACTAGATCAAGTAAGATCACTTCAAATTTTTGCCTCTGATTTGCAGCTTTATCGTTATTCCAAAAACTTAATTTTGAAACCCTAAGTCATAATCCTAGAATTTGATAAAAAAACAATCATCAAATTGAGAAGTCCCTTTTTCTTGAAAGAAAATATGGAGAATTGAGAGAACATTAGAATAGAGAAGCAATACCTTATGCCAATTCGCGATTCAACGCAATCCTTGCTTGCCGCTTGTGTTCCTCTATTGTTGAGGTGATCGACGGGCGATGGTGACTAGGAGAAGTTGCGGCTTACAACGGGTGTGGCCGTCAGTGGCAGACGAGGTCTCTGGTGAGCGCGGCGGTGGCGGCGGTGTTCGTGGCAGTTGCAAACTCGGCCTCTCGAGTCGAGTAGTCTAGCACAAGCGCCATGAAAGAAAGAAGCACATATAGACTAATTAACGCCAGAAGATAGGATGCAACCCAAGAAGCCAATAAAATGGGAAATGCGGGGCTAAAACCTGAATGGCTCGACAGAGGAGAAGGGGAGTACGAGGAGGCGTCGACGGAGCCGGCGGTGGAAGAGGTGGACGGCAGCGCGGCGAGGCGCCGCGAAGGTGAGGTAGTTGTATAGCACGAGGTGCGCGGGCCTGCCTGGCCCTCGGAGGACGAGTGTGAGTGAATGGCCTTGAGGAGGCATCCGAGCGTAAGGCTCGTGGTAGCAAGGACGCCGCGGCGGGAGACGCCGAGGAGGAGGCAGAGCATTAGGAGTCGGGCCTGATGGCATCTTGCTGCAAAGCGAATTTGCTTCATAAAATAGATGGGCAAGACATGGACTAGCCCACATAACAATTTATCCAGCCCACTCTCTTGTCAAGAAGCCCTTTCATTGCCCTTTTTCCTAATGTATGGCTTATAAATTTTCTCGAACAAATAAACGCAACAGATTCTTCGTGTTCTTTTCGAAGTAGCTTTTCGAAGTAGCTTATCGAGATAGATTTTTTGAATCAAATTATCGATATTTAGTATATTCACACAAATGTCTGTATTAAAACTAAAAGCCACCACCACCACGAGTGTACCCATTTTTTTTTTTTTGTGATTTTTGTTTACAACACAGATGAGTTCACCGTGTTGCTCTTGCAGTCTTGCTTACTGTGTATTCTGTTCGTCTCGGCATGCGTACCACTTGTAGCTTCCATAAAACATAAGCAATATTTTGCGAAGTATTTTTTTTGTTTTACACTCTTACTAGTTACTAGTATATCAGTACGCTCGTGTGCATGCATGGTTAAATTCCATCACTTTATTGAACTGATGGAAAGAGAGTAAAATAAATACAAAACGCCATTAACCATTACAAGAGCCAGATGTACGTATGGTTTCCACATCTTGGAAGAAGCACACTCGTAGTAACAAAGAGATGGTATATATAACGCGTGCAAATAATGAGAACATGCATGTCCAATGTACGTGCAGGCAACATAAAACGGTATACAAAGATTGGCAAAAGCTCATGAGGTTTCGAAAAATATAGGCTCCACTCGGTTGGGTTGAAAAGCTGTAGTTTATGGCTGAAATTGCACTGTAACGGCTGAAATTTCATTGTAACTGAAGGTAGTTTATTTAGCGTAATTAAATTTAAAAAAAATTAAAAATAGAAAAAATATGCTAGCTCATCAAGGACAACGCAAACGAATACGGGGAAAAAGAACCGTCAAAAAAGCTCAAAAAAACCAAAAGTTCAGAAAAGGACGAAATTTATAAATAGTGAAAATAAGTCAGAAGCTAAAACCGAAATAAGCGGGGAGTAATCTTCAAACCATACATCAAATATGCGTCTCATGCATGCACACCTATACATATATACGTACACACTTGAGCATTCGGACCTACTATATACATACGACCGCTACGTCATACTTACTAAGAGCATCTCCAAGAGATACTCTATATGGATCTTAATATTTAAATTTTAGAGTTGAAAGGTAAGAAGTAGCTCCAACAGATTCCCAAATAGACTCCTAAAAATAGAACACACCCAAAAAATGAGCTCTCGCTCTCTACTTATAGAGGATGATCTAGCCTCCCAATACTTTTTTCTGGTTTAGGGCATCTGTTGGAGGGAATAATTATTTTTGGACCTTATATCGTGGTTAGGATCTGTAAAAAGAGATTTATGGTGTGAATTTATTGGGCATCTCTTGGAGATGCTCTAAGCACACTCCCAATAGACCTATATAAACAATATCTATAGCATTAATTAGTTTACCAAATAGGATGTTAAAGAAGGGAGAGATCTGCAGTACTTGAACATAAAATCCAACACAAGGAGAGAGGGCTTGTAAAATTTATTATCCGGTTCTATTGATGAACATCGTCTACTAAATTTGATGATATTTATAGATATTTTTGATGATATGGAAAGGTAGCACAACAATTCCATTGGAAGTGGCCTAAACGCCTATTGATTATCGCCACGTATAAAGCGCGTCATCCAGCTCTAGCAGCTGGATGCCCGGCGCGTTGGCGCCTCTTCCATGATGCCACAAGCGGAGGCTCGAGTGGAGGCGGCCTGGGCGGTGGCGGTGGCTCGGGCGAAGGTGGTGGCCCAGCCGGCGGCAACGACCTAGGCGACGGTGGCGGTGGTCTGAGCAGCGACGACAAATCCGAGCGACGTCGAGGCAGCGGAAGAAGAACAAGGTCGAGTCCTAACTCGATACTATGTTATAAATATTGTATATAATCATGAGACCTAAAGAGCAATATATATATATATATATATATATATATATATATATATATATATATATATATATATATATATATATATATATATATATATATATATATATATATATATATATATATAATACAAAGGAATAAATAGAGATATATATCATATACAGATAAGAAAACCAAGGCATATAAGAAAACGAATACAATTCTATTCAATCCTTAACAGAGCCTCCTCCAAGCTCCATCATTGACGATGTGTTATCCAAGCAGACGATGTTAGATTGTCCCCTCTGAATTTTCTTCCAAACTCCGCCACCGTCGGTGGCTACTTCTTCTGCATGGTATTTGCCGACTTTTACCTTGGGCAGGTTGCTGGCGCCGCCGATCAGCCTCTGGTAGCTGCCGTCGAACCACCAACATCGCCTGCGGGAGGAGGGTGTTGTTTGGTTCAGCTGGAAGCACATTCCGTCGCTGTTGGTGAAGCCCACGACGTAGACGTTGTCGTCGCGGATTGCCAGTGTCGGAGCAGCCCCAGCCTTCCGATATGCATGATTAATTTTACCCCAAAGCTCTCGTGGTCACTCTGGATTTTTTTTAACCCCTTGAGAAAGATTTATGGGTACTGTAATTATACTTTGGGTCAATTTGCCAATGGTAATCTTGGCTCTCTCTGGTATGCTCAATTGTTCACAAGCTCCCGATATGCATGATTAGTAGATCAGTTTAGAGGGCACCTCAACCCTCTCCCAGTCCCAGCTATAGAAATCCAGCTATAAACAGAATTGCTCAAGCACAACTATATATGTGCACGCATGCCGGCATCTATCGTAGCTTAATTATCAGGGCTGTCTTAACACAGACTTCAGAATTCAGTCAACAAAGTTTGAGATAAGTCAGTGGGCAGACGATAAAACTATAGATGAACGGCTCCAGCTGCCCCCACCCCCCTCGGCCTCAAGAAAAATCACACGCAAAGCATGTATCTATCTGCCTACGCCAAAAGAAACCCTGGGAAAAAAAGATCATGTCGTATCATTCCAGAATCTCAAGAAATCTCACGAGTCATTCAAAATAAAAGGAACAAAAAAACATCAAAAGAAGAATTCACCCGGATCCTTGCTATTCTTACCCTTGCTGGAACAGGTTGAGATTGTGGAATTGGGGTCTATTCTTTTGGGCTATGACTTATAGTTTTTAGCTAAAAAACCACATCATTTCATTAAGAGAAACGAAGGTATATTCCCTAGGAAGCCTAGTGTTTTGGGAACGAAAAGGAGAATAAGGATAAACCGACAGGTAGAGAGAGTGGGGCTACAAGAAGATAAGGCAGAAAGAAGAAAAAGGTAGACAACGCTTGAGACAATACATCAAGGCTAAGAAGTAAGGGACTAGGATGTGCTTGTCATATGAGGATCGGTAGCACATCCACACCCACCCATTGCCAACACATTATCTCTTACTTTAGTTTGTCCAGGAGAGCTTTAATGTTCGTCTTGCTTTTGTCGAAGACCCGACCATTGCACTCGCACCAAATCGTCCAGAGGAAGAGGATGATAATTGAGTTGAAGTTTTTTTTGAGCTTTGGGCACCTGTTTGCGCAATGAGGACTACCAATCTAACAATCAGTCTGTCCTCATCTGGGGTCGGTGAGGTCTACCGAAGAGTCGCGAGAACTGTGGCTAGATTTGGCGAACCCAAGGGCAAAGGACGAGGAGATGATCAATTGATTTTGGGTTCAGTTCACAAAGTGGGCAAAGAGTGTGCGACGACACCCCACGCCTCGCTATGCGATCTGCAGTTCAGCAGCGGTTCTAAATAGCCAGTTAAGCAAAGAACTTGCATTTTAGTTGAGCCTTGCATTTTCAAATTAGCTTGTGAGCTGCAAAACGGATCTCGCCAAGGAAGAGAGCATTGTATGGAGACTTGGTGGACCTTTGAAAGGGTTTAGTTTTCAGATGATCTGAACTTTGGTATGAGGTTGGATAGGAACCGAGGCGATCTTGTGCCAAAGATTTTGTTTGAAATTTAGATATTGTAGAAAAGCTAAATATCAGAAGCTGAAAAGAATATGGCCTTATCCATGTAGATGGCCACCTCGTGCACCGTCTCCATCACGCCGAAGAAACGATCGCCCCCCTACGATGTCGCGCACCCACACCACCAACGCTAGCGAGATCGCCGTCCTTGCCGCGCTCCCTCCCACCCCTTTGACAGAATAAATCATGTGCATTTAGTTTTTTCTTTCCTTTCATGTAGCTGCACGGGAGCACCTAGGATCAGGTAGTTGCATTAGCTAAGTTTTCGCGTTTCTGTTGCACAACGCATGGCTCTGAATATGGGCGGCGCGTAGGCGTGGGGGAAGTGCCGAGAATAGCTCTGGCTGCCCGCCGTTTTTGGTCGATTATTGAGTCTTGTAATCACAGCATGTACTCTCTATGTATTCAGCAATACAATGCATGAAAGGCTGCTGCTTCCGCGGCACCAAATATTGATCCAAGTTCCATCACTTCGCGTGAGTTCAGAGTGTGTTTGTTTCAGCGCCGTTGTCTGACGAAAATCTGGCATGCTGGAGTTCTGACGGAAATCCGACACACTGGAGTTTCTGATAGGCGGCTAAAACTCTGTCAATTGGTATCAGAGCAAGATCGACGTGATCCCGACGATGTCGCTGCCAGTAGGAGATCGGAGCAGGACCTCGCAGCGCCGTTTCTGAGGGCACTCACCGTCACCGGTGGTGTACCGGCGCCAATGACAATGGGAGGTCATTGTGCAGTGCACGGTGTGAGAGGTTGGAGGATCTGCGTCATTCCCGACCCTAACACGCACGAACTACATGGAATGGAGCCTGATGATGAAGGTGATGATGCGTGCGCGTGGCCTCTGGAACGCTGTGCAGCACGATGTTGACGATGAGCAAGAGGACCAAATGGTGATGGAGGCTATTCTGAAGGCCGTCCCGCACGAGATGATCCAGACGTTGGCGCTCAAGCTGAGTTCCAAGCACGTGTGGGATGCGGTCAGGGCGATGAGAATCGGTAGCGACCACGTGCAGAAGGCCAAGGCGCAATCCCTGCGCAAGGAGTACGAGACAATTGCATTCCGCGACGGCGAGATGATCGATGATTTCGCGCTTTGCCTCACCAATTTGGTGACAAACCTTCGGGAACTCAGGGACAACATCGACGAGGCCAAAGTAGTGGATAAATATCTTCGAGTTGTTCCATCTAAGTACTCGCAGATAGCTCTTTCCATCAAGACCTTGCTCAACCCCTCCATAATCACCATCGAGGAGGTCACTGGGAGGTTGAAGGCGGTGGACGATTGGGAGCTAGATACGTCGGTGAGCGGCAGCCTCTACCTCACTGAGGACACGCTTGGAGAGGTGTTGGAGCGTCTCAAATTGCGACACCATGGCGGGTCATCCTCGAAACCGCAACGTGGCAGTGGTGGAGGACGACGTCGCGGGCATGGAGCTCACAGGAAACCAGGCGGCCGATCAGGCGTGCCGGAAGGAAAAGGAGGCGCCCGAGACCTTTCGGGTGACAAGTGCAAGAATTGTGGTCGCCTTGGCCATTGGGCCAGAGACTGTAGGCAACCCATGATGCACCATCTGCACCTGGCACAGAATGAGGACAATGATGAAGAGCCGGCGATGTTAATGGCGCAAGTGCGCGCGCTCGCGACCACGAGTTAGAGCATAGCCTCTCCGCTCACCTGGAGGAGCCACGAGCCCAAGTCTGCCTAGGCACTGAAGATGACGATGAGCACCGGGAGGGCTGGTATCTCGACACGGGGGCGTCGAACCACATGACGGGGCAAAGGGAAGTCTTCGCCGAGCTTAACACCGGAGTTGTCGGCACCGTCAAGTTTGGCGATAGCTCTATTGTGGAGATCCGTGGCCTTGGTACCATTGTATTTGCTGGCTGCAATGGTGAACATCGAGCGCTCACCGGTGTCTACTTCATCCCGAGGCTGAAGAATAACATCGTCAGCATTGGGCAACTCGATGAAAATGGCTCACGGGTGTTGATTGAAGACGGAGTGCTACACATTTGGGACCGATAGCAACGGATTCTGGCGAAGGTGGTGTGAGGCAGGAACCGGCTGTATGTGCTACACATCAGCGTCACGTAGTTGGTTTGCTTTGCCGCTCAACGAGAGGACGTGGCTTGGCGCTGGCATGAGCGCTTTGGCCATGTTAGCTTCGAGGCACTCCGACAATTAGCACGGGGCGACATGGTGAGAGGACTTCCCCAATTGGACCATGCTGATCAATTATGTGACACCTGCGTCATCACCAAGCAATGTCGGGCAAGCTTCCCGGTTTAGGCGAAGTACCGCGCGACTGATCTCCTTGAACTTGTTTATGGTGATCTGTGTGGACCGATTGCTCTGATGACTCTTGTCAGAAAGAGGCATTTCCTGTTGCTTGTGGATGATTACAATCGGTATATGTGGATTGTGCTGCCGGCATCCAAGGGAGACGCGCCTACGGCGATCAAGCGCTTCAAGCCAAAGATCGAGCTCGAGAGCGGCAGGCGGCTGCGTGTTCTTTGACGGACAATGGTGGTGAGTTCACCACCATCGACCCGCACCTCATCGCACCGATCATGGAGTGCATCGTCAGGTGTCTGCCCCATACACGCCGTAGCAGAATAGCGTCATTGAATGATGCAACCAGACTGTGGTTGCGACGGTGCGCAGCTTGCTAAAGCAGTGCGGCGTGCCTGCAAAGTTCTGGGGCAAGGCCATGTGCATCGCTATATTCTGGCGAACTGCACCACCAAGAGTCTCACCGATGACACCGCTCAAGCTCGGAATGGACGCAAGCTAGCCGTGCACTTCTTGCGCACATTCAGGTGCATCGTTTATGTGAAGAACCTCCGGCCACACCTGAAGAAACTGGAGGATAGGAGCACCTCGATGATTTTCATCGGGTATGAGGATGGTGCACAAGCATATCGTGTGTATGATCCATGGTCCAACCAAGTTCATGTCACTAGGGATGTAGTCTTCGACGAAGACACGGCTGGAGTTAGGAGCAAGTTGAGGACATCGGCGTCGCATCATCGAGTGAGTTCATCGTCGAGCACACCATAACACAGAACTCGCTCAGCCCGGTCCAACCCAAGGCGTTCGGACACCCTCCGATCACGGTGAATGATGGAATTGCCAGTGCTGAGCCGGAGACACGAAGGGCCAGCATACCACAGACGCCTCGCACTAGGTAGTCACGACTAGGGAACACCGTCATTAATCACCTCCAGCAACATTGACGCCAATCATGATGACACACCAACCCATTTCCACCCCATTGTTAATGTTCGGCGATGATGGCCCAGCTCGGGACTTGTAGTGCGGAGCTGGATGGGGAGAATTGAATCTCATCAACAACGGAGAACCACGCACCTTTGCCGAGGCGGAACAAGAGCCCGAGTGGCGTGCTGCCATGCGAGAGGAGATGGCGGTGTTGAGGAGAATGGCACTTGGGAGCTGATCGCACTACCCGCTCGGACACCGCCCAATTGGCCTAAAATGGGTTTTCAAACGAAGAAAGATGAGGCCGACAAAGAGATCAGGCACAAAGCTCGTCTGGTTGCCAAAGGGTACGTGCAGCGACAAGGTGTCGATTTTGAGGAGGTATTCGCTCCGGTGGAGAGATTCGAGTCCGTTCAGTTGTTACTGGCATTGGCGGCGCAGGAAGGTTGGCCAGTCCATCATATGGACATGATATTGGCATTTCTCAATGGCGTCTTAGCAAAGGAAGTCTACGTCGTGCAGTCGCCAGGGTTCATCGTCGTGGGGCATGAGGAGAAGATGTTACACCTGAGAAAGGCGTTGTATGGCCTTCGTCAAGCGCTGCGCATGTGGTACGCCAAACTAGATGCCACTCTGAAGAAGCTTGGGTTTGAGCAGTGCGCGCATGAACCGGCTGTCTACGGCCGAGGACACGAGGGCGTGCGACTGCTCGTCGGAGTCTATGTGGACGACTTGGTGATCATCGGTGCAAATCAAGCCGAGCTCACTGCCTTCAAGAAGCAAATGCGTCTGCACTTCAAGATTAGTGATCTCGGGCTTATTTCCTTCTACCTCGGCATTGACGTGCACTAGGGAAGCTCGGGGATCACACTAGGGCAAGGACACTACGCCGAGTGGATCCTTGAAGCGGCGAGGATGCATGACTGCAACCTGTGCCACACGCCCATGGAGGAACGATTGAAGCTGAGTTGAGACACTGAAGCATCACCGGTTGACGCCACCGAGTATCGCAGGATCGTTGGAAGCCTCAGGTACCTTGTGCACACAAGACCTGATTTGGCTTTCTCTGTTGGGTTCGTTAGTCGGTTTATGGAGCGCCCAACCGAGGATCACATGGCAGCCGTGAAGCACATCCTCCGCTACCTGGCAGGGACAATCCAGCTCGGCTGTAGCTACACCAGAGGAGCACAAGAATGTCGGTTGGTAGGTTACAGTGACAATGACCACGCTGGCGATATCGACACACGCAAGAGCACGATTGGTGTTCTGTTCTTCCTAGGGGACAATCTGATCACTTGGCAATCCCTCAAGCAAAGAGTGATAGAGTTGTCCTCCTGTGAAGCTGAATATATCGCTGCGACCACTGCTGCAACACAGGGCATCTGGATGGCCCAATTACTTGGTGATCTCGAGGGAAAGGGCGCCGAAGCTTTCAAGCTCTGGGTGGACAGCAAGTCTGCCCTTGCACTAAGTAAGAACCCGTTTTTTCATGAGAGGAGCAAACACATACATATGCGCTACAATTTCATCAGGGAATGTATGGAGAACGGGAGCATTGTTGCTGATTTCATCAACACCAAAGATCAACTCGCGGACATATTAACGGAGGCATTAAGGCGGGTGAGATTCCAGGAGCTGCGAGCAAGGATTGGAATGGTCGATGTCAAGTCGCTGCACAAGATTTAGGGGGCGAATTGACAGAATAAATCATGTGCACTTAGTTTTTTTCTTTCCTTTCATGTAGCTGCACGGGAGCACCTAGGATCAGGTAGTTGCATTAGCTAAGTTTTCGTCGTTTCTGTTGCACAACGCATGGCTCTGAATATGGGCGCGTAGGAGTGGGGGAAATGCTGAGAATAGCTCTGGCTGCCCACAGTTTTTGGTCGATCGTTGAGTCTTGTAATCACAGCATGTACTCTCTATATATTCAGCAATACAATGCATGAAAGGCTACCGCTTCCGCAGCACCAAATATCGATCCAAGTTCCATCACTTCGCGTGAGTTCAGAGTGTGTCTGTTTCTGCGCCGATGTCTGACAGAAATCCGGCACGCTGGAGTTTCTGATAGGCGGCTGAAACTCTGTCACCCTTTACGATCTCCTCCTACCTGGGCTTGATAGCACTTCAGCGGTTAGCACTAGTTTGTCAAATATCCCTTCTGGTGACTGTTCTGACAAATTAAATGTCAAGGAGAATTTAGCAATTACAAAGAACCATTCTAACAAAACAGTTGACATGAGCAAAGCTGAACAAATAGGCAATTTTGGAGAAAACAGCAAAAGCGTATTTAGCTGGGCAGCAAGGTGGTGGTCATCTGGAAAATCAGATACAGATGGCAATAGAAATTCTACAGATATCATTGTTGGAACAAGGAAAGACTCAGATGAAGATTCTGCATTTGTTAAGACAGCTGCCAGACTGCCAGTGCAAGCAGACAGCAAGTAGGAATTGAACTGTTCAAAAAATCTTTCTTCTGGGATGCACTAGGGCGATATCTGTGAACCCCTCATGGATCACCCCTTGTTTCAAAAGCAAAGACAAGGTAAATCCTTTTCTTCCTGCTTCTCAGTTTACTTCTTATATCTACACAACATAAATGTTGGTGACTTTGGCATCGAATTGTATAATTAGCAAATTACGACGTGTCACAGTTTCATGGATTATATATCAGGAGTTACAATAGTTCTTGGGTCAAGAGCCAGTCGTAGATACATAAATGACATGAAAGAACAGTAGCTTGATGCCCTGAAAACTAAGTCTACAGTTTTGCTCGTAAGCTGGTCTTGTAGCATGTTTACAGCAAGCTATAGTTATGCAATTTTGCGGAAAATACTGGAAAACTTCGTCTTGCACTCATGAAAATAAAGAGCATAAGACTAGAAATAAGGTGCATGCTAGATTGGTAGTGTTTTTGCTCATCGTGAGTGGATTCTTTAGTACAAGAAACCGAGGCCTTTAACGCCCCATTTCTAAAGGTACTAGTAATCTCATAACAATCTAAAAATGAACAGCTATGAGTACTATACATGAGTGCGCACTACAACAAAGACAAGCTTACAATAAAAGAGCCAAGCTTTTATTACAAACATAGGGTTTATCAACTAGTTTTCCACGGCGGGCGAACAAGCCCAAAAGCTAAAATACAACTCAAAAACTCCCAAGCGACTTGAGCGCAGCTAAAACCTAGAACCACGCATCCTCCTGAAAGAAGGGCTCCTCAGGAACTCCATCTTCTGCTGGAACGTCTTGATTTTTCTGGTCTTCTATTTGTTGTTTAGCAAGTTATGAGTACCACCGTACTCAACAAGTCACAAGAGTAAACCTCTATTTACTATTTGATGGATATTCAAAGGAGGGAAATGTACTGGTTCTATTAGATTAAGTGGATACAGTTTTATTTGCAACTGGTAAAACAAAACAGTTCTCCTTAAGATTAAAAGGGGTTTCTTTTCAACAGTTAAATTCACAATTACCCACTTTAAAATATTATGAAATCTACTTATACTTCATTGCTGGAATCACCCAATTAACACAGCTTCATTAACCGAAAGCACGGTGCATTCGAATACCATTTATTTCACCCTGCAGAGTTACTCAGCTTTACCCACACGATTTCTTAACTCCCGCAACAGAGTTAAGAAAACCAGGTCGTTTCACTGCTCAATTCTTTATATAGGCTCTACTCGACAGAATCACTTAGACACAGTTCACACACTAACCCTAAACTCTAATGTCCGCTCTGAGTGACTTCTATCGTTGTTAGGTATAGTTTTACCGTTCCACATACCTAACTCCCCATCATCAACACACCTACTTCCTGTAGAGATCAATCGAGTTGAGCAGTTACTAAACCAGGGTTGACAAGTCAACTCCTGTGGTTGAGCGATTACTGTGTCTTTTACTTAGCATAAGGTTCTCGTTCTTACTTTTCACACGAGGCATCAACCACTTTCCCCCACTGTGCTCGACGGCACCCACCAATCCAAACCAGCCTCCACCCTATGGTAAGGTCGTGGACGAAGGTCATCTCGTGGCTTTCCACTGCACACCCTTACCCTAGTACCAGTTTTGCAAATTCTATTGGCCAATCACCAAATCACTTAGTAGTACAAAATATTGAATGAAATGATCTACAATTATTTATACTATAATTTAAATATTACTAAGGTTGTCAAGGTGAATGTTGCCTCAAATTAAACATGACATTTATTAGTGGTAGGATTTAACTAATTAGCATGTCATTCTAAACATTTATTTTAATCAATTAATATTTTGCAATTAACAATAATGGAAATACTATAATTGAATAATGTAAAATTCATGAGATTCAATATGATCAAAAACTTGTAACTTGCTTTGCTGATCTGAAATTTTGACGAGCTCGTAAACCTCGATGCCTGGATCCGGGCCTTGGACTGTCGCTTCAGAGAGATCGAAAGCTAGCGCAAACACATAAAATAACAATAAGTCCACACTTGAATCTAATCAAGCTAGGAAAAATAAAATAATTAAAAAGGAGTAAATTGCATAAAACTCAAATGGAGGGCTTGAATTTATTTGGAATTGAATTTGATGAAAAGGAGGTCAAAAATGGATTCACGGCATTGAGACTATCAAATTGGTGTATTTTGGAATTTTTGGGATTTTTGGAATTATCTAGATTTTTCTGGGATTTTTAATTAATTTTCTGAATTTCCTCTTGGGTGAACAGTAACAGGTCGGCCCAACCGCACAGTGCGGCCCAGCCAGGTTTTTACCTGCACGGCCGAGCAGGCCGACCGGCCTGCGGCCCACGCCGCGCGCGGCCGCAAGGCCCAGCGTGCGTGCGTGCACCCGCACCCGATGGGCGACGCGCGGACGGATGCGATGCGACGAGTGCAAGTGCTTGGATGGAAAGGCGGTAACGACGCCGACAGCCGAGATACAGCCATGTCGCGTCGGGAGGTCGTCTTCAACCTCCGCCTCTCTTTGGCGGGAGAACAGAGCTCAACGGCTCCTTACAATTCGATGCTTGCGATGCTCGCCGACAGAAAGGAAGGGCACGGTGGTGATCTTGGGAGTGTGGGGAACCCATTTTGAGGTTTTGGAAGGTGGGAGAATGGACGGCGGTGGTCGGCGGCAAGAGAAAAGGCAATGGCCTTCACGGCGGCGCCTAGGTGCTCTGTTGGATCTCTGGCAAAATTGGAAGCGATTTAACCATCTAGGGAACATCAGGTTCACAGTGGTGGTAGCAGTTTGGGTCAGGAAAGTCTCAGTTGGGCTGTCCACGGGAGGGTCTTTCGGCCGACGGTGGCTTCAGTCGCTAGGGCTCTGGCAAATGCTCTCGCCCAGGGAGTTCACCATCGTGATCAGGAGGCAAAGGAGATCATGTTAGCACAAGGAATCAGAAAATAATCAACTAAATCACAAGATGGCCGCTAGGGCTCACTGGGCGCAGAGGAGGCTGCCGGCGGTGACACGGTCGACATGAGCTGAAATTAGCAGTTCAGGAGGGTTTGAGGGAGTAGTAGGAAGTGATCTGCAATGCCCACCGGGCTTTAAACTTTGCAGTGTCGGTGGCTACAGAGAGGAGGTTCGAGCTCATCTCTCAAGTGTGGCCGAGGTGATAAGGCGAGCCCTGCCACCGCACAGATAGTAGGAGAGGTGGCACTGTCATCCTGCAGGAGTTGGCGAAGATTTGACAATGACAGTACGACACGGCGTGTGTGGCAAGGGAAAGAAGCCATGCGTAGCGGTGAGAGAGGTGAGCACGCGAGCAACGGCGCGCGAAGCGAGGGGAGTGCAGGGACGTGCAACTGAGCAGTGGGACCACGAGAGCAGGCGGGTGTGAACGCGCGAAGGGCGGGCAGCCACAACTTCAGCTGGTGACCGCGCGGCGCGTGTGCTCCCGCACAGTGAGGTGGTTCAGCAGCGACGGAGGGAGGCGCCAGCGGAAGAGGAAAACGGGAAGGCCGAAAGAGGAAAGTGGGATTTCTCTGAGAAATACCAAATTGGGAAGGATTTTGGAATTCAAGCAAAACTCAAGAAAAATTTCAAAATTTTGAAATTTTGAGATGTTTCAAGGCCGTTTCGTCATCTGATCTTTTTAGAAGATTCATGTGCATCAGCAGATCAGCTGCATTATCCTGATTAGTAGTAACCAGCTGCAACATGGTTGCCGTATTTATAGCTACAATAAAAGATAAAGCGTGTCTTTCAGTGGGTGATCCATCATACTAGACAGGCAAATTACTTGCCCATAAGCAGATTATGTTATAGCGGTAGCACTTAGCAGAAAGCTAGAAACAAATCCCCTGCGGCAACACGAGGAGATAATCAAATTTTTAAGCACCGAATTAATATGCAAGCACATGGTGTACTGCCTGGTGATGATGCTGGGTTATCATATACAAGTTCAATTTATGATGTAATTAATTTCTTTTCCTTTGTAATGATATTTTCCTCTTGTATGTTCATGATTTCATGATATATATTTTTATTATTGATACTGATCTGATATGGATGATATTTCCTAAACTGGGTATGTCTCGAAACAAAACGTATTAGTCATCAAGTCGCAATTCAATAATTTCATCCCATGCAATTCTCATCTAGCATGCAACAGACACGATTCTGAGCTGTTCATCAAACAATGCTAAAATGTGTTCAAAGATAATTGAACTCTGCTGGCTGATTGAAAATATCACAACAAATGACAGTAAAAACCCATATGAATAGGTTCCCAATCCAACAGTTCCGAGAATTTTTCATTCCTAGCTATCAAGATTAGCATGCATTTGAGACAGTTCCCTATATTATGTACAAGTAGCTGCAAGCTCCTGGTAGAGACGATACTGGTAGCAGCTAGCCAGAGTGCTGCTGGCTTGCTAGTTCCTGTTCCACGGGCTGTGGCTGTTTGTGGGCGTGTTGCTTCCAAAAATTATTATTTTTTGTAGTAAATAGCTTTTTACAGTACCAAGCTTTCAAACAAAACGTTTTTTCAAGACAGAATCTACTAATCGATTATAATATACATTGTAGTTACTTCATTTATATCAGCCAAAATTACACACAAGTATCTATTTCTCTATAAACTTTTGTACAAGCTGTTACTATTCATAAACTAAAAGCTAAAACCAAAAGTCTATATAAACAGACTCAAGTTAAGTCATGTAGCACCACTGCATCAGCCTGGTTACTGCTAGTTTGCTCATACACTTTCCCGGCTACTTACAGAAGGTGACTAACATATTGGTTAAGTAGGCAGAGTGAGGACTGAGCATAGCTGGGTGGCTGTTGGCGTGGGTGAAAGCTTCGCCCGCCTGGGTTGGATTCAGAGATCATCTGAACGTGTCTCACCGTTATAATTAGGAATTGAGCGTTAGCTTAGTGACACACATAAATGTATTTAGGGGTTAAAACGTGGGTCTCCGGTCTAGTTAAGTGTGTGTTAGTGAACGCACCTACATAGATATAAGTTAAGGCATACATATGTAGTGTGCGTGTGAATACGTGTGTATCCACCATTATACTCTTAAAAAAATAGGCAGACAGTGGCCAAAAGGCTTCAAATTAGCAATATTATATAATTAGTTTTAGTGTATGGATGGGTTCTTTTGAGCGACGGGTGATGTTTATTTCTTTTAGCTGCTGGTGATGGTTTAGGTTGCCGTTGATGTCTTTTGACCCTAGTGCAAGTGTCTGTGTAAACAAACCGAATGCGGATAAGTCATTTCAGAAAAACTGTTATCCGGATGTTTTTTTCCTAACTATCATGCAGATTTAGAATCATTGAATTAGAGATCCAATGGCCATAAATTCCCCTCCCTCCCCTTGAATTCTACCTCCTCCCTCTTAAAAAAATCTCCCTCATTTAAAAACAAGGACCTCTTAATCTCTAATCCAATTGTCACAAATTTAGATAATAATTAAGAAGAAAATATCCAAATGATACCTATGCACTCCCATTAAAAAAAATCCAAACTGTCCCTTGCATAACCAAAGTCTCTCGGGGTTTTGCTGCATCGTCAATGAATGGCAGCTGGGCCCACCCTAACTGCATGATCTGGGAAGCTTCATGTTGTTTCTTCTTGCTCGAACGGCTCGCCTGGACTTGCCCAGTTCAAAGCTTATCCTCCTCCCAAAGCTTGGTATTGGTTGATTAGCCCCTCCGCGTGCACGTGGCGCGGCCGGATTGGTCCCCCAGGATTCCGCGGATATGTTCGCCAATATAGACTTCTACTGTTAGTATTGGTTGATTACCCAACTCTTGCATTCTCTCTCACGCGCACACACACACGAAGTCAACCACTTGGGGATCGCAATGGATTGGCTCACCTCGGCTGTCCTCCCAAGGGCCGGCAGCACGTTGAAGCTGCCGGAGGAGGTGCAGAGGCTGCGGAACTCCCTGCCGAGGGCTCGAACCCTGATAGATCGAGCCGACTGGGGGCGCTTCAAGAGCAAGGAACTTGCAAAGCAGCTGCTATTGCTCAAAGATGCTGTCTATGACGCTGAAGATGTAATCGATGAGTTTGACACCGAGGAGCTCAAGACCAAGGTTGAAGGTGGTGTGCTCTCCTCCTTCCTTGCTTTTGTTAAAGATTTCGTCAGAGATAGAGCCAGTCATATTGTTCATGTCCAAGGTAATCTAGATCAGGCCAGTGGAAACATGGAGAGTATGCTTAATTCATTTGGTTTAAATGTTGATCCCAGAGAGCTCGGCAAGCCATTGATGCCAGAACAAGGTGCAATGATCAAAGAACCAAGAATCTTTGGGCGAGACCAAGAACTTTATCAAGTGCTCACGTCGCTGGGTGTGCCATTGACTGTGTCTGCAAAGAGGCCAAGAAGAGTAGGTAAAACGAATGATAGTGTCAATGTCCAGAAGGTGTCCATCTTGCCTATAGTTGGCATTGGAGGAGTGGGGAAGACCACCTTGGCACAGCTTATTTATAATGACACGAGGGCACAGGGTCACTTCGATTTGAGAGTTTGGGTTTGCGTGTCCGACTACTTCGATATTAAAAGGGTGACCCAGGAGATACTGGAGTCCATTGTAGAGAGAAAAGATAGTGTCCCAACAAGCTTGAACGATCTGCAAGCGAGCCTGAAGATGCAGCTGGAGTCGAAGAGATTCCTTCTTGTCCTCGACGATGTATGGACCGATGACAAGGAGCAGTGGCCTGCAGGGCAGCAGTATCTTGGTAACCACTCGCTCTAGGCAGATTGCTACCATGGTTGGTTCAATGGAACCCATTCACCTGAAAGGCTTACCTGATAATGTTTTCTTGGAGTTCTTTAAAGCTTGTGCATTTGATGGTTATTGCATGCAAGATTATCCAAAGCTGGAAAACATTGGTAAAGAAATCGCCCTCAGGTTGTACGGATCTCCTTTGGCTGCGAAAACGTTAGGACGGTTGTTGAACTTGGAGTTGGATGAGGTACACTGGATGACCATTAGTAAGAGCGAACTGTGGGAGCTGGATCAACAGGCGCATGAAATTTTGCCAGCACTGCAGCTGAGCTACCAATATCTCCCAGCACATCTCAAGAGATGCTTTGCATTTTGTTCCATGTATCCCCAGGATTATAGTTTTGGAAGAGAGGAACTGGTTGATGTATGGGTGTCCGAAGGTTTGGTTGCATCTCAAACAAACATTCTTGCCGAGTCTGTCGGAAGGAGCTACTTAGACGATCTCATAAGCAGGTTCTTCTTTCAAACTGATCCCAAGAAATCTGACTGTTATGTGATGCACGACTTGATGCATGATCTGGCACGGTCTGTCTCAGAAAAGGAATGCTACCTGATACGGGAAGACACCCACCAACAAAACTTGCCATGCACTATGCGCCACATTTCAATAGAAGTAAAATTAGATCATGAAGTCACAAGCTCGAAAGGCACCCACAGCATGAAGAAATGGCGATCAGTTAGATTTCAACCTTCTACAACGCCCAAAATCAACTGGTGGTTGAATGAGCTAAAGAATATCAGGCTTCTAATTCTAAGAGGATCAGGAGTTGAAGAGCTACCTGAGAGCATTGGTTACCTCAAGCATCTTAGGCACCTTGATTTAACTTGGAGTCAGGTTAGCAAGTTGCCCAACTCGCTCTGGAGCCTTTATAATCTACAAGTTCTGAAAGCCCAGCATACAAAAGTCACAAGTCTTCATCAGGACATAACGAAACTAATAAGCCTGAGAAGGTTGCAATTCCCTTATTTAAAGAGGGCAATTGTCGCGATATCCGATATTGGGAGGCTAACTTCTCTTCAGGACTTGCCTGGATATAAGGTATTAAAGAAGGAAGGGCATGGGATTAGAGAGCTAAAACACATGAACCAGCTCCGCGGAAGTCTAGACATCAGTCATATTGGGAATGTTCAGAGCAAGGAAGATGCAGCTCAAGCCAGCTTGGTCAACAAGCATCACCTGGAGAGTCTAGAACTAAATTGGCGTTATAAAAAGAACCAGTTGGTGAAGAGCATAAACCTTGATAGTGATGTTCTCGAAAGTCTTCAACCCTCTCCAAATCTCAAAACACTGAGAATAAATGGTTACATGGGTGATAAATCTCCAAGTTGGCTACAACCACAGAAATTACCTCATGTGGAGACACTCAGATTTGCTGCCATCTCTAACCTGAAGGTCATATACATCTCCCTTCCTTCCCTCAAAAGGCTGGAACTTGTTGATACTGAAATTGAATCAATTTCCTCTGATGTATGTAGCAACAATACAATTGAGAGTATACCCGTCAGGGAACTGTTTATGTTGAATTGTGGGCAGATGAAAAGTCTCGAAAATTGGTTGGTGCCACATTTTCTGCCATACATCACATCAATACGTCTATTGTTATGCTCTAGTCTGAAGGTCCTTCCTGTTGACAAGTTTGTGGGCTTTGTCAGTCTTGAAGAATTGGAAATTAAACATTGTAGGCTTGAGTGCCCAAAAGAAATGATCTTACCTGCTTCCATCCGATATCTTTCTTTGGAAGACTGTGGCCAGCTTGATTCGTCAATTCCGAACTGCCTAAACAATCTCAGCTCTCTCACGCTCCTAAGGTTGGTCCATTGTAGCAACGTGGTATCCATTCCCTTGGCCTCAAGCAATCTAAAAACACTCAAGTGCGTGGTTCTTGAGGAGTGCCAGGAGCTGTCAAGTGTTGAGGGGGAGGTAACACTTGGACACAGATATGTGAAGATATCCAACTGCAACAATCTGGCAGAAGTAAGACAGCCATATAATAACTATGTTATTTATCCGGGGCAAAGAGAAATTTATGACCGTCTTCATCGTTATGGTAAGACCTCTCTCTCTCTCTCTCTGTGCCCCACCCCGCGGGCAATACATGTTTGCTGGAGTAAGCCTGTGATTAAAATTGAGGCACTACACATTTGATTAATGTCGATCTTCTCTGCCATTAAAGCTTGCAGTAGCCTCCATCTTATTGATGAAATGGGAGCAAATTGTTTCAATATGTTGTTGAATAAAAAAATGTACGCTCATATGTACCCCGTTGAGCAAAATCTTGTAATTAACAATGCATGCTAAGAGATATGGATTCCATTGTTGAAAGTGGAGCTTAATGGATTCCATTAATGGTGCTTGCTCCATTCTTCTGATTATATGTCTTCTCTTTCCATTTCAGGTTTGACACGGAAGCAACAAGGAGACCTCTTGTCTCCCTCTCTGTGCCCCACCCCGCGGGCAATACATGTTTGCCGGAGTAAGCCTGTGATTAAAATTGAGGCACTACATTTGATTAATGACGAGTTTTCAAGACCATTTTTGGAAGTTTGGACTTCATAGATAGATCAAATTGCATGGCCATGGTGTCTCTCTTATTTTTTGAAACTTTATTTTGGATTTTGTATACAAATCCAATTGGAAATTTTCATTTAGTTTTTATTCCTAGTTTTATATATTTTGGGACTTTTAGTTTGGAATTGGTATGAAAATCAAATTTCTATTTTCAATTTTTATTCTGAATTTCAGTTTGCGCTTGAGATAAAGTTTTTCTTCTAATTTAAATTTTAACTATTTTCTTTCATTTGTTATTCTAAATTTTTTATTGTACTTGATATAGATCTTTTCTTTTAATCTAAATTTTGATTCCTAATATATGTTTGTACAAATCAAATTCTTAAATTTATTTTAATTTCTATTCTGATATTCATATAATTTGGAAATTATATTAGTATATTTGTCATCAAAAGTACTTCCGTGCCATTATTTTTTGTAATTTTTACTAACATGTAATAAAAAAAAGAAATGCTCAAATGTGTGCATTGGAGATCGATTATATGTCTGAAATGACAAGTAAAAGGGAATGGAGGTAGTATCTACTAGAGCTATATTCCTCTAAAAAATACTAGAGCTATTAAACCTATACAACAAATACAATTTATGAATGTTGATAGAATGAATACAACTCTATTTCTAAATATATTGATACATGCATTATAGCATTTAGTCATCCGATTGTGGTGTGGTTCAAAGCTAATTAAAATTACTAGAGCTGCTTTATCACTTAGCAGTAGGTTAATATATTTTCCCAAGGAATAAGCTCTCCGCTTTCGCTGCAGAGAGCTCCACAGACAAGCAGCCACTGGACCACACAGAGATAATGGGAAGCGATACCATACAGCATCCGGATGCTTTTGTCGCGCAGAAACTACTTGGCGAGGATGGTAGTCCAGAGCCATCACAGAGCAGTGATGAACAGTGGATGCAGGATGAGCGCCTGGTGCTTCAAGGGAGCATATCCAGTATGCACGATCTTATTAAACTTGCTGAGTGGGGGGTTCACAAGGAAGCCGTTGCCAAGATCCTCCAGAAAGCCAAGGATGCAGTGTACTGTGCTGAAGATCTCTTAGATGAGCTCAATTACTACGAGCTCCAGAAGAAAGTTGAGGGCAATACAATCCGATCTCCATGCCGAGAGTTTTCTGACATCAAAATGAAGGAAATCCAAGGAAATCTTTATCATCTCATAAGCCAAATGGGGCAACTGGGCTTGCATGATGTGCGGCAGCATTTTATCGATGAATCAGCCCGTTTGGAAGCGAATATTTTTTCCGAGGAGCAAACAATCTTTGGGCGTCAGAAAGAGTTGATGGAGTTGATCGACTTGCTTGATTTGCATGAGAACAGACCAACCGGCAAGAAAGTCAGTGGTGCATCTACGATACCTGAACGCGATCGAGCAAGGCCAGACAATGTGTCTGTTTTGCCAATAGTAGGCAGTGGTGGTGTCGGGAAGACTACTCTGGCCCATCATATTTTTAATGAGAAGAGAGTTCGCGATCATTTTGACCTGCTAATCTGGATACGCGTCTCGGATGGGTTTGATGAGAAGAAGTTGATTAAGAGGTTAATATGGTCTGTTGCCGAGAGTGAGATGAAATCTGATGACTTAAGTTGTATCCAGAGAATTCTAACTAATGGCATCATTCAACACTCAAGGAGGTTCTTGCTCATACTTGATGATGTGCAGGAGGATGTATGCCGAGAAGATTGTCATGGATGGAAAACTTTTCTTGCCCCGCTAAGATGTGCCAGACTGGGAAGTATGGTTTTGGTGACAACAAGGTCTCTGAAGGTCGCTGAGCATCTTGGTACAATGAAGCACATGGTATTGGAGGGCTTACCGGAAGAAACTCTTTGGAAGTTCTTTGGGATCCATGCATTTGGTTCTGATAATTCCGACAGTAATCCGGTGTTGGAGCACATTGGTAGAAGCATAGTTGCAAGGTTAAATGGTTCTCCTCTGGGTGCCAAAATTCTCGGACGCCTATTAAGCCTGAAACTTGATGCTGGATACTGGAAGAACATCTTGGAAAGTGAGTTGTGGAATTGCCTCAGGAGGAAATCAGCATCATCCCAGCCCTTCTGTTAAGCTACCAATATCTGCCCTTCCATTTGAAGCGTTGCTTCTCCTTCTGTTCTCTGTACCCTAAGGATTATGAGTTTGACGCAGAGACACTAGTGGACAGCTGGGTAGCAATGGGCTTAGTGAAGCCTTATGGAAACATGCTTGCAGTAGATATCGGCCATGTGTACTTCCTGCAGCTTGTGAACCGATCCTCTTTCAGAAAGCTCCAAAGTCTTCCAGATATGTCATGCATGATTTGCTGTATGATATGGCACAACAAATTTCCAGGAATGAGTGCTTTTGGTTAAGAGCAATTTTACTATCCTTGAGGGGAAGAGGTACCAAATTTAAGCCGTTGATCACACTGATCGGACAGCTGAGATTTGGCAGATACCTAGTGGTATCGACGCGAGTAATAAGAGGTACAAGATACCAAGAGGTACCAAATTTTGAGCCGTTGATCACACCGATTGAACGGCTGGATCTAATTTGATACCTCTTGGTACCTTGTACCTCTTGGTACCTCCTCAAGGATAGGAAAACTGCTCTTTGGTTAAAGATAGATGCCACTTATTGAGAATTCCTCCCAATGTCCGTCATCTGTCAGTGCTTGGCAACAGCGGTCTCAGAAGCAGTGATTTAAAAGCTTGCACAAGTACAAGACGCTGCGGTCAGTCGTGTGCATTGGCGTTGACCCGATATTATTACCACTTCTGTTGTTAATACATGGTTTCGTCATCTCACTAACATCCGAACGCTGAGGTTCATATCGTGTCAGCTGAAGGAGCTACCTGAGAACGTGAGCAACCTAATACACCTTCGCTATCTTGACATTTCCGCTTGCAATTTCGACGAGCTTCCAGATTCTTTTTGGCGTCTTTAGAAGCTGGAAATCTTGGATGCTCAGAACTGCAAAATCCATGATGTTCCCAAGGATATCACCAAGTTGGTAAACCTCCAGAGAGTTAGACTGAAGGATAATCTTATCAGCCAGTTGGGATGTATACCGGAGGTAGGTAAGCTTGCCTTACTTCAAGAGATGCCTTACTATACTGTCGATGATAAACCTGGAAGGGGGATTCAAGAACTGAAGAACATGAACCACCTTCAAGGAAGATTGGAGATCAGCGGCCTTTGCAACGTGATAAGCAAGGAGCAAGCTGCTGAGGCCGCGCTAGACAAGAAGATTCACCTCCATACATTGATTCTATCGTGGCACGAGACGATCAGGCCTGAAAAGCATAACGGTATTCAGGAGATGGAAGTGCTTGAAGGACTACACCCAAGCTCCAACATCAAACATCTAGGAGTGAAGTTTTATATGGGGGATGGACTCCATCCAAGCTGGCTCCATGAAGACGAGTTGAGCAGCTTGGCATCGCTCTCGATCAACTCCTGTCCTAACGTTGTAACCCTTTTGTCGAACCCTCCGAATTGGGCAGCACCAGCAGAAGCAGCTCTGCTGGGTTCCACTCACTCACTGAGCTGTCCATTACCTGGTGCAGACGGCTCAAAAGCCTTGACAATTTCCTACGGCCAGAATGTCTGCCAGCGATCAAGGCGATAAGGATCTCAAACTGCGAGGATCTAGTGTCACTATCAACCGAGATCCTCGGGGTTTTGTTCATCTGGATGATCTGGAGGTGCTTCATTGCTGGAGTCTCAATTGGGAGCCAGGCTTGGTCTTGCCACCCTCCCTGAAAGTGCTCAGGTTGGAAGCGTGCGGGGAGTTCTCCAATCCGACACTCAGCTGCCTGCGCAGCCTCACCGCTCTCGCCACCTTGGATTTGCAGTTCTGCCCGAGGGTGGAATCCATCTCTGCGCAGATCTGGAGCGGCCTGCTATCTCTCAAGAACCTGAAGATCTTCTGCTGCCAGGGTCTGAGTTCGATTGGAGGAGGACCAGGGTCGATTGCGCGGGTAAAGAACGTGGATATCTGGCACTGCCCGCAGCTCAAGGAGCTGGAGCAACCGTTCCGTAGAGGCTGCTACAGCTAGCCAACTATGGTTCCTATGGACGGTATAGCTTTCTAATTAATGGAGGAGGTAATGTACTGCCATTCTTGTGTTGCCAAAAGCATTTGGATCAGCTGAGGTAATTCACTGTACTAGAACATTGGGCGCGCTTCGCGCGCCTTGCCATGACTTCAATTGCCATGAACATAATCCATTTTCCCCACTCGACATGATTAAGAATGTACAAATATGTAGATGGTTGCTTCAGTGTATATGGAGCCTTTTGAGGGACAGGCTAATCTGGTGAATGACCCTTGTTTTTTGAAAGAGGCACTGACACAAGAGCTAAGAGCTCAAGAGGTCTATCCTTGGAACTTCTATAAACCATGTTCGGTGAAAGTTCAACAGTTATGCCGATTTAGCAGACAAGTCATGCTGAAGAAAGATCCGTTACTGTTTCATACCTTCAATCGCTTGCTTACGGCGCTGTATTTGGATACCCTACAAGTATGCAACCAAACTCTAGTGATGGCTGGTAGGATTAAGCCTTCACTTCAAACAACCATAAATCCCAAGCAAACGGTAAGTTCTCTTTGTGGCTAATTCAGGGTACATGAACTGGCCAAGTGCCCACATGAGGAACTGTAAATTCAATAAACCTAGACAACGATGCTCATTGCATGCAGCATATTTTTTCTTACAGACTTAACAGCTGGATTTATTGATCATTGAAGCCATTAATCCTTCAGAATCTTTTACAGCTATAATAAGCTGGATACTAATGGTGTGCTAGGCATTGCAGTACGAATTGTATAAAAAACTATAATTGGTAAAGATTCTATATAAATAACTTGACTCCACAAAGACCACGCAAAGAATGCCAAATTGGCCCTAATTCTAACAGGAAGTGAAACTTGGTTATCTTATTATAACATCTTCAACTGCCCTTGGCTGACATCGTCATGCTGGAATAAACAAATTGGGCAGAAAACACACTAATGTAGAAAAATTCAAGAAAACCCATAAAGGTTCAGTCCAGGAACCAAAATGGCAATTTTAAACAATAGAATAAGGTAGCTAAACAAAAATCCTAAAAGCAAAAACTACAATAAAACATACTTGTATAGCAAAGAATGACTTCTATTCCACCCATGACTCCTAGCGGTGGCCATCATTGACTTTGTTGAGTTTACTCTTAGCTGCAATGTAAAAATGCAAATCATTTAATTACAAAACAAAGAAGATTTCGAGCCTTTCGTAAAAAATAGAAGATTTCTGAAATCGGAGGTATGCTCGAGGATTCTCGCTAAAACAACGGATGAGTGCTTCAAATTCCTTCAAATCGCCCAACTCAGTAGATGTAGCATGGGCATTTACGTAGTTAATGTCTTCCTTTGCTACTCCAAAGATCTCGCTAGTGCTGATACAAAGGATAACCCTCCCGATATTATATAAACATAATTACATAATATTAGTATCAAAATGGTCTAAAAATGTGAGGAAAGCACAAGAATGGAAGAACAAATGCACCACAAGGCTAAGGCATATTTTTCACCTTCAGATGTGGCTCTGTCATGTGATATGCATCACATGTGAAACTTCCTCCCGAAATTCAGCATATATTTCGCACCTCTTGCTTCAGAGTGTAAATCCATATTGGAAGCTCTTAACATTTGAATAAAATCACCATGAACCTTTGCATGAATAAATTTGCGAGACTAAGGAAATTGCATGAATGGAACCTTTGCATGCTCAAGTTCTTCCAAAAGAAGCACGCCACCCCTTCTCCCATGACAAACCCATCACGATCCTGTCCCACAAAGATAATAATAGTCTATTAGAACAATAAATATGTGCACCAAGCCAGACGAACATCGACAAATGTATGAAGGATTAAGTCAAGTTTACCCTCGAACTATGGTGTTGTAGCCACTTAACCCCAAACTACAAAACCACTATTCTACACCCCACCCCCACAAGTTTGAAAATGAGTGGAGCATCTTCTACCCTCGCGAGCATGTTGAGATGGTCTCTCCACTAAAATGTCTGCTAGCTCCAAAATATGGAGTTGAAGCTCTGTTGAGGGTCCTTAGTTCCTCTTGAACTCTGAAATTTAATAAGTTTTCCAAAGAGACACCAGTTAAATCAATGAAGATAAGGTTTTCCTAGTGCTCAAAGTAACAGTAGAGGAACAATTTCTTTGGATAATCAAAATTGCGGGTAGCTTATAATGGCAGCCCTAATAATTTAACAGATCACAATGTTACCATTTGAGTTACATATACATCTCAACAAACAATTGTGTTCCCAAGCATAACATGGTTCTATTGTCTTCCCTCCATTTATGGTACAATAAGAATGCTATGAAATGTTTGGTTGACATTAGCAAAAAAAGCACAGGAATGTCATTGGCCAATCTTATACAATGTACACAAAACAAAGGAGCACTCATAAGTAGATAGCAGCAACTTAAAAGTATGTGAATGAAACAATTAGTGAATATATAAAAAAGAGCAATCCAGGTGGCAAACCTCAGCATGGATATACTGGACATCCTTGACTTCGAATTCAGCATCTTTTCTCAGCTCTTCTAATTCTAGAACAGCTCAGACTCATTTGCTAGGTTTTCATCGAACTTGTAGAGCCAAATGCAGTCAAGTCAATATCTTCAGAGTGCTGATTCTCGGCAAAGGAACCTGTAAACAACGTCCCTCTCCCGCAATTTCCCGATTCGAGTTATAAGCAAACAATGCAATGCTCATAAGACATGGTAAGAAAAGGAAATGCGGTAGCAAAAGATGGTGCCCCATGTATTAATCATCGGGCATGTTACCATGTTACTATGTTATATCCATCCATTTTGTTAGTTCAATTCGCGCTTCTTGTGTTTGTATAGCGACAAGCGGCAGAGTATTTTCGGTGCTCAAAATTCAATTTTGTCATGGCGTAGAGCCAAAGAATGATCCAGATATTATCATCCGATCTACAGAACTCTAAAAACAATGCATAAATAATTTAGTGAAGGATGAATAGTCTAATTTGATCACTACAACCAGGAATCCTTTATAGCCGTGGAAGGGAGAGAGAGGCCATGCGGTGAGCTCGTGGGTCAGCTCGGCGTGGCATGGCGGTGGAGTGGAGCGCGCATGGCTGGAATGGCCGGGAGTGGGCGCGCAGGTGGCGACGACACGGGACGGGGACGAGGAGAGAGAGCAGGGAGCGCAAGCGGCGACGGAAAATCCGGGAGGCGCCGGATCGGATCGCCTCCTCCGGCCTGGCTCGCCTCCCTCCGGCTCATGCCTCTCCGCTTTGTGCCGATCGATCCGGCCTCCCCTCCGCCTCTGGGCTGCCTCCTCCGGCCGGCCCGCTCTCCGCCTCGCGCCGATCGGATCCGCCTCCTCCGGCCGCGCTTCTCTCCGCCTCGCGCCGACCGGATCCGGCGCAGGTGAGTCCATCCACCCCGCGAGCATCCCATCGCACGGCGGCGGGGGGAGGAAGGGGAGGCGGAGGGGAGGGGATGGGGAGGCGCGAGGAGCGAGGAGGAGGGGTTGGGGGGGCGGCGGGAGAGGGAGAGAGGGGTTGGGGAGGCGGCGGGAGCGGGGAAGGAGGGGGACCGGGAGGAGGGGCGGCGGGGGGAGGGGGGAGGAGGAGGGAGGAGGGGCGGCGGGGAGGAGGAGGAGGAGGGGCAGGGGAGGGGAGGAGGAGGAGGAGGGGCGCGGGGAGGAGCTAGGCGCGCGCGGGTAGGAAGGGGGAGGGGAAGCGGCGGCCGGGGTGAGCGGGAGACGGGGGGGAGCGGGAGGAGGGGCGGCGGGGAGCGGAGGAGGGGAGGCGGCGGGGAGCGAGGAGGAGGGGGGAGGCGAGATCGCGAGAGGAGGAAGGCGGGGTTCGGGCGGGCGCGCCACGAGATGGAGCAGTCGCCAGCGTGGAGCCTCGCCACGCTGTCGCCGCGAAGGCCTCCGGGCGCGTGAAACGCTCGCGCGAGCAGACCGGGAGGTTTTAATAACTCGATATGTTCGGCAAATTGCGAGTTTCAAGCGAGAGATGAAGCGTGTGGCTCTCACCAAATCGGGCGCGCTCGATGTAGGGACCCTGCACATACCAATGCCAGCTGCGCCGCCCAAGGATATCAACTATCCTTGTGCACATATCAAGGAATTGGCATATTTGCATGTACCGATCAAACGCTGATCGCTGATTTACCCCTAAGACCGAGATCTATCAGCGATTCCAAATCGTCGCGTGGATCGTTCAAATCTCTTCTTTGATCTTCCGAAGTTGACATTTGTGAAGTGCTCATTTGTGTTAGAAGGAAAGACGACATTTGCCTTGGATTACCATGAAATCGTTCTTAATTTCTTTGCTCTGTGAACAAAGTATATCGTATGTCCTAGCCTCTTTTTAGACATGTCCTCTACCGCTTTCCTCTGTTTATGTACAACTTGTGCTAGATATGTATATATTCTGTGGCATGTAGTGAGATCGGCACCCAAAAAGAGAGTAATAATCTAAGAACTGGTTGCAACGAATTTCACTCGCCACTATTCTCGAAGAATATAATTAGCCCCACACAAAATTCTTTCCAGAGAAGGTATTAACTCACCTGAAAAGTTGAATAAGAATTGAAAACAATTTCTCGCTCCAAGAAAATATCGAAGGAATGTGTAATACCCCAAATTTGCATAAGGGAAACATTAGGGATAAAGAGCGTAGTTTGCCGTCACCCATCGACCTTTTAGAGTGTCGTTTTAGTGTCGCACAAAGGTTTCTCTGATCGCCCCGGTAGTCGGCACCGCCTGAGAGCCGTAGTGCTCTCAGAGGTTCCCGGACTACCTAGGGACAGGCCGGCACTCGCCTCGCTTCGTGGTTTTCATCATCCGCAAATTTTACCTTACCTTTTGCCGACTTACCGTTGCAGAGAAACCCCAAAATCCCTAGACCAAAAAAGCCCTTAGGGCCATAGCCACCAAGGAAAAAGAGAGGGGTAGAAGCGGCATTTCACAGGAGAGGGACAGCCATGCTTCTTAAGTAGACAAGACAACACAACTCGCCACCTTTTTACCCCACTTTTCTCGCCTCACCACAAAAAGCCATGCCACACCATTTCTCTTCCCACCAAGAAGAGAAGGGAACAAGGAGAGGAGAAGGAGTGCAGAAGAAGCGGCTCCGCTGGTCGGCCGGATCCGGGGCGGACGAGGAGGCCGAGGGGAGCCCGAGGCGGCAAGCCGAGCCACCCGAAGCGCCGTGCGGCCGGTAGGTGGGCGGGGGAGAGAGAGAGAGGAGGTGGGAAAGGAAGGAAGGAGGTGGCGGGAGAACCGCCGCGCGCTGCGGCGCCGCTCTGGGCGGGGCCACCCGCCCGCCGCACGCCAGAGAGAGAGAGGGCGCCGGCAGAGCTGGCGCGCGGCCAAGCGGCCACGCGCCAGAGCCACCGCGCGCGCAGGGAGGCGTGGATCCGGCCGAGCCGGCCGAACTCGAGGCGAGGTAGGCGAGCAGTGGAAAACCGCGCGGAGGACTGAGGCGGCGGCGCAGAGCCTGGGTCGAGCGAGCCCGAGCTCGACCGTAAGCCGTCCCGCGCGCCCCACGCCACCTGGAGGAGAGCCAGTGGGAGAGAGAGAGAGAGTGGGGGAGGGGAGGAGAGGAAGGGGTGGCGGGGGAGCCGCCAGCGCGACCCCGGTCGGAGAAGAGAAGGAGCAGGTCGTTCAGCCGAGTGGAGAAAGAGAGAGAGAGAGAGAGAGAGAGAGAGGTGAGGAAAGGGAGAGAGAGGGGGAGCCAGGAGAGGAAGAAAAAGGGAGGCCGGTTCGGTCGGCCAGATAGGTGAGGAAAGGAAGGAAAAAAAGGAAAGAAGAAAAGAAAAGAGGAGAAAAGAAAGAGGAAAAAGAAGGAGAGAGAGAGAGAGAAAATGGGTTCGCACTGCGCGATAGGTCCTCAAAACCCGGGTGTTTACGCCATGATCGGATTTGCGCTTAGAGTCGTTGTTCTTTATTTGCCGTTGAGTCGGTTAACATGTACGCAGTGGAGGTCCGGTCGGAGCCGCCCACGCCATCCCCGAGGCTAACAGGCAAGTACATTGTAAAGCGGTGAATTCGGGTAGTGATTTCGGTTAAAATTGAATGATTTGGGGTAAGTTTACCTTTTCCGGGTGCATATTGAGAAAAGATGAATGATGAACGTTAAGACATGGCAAGTTGATATGCATAAATGAACTTGCAAGTGCATGGTAGAGCGGTAGACCATGGGTTTTATGTAATATGCGATGGTTACATGATATGATTATGATTATATGAAATTGCAATGTTTTCATGACTTGGGATGTTTAATTAATGGTGGCAATGGTAATAGAGCGTGGTGAGCAGCGATGCCACCCTATTCACGATGATACTAATGACAATGGTAATGACAATGACAATGGATACATGCATTCACATCATAATGCTTATTTATGGATGACCATGATAATGACAATGGCATATGCATTTGCATTATGTGCACTCAAGAGTGAGGGCGGTGAGAAAGTCCTAGCTACAGTGAAGCTAGTGGACTAATTCGAAAGCTCTTGAGTAAGACCTACTTCTAGAGGCCTCCACGAGTGGAGAGACCTCAGGCGATATGGGCGGGCCCAAGATTTTGGGTGAACATCGACGGGTGTTCACTCGGCAATACCGGTATATGCAATGAGATGAGCAAATGAGCATGTAGAGTAGTGCTGCATTGCACTAATGGTAAGAGCTACAGTTGCAGACGCATTACAGATGCATTGCATTGCATGAAAACAGAACAGAATAGTGATACAGTTACAGATGCATTGTATTGCATAAAAGAGTTAAGCATGAAATAATTACAGAGATAGTGACATATAGTTCACAGAAATGGGGAGTGATGATAGTAGAATAGTACAGAGATAGTAAGGAATAGCTCATAGAAACGGGGAGTGATGATAGTAGAACAGTATAGAGATAGTGGGGATTAGCTCCTAGAATTAGGAAGTGATGGCGGTAGAATAGTTACAGAGATAGTGAGGTGCAGTCCACAGAGATGGGAAGTGATAACCATTAAGTAGTATAGGCTAAAGAGATGAGAAATAAATGCATGTGCGTATGCGTGATGAACTGATCATCGAAACGTAAAGTGGTTAAAGGGGAAAGAGGTTAACTGGAAAAGTGGTTAATGAAAATGGGATGATAATGGTCTAATGAATGAACCTGTTATTTGCTGTTTTGCTTTGTACTTGCTGAGTCGGTGGACTCAGCCTTGCTTTGTTGATGTTTTTTTAGGTGTCTGTCGAGGACGATATGCGGGTGGGAGTAGCACATGGATAACTGGCACGAACCAGCAGCACTCATGTATCACTTTTGTCAATGTACTTTAGCTTTGTTAGGCTAGAGTAATCACTAAAAATGCTATGAATGTATCTGAACGCAGTTATATAAATGAATTTAGTGTTGGTTTAAATTCTTCTAGTATTGATGAATCGGTAAGAGTTTGTAGAGGTGGTAGCATCTTGGCCCAGAGAGTGGGCGGGGTGTTACAGAATGTGTGAAGATCGTCTTGATTGCAATCCTTTCTGTGGTACAATTTTTATAAACTTCTTTCGGTGGTATAGTTGTTTGTGGGCCGTGGCCATTGTTATCTTTACTAATAACAAAGCTTAAAAAGACAACTAAAACCGCATAATAGATGAGCTTCACAATAATGTGACAAAAAAAGGGAAGAAGTCTGGGCTCCCTTCCAACACCATCTCATTCTGATAATCTGGGTGTCCAATTAATCTGGTCCGTCTGAAAATGTGTCTTGATGGCCTTGGATCTGAGCTTCCCTTTCTAGACACTCCACTCGGCCTTTTATCAGACGGGCCTGTTTAGCCTATTTGTTTTCTTTTCAGTTTTAGCCTTTAGGATTCTGGCGATGGAGAGAAAACTGAATATCTCGTCAGTCATCACCAGTTCACCACAAAGTCACCGACATTGGACGCGTGTTGCTACTGGAGAGAGTAGGTTAGAGCCTGTTCATGGAACTGTGGCTAATGGCAATATATGCCATGTAATCGCCCTTTATAGTTCACTCATGCATCCGTCTTTGGTTTGGTCATCAAATTAACATGAAAAACTCCTAAAAACTAGATGTACTTCTCAATTTACTCTACCAATGTATAAAATTTTAAATTCAAATTTATTATCATATGTTAAGAGTAACAAAAATGAGAAAATTTTGACAAATGATAAATCAAAAGAAAAGGACAAATGATACTACTCATAGCAAACTTATATTTTTTGTTTCTCTAATACATTTTAAATTTGAAGTTTAATTTTAAAGTGGTGCTAGAACACTCTACAAACTACAACATTAATTTTTCGAAATTTTTCATGTTGATTAGGCGCCCAAACCGTAAATTGGTTGTATAAGTGCATCACAGAGGTGATTGCATAGCATATGTTGCCCTGCTAATTTAACTTGGCCATATACTAGTAACATGTTAGCTGGCTCATCTCCGAATTTTTGTACTGATAATCCATTTTTATTCAAAATTACATAAATATACCATGGAATTTTTTTACAAAAATAGGCTCCGATCACCTAATGGTTGGGCGACCGAGTTTTCGCCAACCGCATCGCGATAGTGGAGAGTCTACCAACCGTTGGGATAATCAGCCGCCCCACCGTTGGGCGACTTCCATGCAGCCGCCGAACCGTTAGGATTGAATTTCACCGCCGAACGGTTCGCTGATCATGGTGGATATAAAACGCGCCGCCACGATGAAGCGCCGCACTGTTTTCATCTGCACAAGCAGCGCAGAGAAGAGAAGGGGGAAAGGAGAGGGAGAGGAGGAGAAGAGGAGGGGGAGAGAAAGAGAGGGGGAGGAGGAAAAGAGGAGAGGGAGTGCGCGATTT
The DNA here is from genome assembly GCA_036346575.1 of Dendrocalamus sinicus. Classification (NCBI taxonomy): domain Eukaryota; kingdom Viridiplantae; phylum Streptophyta; class Magnoliopsida; order Poales; family Poaceae; genus Dendrocalamus; species Dendrocalamus sinicus. The sequence continues at coordinate 28,765,696 of CM070672.1, read as the reverse complement.
TCAGGTAATTTTTTGGTGTTATATTTTTTGTTAGTGTAGAAAATTAGTTTAGAAAATGTAGTGTAGAAAATTAGTTTAGAAAATTAGTTTAGAAAATTAGTTTAGAAAATGTAGTGTAGAAAATTAGTTTAGAAATATAGTTTAGAAAATTAGTTTAGAAAATGTAGTTTAGAAATTTAGTTTAGAAATTAAATTTAGAAATCTAATTTAGAAATTTAATTTTCAAATTTTGTTTAGTAAATATAGTTTAGAAATTAAGTTTAGAAATTTAGTTTAGAAAATTTAGTTTATAAAAAAATAAAGACAAGAGATACAAATTTTTATGTAAAACACTTATAGAAAAACCATAGACGTTCAAAGGTAAATCACTATAATAAGAAGAGATTACAATAGAGCGTCTACTTTTTCTATGGGCTACTAATGTACATATATAAGATGAGAGAAATAAGTTCCACACGGAGAGAAACTAAATCAAAGTTGGTTGCTATAGATTGACACTACGTCTGATATAACCTATGTATAGCCTAGATATTTGCCATGCCACGCCTGATATAAGATGATGAAATGTCCTACACGAACACCGTATAAATTCGAATCAACTTTAACAAGTAAAAATCATGTTAGGATAGAATGTTCTATTTGTTTAAGGGCAGGTTTATGGTGGTGTACTGAATAGATTTCAGATCTGTAGTAAATACAGGAAACAAGTGATCCATCTAACTCTTAACACGGGTTATAACAAATGCTTAATAAGGGAACACTGCAATGATTTTGAGAAGTTGATTGAGCACTCAATGTACTTGCACCGTTGCACGCATGCGTTCATAAATGCGGAGCATAGATGGCAATGTTGGCATCCTATGGCCAAGCATCCCTCGTAATATCAAATCTGTAGCGATATTTTGGAAGTACAATGATGTTTCAGACTCACTAATCTTCCCGGCCTGGTTACGACTAGTTTGCTCATACAATTTCCCGGCTGCTTGTAGTGACTAAAATACTGGTTAAGTAGGCAGGCAGTGAATATATATTATATAATCAGCTTTACCGAAGTCTCTCGGTTTGCTGCATCATCGGTGAATGGCAGCTGGGCCCACCCTAATTGCATTGTCTAGGAAGGTTCATGTTTGTTTCCTCCCGCTCGATTTGATCGTCTGGACTTGTCGCTACCCACGTCGTGCACTCCGCCCAGTCGCCCACCACCCATGCCGCGGATTTGTTCACCAACTAGCAGAGCACGTCGCGCTCGAAGTTTTACAAAAAAAAAAAAAAATCGTGTACACGCACGTAATTTTAGAAAAACTGAAGCCCATTTTTGGAAAAATTGAGGGCCGGTAAGGATTTGTACGTAATTGTAGAAAACACGGGGTGCTATCCTGCAAAAGGAGGATCTTTATGAAAATACGAGGATCTGTACGCAATTTCAGAGAAGTGGAGGGGTTTTGGGGAAAAAATGTGGCAGGTCTTTTTACAGGAACCAAGGACCCGAACGTGATTTCGTAGAATCCGGAGGGCTTTTTCGCAAAGAAGCGAGGTGCAGGTGCAGCGCTTTCCGTCGTAAATGTGAGGACCTGTATGCAATTTCGAAGAAGTGGAGGAGTTTTCGGGAAAAAATGTGGCAAGGATCTTTTTGTAAGAACCAAGGACCCGAACGTGTTTTCGCAAAATTCGGAGTGCTTTTTCGCAAAGAATCTGAGGCGGGGCGCTTCCCGCCTTCCCCCGTCGTAATATAGGATGATTACCCAACTCTTGCATTCTCTCTCTCACACACTGTCTCACACACACATACACGAAGTCAACCACTTGGGGATTGCAATGGATTGGCTCATCTCGACTGTCCACGGAAGGGCCAGCAGCACGTGGAAGCTGCCGGAGGAGGCGCAGAGGCTGCGGAACTCCCTGCCGAGGGCTCGAACCCTGGTAGATCGAGCCGACTGGGGGCGCTTCAAGAACAAGGAACTTGAAGAGCAGCTGCTATTGCTCAAAGATGCTGTCTACGACGCTGAAGATGTAATCGATGAGTTTGACACCGAGAAGCTCAAGACCGAGGTTGAAGGTGGTGTGCTCTCCTCCTTCTGTGCTTTTGTTAAAGATTTCGTCAGAGATAGAGCCGGTCATATTGTTCATGTCCAAGGTAATCTCGATCAGGCCAGTGGAAACATGGAGAGTATGCTTAATTCATTTGGTTTAAATGTTGATCCCAGAGAGCTCGGCAAGCCATTGATGCCAGAAATAGGCTCAATGATCAAAGAACCAACAATCTTTGGGCGAGACCAAGAACTTTGTCAAGTGCTCACGTCGCTGGGTGTGTCTGCAAAGAGGCCAAGAAGAGTAGTAGGTACAACGAATGTTAGTGTCAATGTCCAGAAGGTGTCCATCTTGCCTATAGTTGGCATTGGAGGAGTGGGGAAGACCACCTTGGCACAGCTTGTTTATAATGACCCGAGGGTACAGGGTCACTTCGATTTGAGAGTTTGGGTTTGTGTATCCGACTACTTTGATATTAAAAGGGTTAGCCGAGAGATTCTGAAGCCTATTGTAGATAGTGTCCCAGACAGCTTGAACGATCTGCAAGCGAGCCTGAAGATGCAGCTGCAGTCGAACAGATTCCTTCTTGTCCTCGACGATGTATGGACCGATGACAAGGAGCAGTGGCGAATGTTATGTGCACCATTTATGCTTGGCCTGCAGGGCAGCAGTATCTTGGTAACCACTCGCTCTAGTCAGGTAGCTACCATGGTTGGTTCAATGGAACCCATTCGCCTGAACGGCTTACCTGATAATGTTTTCTTGGAGTTCTTTAAAGCTTGTGCATTTGATGGTTACTGCGCGCAAGATTATCCAAAGCTGGAAACCATTGGTGAAACAATCGCCCTCAGGTTGTACGGATCTCCTTTGGCTGCGAAAACGTTAGGACGGTTGTTGAACTTGGAGTTGGATGAGGTACGCTGGATGACCATTAGTAAGAGCGAATTGTGGGAGCTGGATCAAAAGGCGCATGAAATTTTTCCAGCACTGCAGCTGAGCTACCAATATCTCCCAGCACATCTCAAGAGATGCTTTGCATTTTGTTCCATGTATCCCCAGGATTATAGTTTTGGAAGAGAGGAGCTGGTTGATGTATGGGTGTCCGAAGGTTTGGTTGCATCTCAAACAAACATTCTTGCCGAGTCTATCGGAAGTAGCTACTTAGACGCTCTCATAAGCAGGTTCTTCTTTCAAACTGATCCCAAGATATCTAACCGTTATGTGATGCACGACTTGATGCATGATCTGGCACGGTCTGTCTCAAAAGGGAATGCTACCAGATACGGAAGAAACCCACCAAAAAACTTGCCATGCACTACGCGACACATTTCAATAGAAGTAAAAGATCATGAAGTCACAAGCTTGAAAGGCACCCACAGCATGAAGAAATGGCGATCAATTAGATTTCAACCTTCTACAACGCCCAAAATCAACTGGTGGTTGAATGAGCTAAAGAATATCAGGCTTTTAATTCTAAGAGGATCAGGAGTTGAAGAGCTACCCGAGAGCATTGGTTACCTCAAGCATCTTAGGCACCTTGATTTAACTTGGAGTCAGGTAAGCAAGTTGCCCATCTCGCTCTGGGGCCTTTATAATCTACAAGTTCTGAAAGCCAAGGGTACAAAAGTCACAAGACTTCATCAGGACATAACGAAACTAATAAGCCTGAGAAGGTTGGGATTACCGGAATTAAAGGAGGCAATCGCCCCGATATCCGGGATTGGGAGGCTAACTTCTCTTCAGGACTTGCCTGGATATAAGGTATTAAGGAAGAAAGGGCATGGGATTACAGAGCTAAAACACATGAACCAGATCCGCGGAAGTCTAGACATCAGTTGTATTGGGAATGTTCAGAGCAAGGAAGATGCAGCTCAAGCCAGCTTGGTCACCAAGCATCACCTGGAGAGTCTAGAATTAAATTGGCGTTCTAAAAAGAACCAGTTGATGAAGAGCATAAACCTTGATAGTGATGTTCTCGAAAGTCTTCAACCCTCTCCAAATCTCAAAACACTGATAATAAATGGTTACATGGGTGATAAATCTCCGAGTTGGCTACAACCACTAAAATTACCTCATGTGGAGAAGCTCACATTTGATAGAATCTCTAACCTGAAGGTCATATGCATCTCCCTTCCTTCCCTCAAAACTCTGCATCTTTTTGATACTGAAATAGAATCAATTTCCTCTGGTAAAGAAGATTGTTCAAGAGAACATGGTCACAGTGATGTATGTAGCAACAATACAATTGAGAGTATACCCGTCAGGGAACTGTCTATTTTGAGGTGTGGGCAGATGAAAAGTCTCGAAAATTGGTTGTTGCCACATTTTCTGCCATCCATCACATCAATACATCTATTGTTATGCTCTAGTCTGAAGGTCCTTCCTGTTGACAAGTTTGCGGGCTTTGCCAGTCTTGAAGAATTGAAATTAAACATTGTAGGCTTCAGTGCCCAAAAGAAATGATCTTACCTGCTTCCATCCGATATCTTTCTTTGGAAGACTGTGGCCAGCTTGATTCGTCAATTCCAAACTGCCTAAATAGTCTCAGCTCTCTCACGCTCCTAAGGTTGGTCCATTGTAGCAATGTGGCATCCATTCCTTGGCCTCAAGCAATCTAGAAACACTCCAGTGTGTGGTTCTTCAGGAATGCCAGGGCTGTCAACTATTGAGGGGAGGTAACACTTGGATCAATTAATTATGTGCAGATATCCAAGTGCAACAATCTGGCAGAAGTACAGCAGCCATATATTAAAAAAAAGCAGTTTCGGGAGGAAGGAGAAATTCAGAACCGTCTTAGACGTTATGGTAAGACCTCGTCTCCCACCCCCGCGGGCAATACATGTTTGCTGGAGTAAGCCTGTGATTAAAATTGAGGCACTACATTTGATTAATGTCGATCTTCTCTGCCATTAAAGCTAGCAGTAGCCGCCATCTTATTGATGAAATGGGAACATATTGTTCAATATATTGTTGAATAAAAAAAATGTATGCTCATATGTACCGCTTTGAGCAAAATCTTGTAATTAATAATGAATGCTAAGAGAGATGGATTCCATTGTTGAAAGTTGGAGTTTAAAGTCCCACTCTCTTCTCCCGGGCAGCTAAACTTTTGTTAATGGTGCTTGATCCATTCTTCTGATTATATGTCTTCTTTCCTTTTCAGGTTACAGACTGTAGCAACAAGGATACTTTTGAGTACTAATATGTTGATATATGCATGCTATATGTCTCCAAGATTCTCAACAAGGCTGCGTTGACTTGCCGCTTCACTAGATCAGGTTCCATTCTAAGAACTCTCCAATGCCTAAGCCTAACCTTTCCGGGTCTTTTTTATTTCTTTTATTTGCTGGCACTTGCAACTAAAACTATCAGCATTGTGCAGTATTCAATGCATTGTAAAATGAAGAGAAAGATGTTTCTTCTACTACATTCAACAGGCAAAAAGGATCAATTCCTGAGTTTTAAAATTGTTCAATTTGTACTTAAATTTTAACTTTATTAAATTTGTTTCATCAAATAGTCTGTTTTATCGATTTTCCATGCTTCTACCAAAATTTCTGCTTAACTAATACAAAGTTTTAGGATACTCTAATACGCTGTCCAAAGGACACTGAGTATGCATGATTTATGTGTTCATGTGCTTAATTTGGAGATTGAATAGAGTTTATACCTTAATCCAGCAGCAGCAGCACTCTGGCACAACTTAAACCAATTTCGTGGCTCAACTTTGAATTGCCATCTGCTCTGATTGCCTAATAGTACGAAAATAAAACATGCAATACAGCAAATGAAATTTTTTTTCAGTGCTAATTATATAATATTACACAGAATAACTCTCAGAAGTAAAGTTGTAGATGACCACCAAAGAACTCTGATTTTGCTTTAGATGAGAAACACAATAATACATGAACAAATGTGGTTAACATAAACATACATAACTTGCAACAAGTGGCCACTTTGAACTATGGGATCAATGATTTATTTCAGATGAGAAACTATGTTGTTCGCCAGTCCCCATTTGAACTGTCGATATGTAATACCAGAAGAAAAAAAAATAGCAGGACACCTCACCTACCTTTTGCTTCTGCCAGAGGGAGGTGGCAAGCTGCATGCTTGCCCTAGCGTGCATGTGAGCCACCTGTGCCATGCGTCCAGCAGTAGTCAACACCCCCCCTATTTCATCACCTGCCGCAGCTCATCCCACACTACTCTTCTCCTCTTCTTCTCCTCTGAACCACCCCTCGTAGCCACACCATTTTCGCCAGACACTGTAAGCACAAGGTGAGCACCCGCACAAGAGAGAGAGGAGAGGTGGGGGGTCGCGCAGAGAAGGCGGCGGCGGGCGGGCGGCCGCAGCGGCGCACCTGCGCCACCGCGTCGCCAGTGGAAGGGCGGGCCGCCGGCCGCGCGCGAGGAGGAGGTAGGAGGGGGGCGAGAGAGAGAGGGGTCGGCGAGCCTCCCGCCGGCGCCGCCGCCCCGGCCCTGCGGAGAGTGAGGCGAGAGGGAGCCGAGGAGGCGGGAAGGCCGGCGGTGGCCTCCGTCGGGCGGTGGGGAGGAGGAGGCCGCGCACCCAGCAGCAGCGCGCCGCCGCCTGGTTGAGTGGGAGGAGCAGCTGCTCACCGAGTGGAAAGAGAGAGAGAGAGAGGAGGATAAGGAACAGAGGGGAAGCCAGAGAGGAAAAAAGGCGAGGCCTGCCTACTGGCTGGGTAAGGAGGAGAGAGAAGGAAAGAAAAGAAAAGGGAAAGAAAGGAAGGGAAAAAAGAGAAGAAGAGAAAAGAAAAGAGGAGAAAAGAAAGAGGAAAAAAGAAGGTTTTGGGACTCGCGCAATGATCTCTGAACACGTGCATTTCTACGCCAGAAATGGGTTATGCGATAGTATCGCTGCATCATTTATTATCCGGTTTCATTTTGATGCGTTAAATCGAACTATTTGCTTGTCCAGGTGGAGGTCCCGAGTCGACGCCGTCCGTGTGTCGTTCCGCTCCATTTGGTTAATAGGCAAGTGCATGGTAGAGCGGTAGATCGTAGAGATTAGGAATATGTGATGTTTACATGATGTGCTAATGTTGATATGGAAATACGATGCTTACATGACATGATGTTTATGGATGATCATGATAATGACAATGGCATATGCATTTGCATTATGTGCACTCAAGAGTGAGGGCGGTGAGAAAGTCCCTAACTACAGGTAAAGCTAGCGGGCTAATTCGGAGTGCTCTTGAGTAAGACCTACTTCGGTAGGCCTCCACGGGAGTGGAGGGGACCCCGTGCCGAGATGGGCGGGCCCAGATGATGGGTGAACATCGACGGGTGTTCACTCCGCGATACGGGTATTCGCATTATGATGAGCAAAGGTGCATGTAGAGCGAGATGCATTGCATACATGATTTGGCAATGTGGAATATGAAATGCATGTGAAGTATGAACGCTGAATGTGGAGCCTTGAGAATGGTGGTAACGAGCATGGTTATGTATGCGGAGTATGTTGGTTGGGTTAAATTGTTTTCATGTTGTGTTAGTATTTATCGTTCTATTATGTACTTGCTGAGCCTGTGGACTCACCCTTGCTTTGTTGGTGTTTTTAGGTGATCGCCGAGACGCCACGTTCGCCAGAGTAGCACATGAATAATCGCACGAACCAAGAGCACTTTGCATCACTTTTGTCGCTGTACTTAGCTTTTACTAGGCTAGAGTAATCACAAAAAAATGCTATGTTGTATCTCGAACGTAGTAGTACGATTAAACTTAGTGTCGGCTTAATTTCCTTTAGTGTTAATGAAATGGTATGAGCATCCGAGGTGGTAGCATCTTGGCCTGAAGGAGTAGGCGGTGTTACAGTTGGTATCGAGCGGGCATTAGGTCCGTGGTAGAGAAATTTGGTAACTTAGGTTTATTCAACAAAAACTTGACTTAGGCCTAATGATTAAATTAAAAATTTGACACACCGTGCACCATAGGTTGGGAATGGGTCTTGCAATGTATTTACGCTTTCGCTTAGCCGTGATATTAATTTGTGTTGTTGAAATGAATAATTGATTGGTTGTCCGTCGTGAGCAGCATATGCCGAGAGGTAGAGGACGGAACGTGGCCGTGGAGGCCGGGTCGTGGCCGTGGCCATGCCTGCCGAGCCACGGCTTGAGGTTCAGCAGAGGCACCGATGCGCAGGTTGCTTCGCTGAACATTCTGAGCTAGAGATCCGCAAGGACTTCGCCTTGCTGCAGGAGTTCATAGAGGAGGTCCGCGCGCTTGCCGCTGCGCCGCACTGGCCGCCGCGGTTGTACCTCGCTGATGCCCCTGCTATTCCGGTCGACAGGAGGCAAGAATGGGCTGTGGAGTGGTTGGCCCACGACTAGACACCTTTGATGGTTCTTCGCACACCACCAAGCCGCGGATTGGTTGCGCTATATGGAGAGGCAATTCAAGCCCTTGAGATGAGCTCCGCTGAAAGCTCGCTTGTGGCTTTCCAGCTGAAGGGTCAGCGGACATCCGTGGGAAGGGGTTCTTTCACCAGACTTCCCGCCTGTGTCCCGCCACTGGAAGTCTTCAAAGAACATTGCTTTAAGGCTAATATTATCCAGATTCTTTCGTGGAGAGTATGGAGGTCGCCTTGTCGACCTTCGTATAGGGGAAGATGACCATAGCTGAGTACGAGGCGGGATTCAACAACCTGATTCGCTTCGTACCATCGGTCGCAAATAACGACCTTGAGAAGGCCAAAAGGTTCCACCGAGGGCTCAACTTTGAGTTTCAAAGATGTCTTGGGAGCCATCGCGCCACGCGACTTTCGATCCGTGGTAGAGCAGCCGGGATGGAGATGGAGATGCAGCTCACTAAGGGGCCACCTCAGTGGTCCAAGCGCCTCGGTGGTGACCAAGAGAAGCTTCACCGGGCGGGGTGGGTCATCTCAGCGGTCCGATCCTAAGAAGTCAAGTGGGCCAGCATCCCCACAATCATCCAAGTTCAAGTCCTCGAGGTCGCTTTCTTTAGTGCCTCGTTCTTCATCGGCGACCTTAACCTATCGCCCCGCCCTGTAAAGGCATGATTTGTTTCAAGTGTGGAGGTGGTCATCGTGCCCGAGTGCTCCCGGACGGGAGGTTTCGATCGCGGCCGATCGTGCCACATGGAGCGGGTTTGTCGCCGAACCCCTCCAAGATTCTCAAGTGGGAGCCCGTGATCTTCATCGCCATCCAACTCTTCGCCCGGGTCGGGCCCAGATGATGGCAGCCGCCGCTTGCGTACCTCCACTCTCTCGGGCTCCACCCTCCGGTATCCCGCATCCAACTCCTCCATTCCAAAGATGCTACACCGCTCAGTCCCTGCTGCGCCGCAGAGAGCGCCGGGCCTCGCTGTCCCAACACCACCGGAGTCTACTTTCACCGCTGAGTCCGTGGGTCGACTGACGTGGTGATGTGTACTGCTAGTGGACTCATGTGAAGCCCTTGTTCTTTTGACTCGTGCTACCTATTCTTTGTGTCTCGAGTTTGCTAGGAAGGCTAAGCCGAGTGTTCAAAGCAAATTTCCCAATCGGTTAGGGTTAGTACCCCAAGGGGTATTATTGCTAGCTCCACAAGATGCCCCGGCTATGTGGTTGCAATAGATGGCGAGGATTCGCTGCCAACCTCATGGTTATTCGGGCTGGAGCCTTTCGATGTTATCCTTGGCATGGATTGCTGCATCACTACTGCCGTGATTTCCTCGCTCGAGGACACATTTTGCAAGCACCTTCGTGGAAGGAAATAATCTTTCAAGGGAATGCACCCACGTGTTCCTCCTTGTGTTGGCTATTTATTCCCCGCCGACGAACAATAAAGTCCTGGTTACCCTAGCAATCGCGGAGAAGCCAAGCGCGTTTTGCACGTTGAGGATATTCCTCGTGGTACGTGAGTATCCCGATGTGTTTCCGAAGAGCTTCCGGCATGCCACCTGAGCGAGATGTGGAGTTCAGAATTGATCTTGTTCCCGCACAAGACCTATTTCCATGTCTCCTACCGCTTGGCACACCCTCGCAGAAGAGTCAAGAAGCAATTGACGAAGTTGTTGTCCAAAGGCTTGATTCACGCAAGCGTGTCACCATGGGGAGCCCCCGTCCTATTCATCGAGAAGAAGGACGGAGTTGGCGATGTGTATAGATTACCGTGTTTCTCAATTGTGTGACCATCAAGAATAAATACCCATTGCTCGCATCGAGGACCTGCTTTGATCAACCGAAAGGAGCCAAGGTGTTCTCAAGATTGATATGCAACTGGGTATAATCAAATCCGAGTGCGAGCAAGACATTGAGAAGACAGCTTTTCTCCACTGCATATGGGCACTATATGAGTTTACTAAGCATCCTTTGACCCACAAATGCCCTCGCTTTTTGCATGGAAACGATGAATGCGTTATGCTACACAAGTACCGGATGACTTTGTAGTGGTGTTCATCGATGATATCCCGATTTATTCCAAGATAGAGGACGAACATGAGCAAAGATTTGAGGCTCGTGCTTGAGACTCGAGGAAGAATCAATTCTTTGCCAAATTGAAGAAGTGAAGTTCTGATTTCAAGTGAGCTTGGGTCATGTAATTAACCGTGAAGGCCTTTCAAAGAGATCCAAGCAAGATTTCCACCGCCATGGATTGGAAGAGGCCATCTAATGTTAAAGAAGTGAGAAGTTTTCGGCTTAGCTGGTTATTACGGCGCTTTCGTGAAAGACTTCTCCATTATTGCCAAGCCAATGTCTCACTACACTAAGAATGTGAAATTCCAAAGGACTGGCGAATGTGAGCGCGTTTTAATACTCGAAGAGAAGTTAGTAATCGCCCCTATTCTCACTTCCTCACCAGTGGAAGCGTCATTTCAATTGCATACGCCTCGAGTGGGACTAGGTTGTGTGCTCATGCAAGATACCAAAGTGATCGCGATGCCTCGCGACAATTGAAAAGCATGAGCAGAACTACCCAACCTCATGATTTGGAGCTGTCGTGGTTTTTTGCTCTAAAGATTTGGAGGCATTACTTGTATGGAGAATCTTGTGATATCTTCATCGACCACAAAAGTCTCAAATACATTTTCACCGTAGGAGCTGAATTTGAGGCAACTGAGGTGGTTGGAGCTTATCAAAGACTATGATCTCACTCTTCAGTACCATCCGGCAAGGTAAATGTGGTTGTCGATGTCTCAGTCGCAAGTCGACACCCTCCACTCTAGGTTGTCTTATATCGACTTTGAACGGATGGGAATTTCCTATTATTTCGCTGGTACAAGCAAAAGTCGAGATGTAATCCTGCGCGGAATCGCCGATTCCAGAGCGAGTAAAGGAGGCGCGAACAACATGATCGGTTTTCAGCAAGTGAGGCGCCTAATGAAGGAAAACGATTTCACCCGGCGATTCGTGAGCTTTGTAATTTAAAGGCCGCCTTATGCGCGTCGCAAAGGCGCTCAAGTCAAGGATGATATTTTGAGGAAGCTCACCGCACTTCTACACTTCGGGCATCCTGGTGAGACTAAGATGCATCGTGATCTCAAGAAGAGCTTCGTGGAAGAGGATGAAAGTGATATCGCCAAATATGTGGCATCATGTGGAGTTTACCAAACAAGTAAAGTTGTCGAGCATAAAGCGCCTACATATGCAGCCTTTGGAGGTTCCTCGCTGGCCATGGGATGATATTACCATGGATTTTGTAATCCGCTTACCTCAGCACTCGCGATGGTGGCGATGCCGATTTGGGTAGTGGTGGACCGATTCTTGAAGTCTCAAGAGACTTCATCCCCATTCGCATCGCACTTAACTCAGCAGAAGGTGGGCGCCCATCTATGTAAGTGAGAAATTGTGAGATTCGTGATGGTGTTCCCAAGTCGAGCAGTTTGGACGAGAGACGCTAAGTTTGTCTCCAAGTTTTGGAGAGAGCTTGCGGGCGTCTGGG